>CAMZMU010000085.1:17021339-17387736 GCA_947311845.1 Poa pratensis | reverse complement strand
TTATTTCTCGATTGCAAGTTGTCATAGATTACACGTGTGTATGATTGACCTTATGGCTTATGCATGTTTGTGATTGAGATACATCATAGTGGCAAGTCTAAGCAAACAGTGGGTAATTTGAATTTGTGGGATATTCGTTATCTGGATTCTGAGAGTGCATAACATTTAACTATTGTTGTATCAGCCACTCGCTTTGTTAGTGTATTTGATATTTGATGCTTGGCTACGACGCATCCTGATCCTTGATCAGTTTTCTCTAAACAGAGATGCCATGTAAAGATGAAGGAAGGCTTTGGATGGTGAGTAACATGGGTCCCATCATGGAATAGCAGAGAGCTACATTTCCTTAGTGGCAGTTCAAACTGTATTCAGTATAACTTGAACCAGATTAATTAGGATGATATGTAACTGCAGCCTGGACTCGTAGCATCAATAGATATGAGTCATATTCTTATGGTACTATAACTTTTTGTCACCGATCTTGATTAAGTGAAGAAGACTAACCGTATAATCAGCTCGCTACAGTCCTTTGTTCCACTGCTTGCCTGCGTATTTTGGTTTCAGGTAGGGAGTGTAAGCTTTAGGCTTTTGTTTGGCAGAGGAGTTTTGGGGTTTTTTAGTGTATCTAGTGTTTTGGGTGAAAACTCCTCACACTCAAAACACTCCAACACCTCCCAATCCCCTCCTCCACCGAAACCCCTCACCATTTTACGTTGTTTCGTACACATATTTTGCAAAGGGGTGTTTTATCAGAGACCTAGTGCACAGAATTACAAAATTGCCACGTTTTGATCATAAACAAAAACCTGATACTATTTTTTAACAGCATGTGAGCACACAATTCATCAACAAAAATCGAGAAATTAACACATTTCATCCCACATCTTGCACGGCTTGGATGATTTCTAGAACTTGCAAACTGAACAATTTTGTCCCATAACTTGATTTACCAGATGAAAATACTCCTCACACTCAAAACACTCCAAACACCTCCCAATCCCCTCCTCCCGAACCTCCCCCCCCCCCCCCCCCCCAACACACACACACACATTTTACGTTGTTTGGTACACACATTTTGCAAAGGGGTTTTTTCACAGACCTAGTGCACACAATTACAAAATTGCCACGTTTTGATCATAAACAAAAACCTGATGTTTTTTAAACAGCATGTGAGCACACAATTCATCAACAAAAATCGAGAAATTAACACATTTCATCCCACATCTTGCACAGCTTGGACGATTTCCAAAACTTGCTAACTGAACAATTTTTGTCCCATAACTTGATTTACCAGATGAGTTAGTCCTGCTTGCCTGTGATCACGACACGTAGACTCCATGGTGGCAGGTAATTATTCAGAAAACCCGAAGCAGGATTCGTGAAGGCCGACGCTAAGAGGGAGAGCCGTCCTATTCATTCTCGCTCTTCTCTGACTCCGACGAGTAGGGTTCTTCTCCGGCTCCTCCACGCAGCGGTAACGGTCATTGTCCTATCCGATGACGAGTAGAATAGGGTAGCTATCCGGAAGTAGCAAGGTGACATCAAATACATACATAGAAATAGCAATATGTGCACATTACATGTTTTTAAATAATTTGGTATCTAGATTTGAGGGATATGGTTGTAGCAACACGTGTTTTTAGGCGCTGTCGGGTGAATGTTTAGGGACGAAACTGGCCGGGAAGATGCTCTTATATCGCCACATACAGTTTTATTTTGAAAGTCAAGTCTTCGATTTTTTGGTAAACCGTATTAACCTACCCTGAATCCTTGAAAACCTCGGCCCCGTCTTCCTCGGTGCGTCCGCCACCGCGCGCCGGCTCGATTCATTCCGCCCAGTTCGAACTCAGAGCACACTCCCGCGTCGCCATGGTGGTCTCCGCCCCCTGCATCTCTTTCTGCCACCACGTCCTATCCTGCCACGCCACCCTCTCGGCGCGCCCCCGGAGGAGAAGTCGCTCCGCCCCCGCCGCTGTCGCAACTGGCACGGATTTGGTTTCCGTTGCCGGTCCCGTCGAGATGAGGAGGTACCTGTGTTTTTGCTATACCAAGTTTTATTCATCCTACAGCCATACGATTCCATCTAGTCTCAGAAGATAACTTAGGCGTTCTGGATTTACGAGATAACATAAAACACTTTTTGCTGATGAAGATCGACCGTTCTAGGCGAGTTTCCAGTTTTTTGCTCCACCAAAGTGATAACTGAAATTCTGCTATGATAAGATCTATTTTCATTGCTTCATGAGTTCATGGTGTTTGTCATGAAGATAACACTCCTTGTATTCGACTTTATGCAACAGGTGTGAATGCTTTGATCTCCATCAGGAGTTGGTTCCTTTCGCCGAATCGTGGGCTTGGCAGAAGTCCGTTGTTACAAGGAGGAAGGAGTTGGCAGTCAGAGACGCAGATCACTCGGACACCTTAGTCACGCTGCAGCATCCGCCGGTTTATACGCTTGGCACTGACAGCAGGGAGGAGTACCTCCATTTCCAAGTCAAAGAGGCTCCTATTGAGATTCATCGCATTGACCGTGGTGGGAAGTAACATATCATGGCCCTGGGCAGGTAATTTAGCACTCAAATTTGTTGTTTGCATATCTGAAATGCTAGTTTCTACTTCAGATCTTGTGTGTGTTTCTTGATCATTTGCTCATCATTTAGTTTTCCGCTTCTCGCTTACAAACATAAAAGACTTAAGTGATCCTTTGTGAAGAATTAGCCAACTATGTTTTCCATGAATGAAGATCCCGCCTCTGTCAAACTGTATAAGCAGTTCTAGTTTGCTTGTAATTTTACTTTCCTGCAAAAGGATTATCTGGGCTCTCAGCTCAGGTTAGGAAAAACTCTGAATGGTATCGTTTTTTTTAAATGGACCAGAGATCCCTCTTTCTAAAAATATAACTTATGTAGCTGTTATCAATGAAGACTGTATATCCATGCTTCTTATATTCATTTATTTTGATTCCTTAGCTTGTCATGTACCCAATTCTCAATTTGCGGCATCACAAAATGGATCTTCATTGGTACCTCAGGTCACTTGAAGAAGTGATCATCCGTGCCCTTCAGTCTGCATTTTCTGTCAATGCATCAAGGATAAACGGTCTTACTGGTGTTTGGGTTGGTATGTTACTGTCCTCTTGGACAATGGAAAGTTTTTTATCATAGTTTTAGTTATTATTTCATACCTTTAGGAAATTCTAATGTTCCATAGAAGTATTTAGTTCTTCTTTTTGACTTGTTACATATGTCTCCACTGTTTCCTCGCTAGGTGATCAGAAAGTTGCAGCAATAGGAATTCATGTCTCGAGATGGATAGCCTATCATGGTCTAGCGTTAAATGTCACGACTGACTTAACTCCATTTAAGCTCATTGATCCCTGTGGCATAAAGGATAGGGGTGTTGGCAGCATTAAGGACATACTACAAATGGCTTCCGGTGGAACAGGACTTGATGATGCGGCACTGATAAATATAGCTCATAAATCGTTGATCAAGGAGTTTGCTGAAGTTTTCCAGCTTTCCATGGACATCAGCGCTGATTGGAATCTTCAGGGAAACTAGAACGTAGAGGCGTGCATTGCTTCAACTATTTCTCCCGCAACCTTCCTCGAATGGTGGCAAAGGCGGGTAAGCCGCTGGTAGTCTTGGTTGCCAGCTGGGAGCTCTGCCGTATTTCAGAAAACCATAGTCGACAGTCGTCTACATCTGTGCTGGCCTTGAAAGGGTCGAGGAGCTACTCAGAAATATGGCTGGTGCTACAATCCCTTTTGATCCTCACTGAGGTCTTGGCCTTTTTCTTTTGGGGTTAGCTTTCGTTTGGATGTAGATATTTGGGCTTACGGAATTGAATTCCGTGAATTGGCCTTAATTTGACATGTAGCGCGAATCATCTCATTGTAATTCCTCAAACTTTTATACTCGAAATTTTACGATTATTGTCGGAATTTGTTGGTTGTCTAGTAGATGTTCAGTTACTGACAGAACTACAGGGCACCGTTCAATCATTGAAGACAGAAATTCAGTTAATTTTGGGTTTTGTACGAGGTAATAGTAACCCATTGCCATCACGACTCAGGGATGTTAACAAAGTCGCAAGTAAAGAAGTACAGATCATTATTCTTAAGACACCAACAAGTCAATACATACAGTAGTACAGTACTAAAGAACACAGCTTATTCGAGATCACAAGCTAAGCTACACACCTAAGGCTGATTCGGCCGGGATCACAAACCAGCTAGCCGCACACTAGCATCCACGTCGAAGCACCTAAGGGTATCAAGTTTTTACTCGTTCTTGACGTCTGAAGAGCGCAGCGAGGTTGGATACAGAAGCTGTTTCGCACCGCCCTCAGCCATCCTCTTGCTTGGCGCATCGGTTTGGTTGGCACCATGACTGTGCATATACACAAGGCGATAGCAGAACTCGACGACCTCCGGTGCAAACACCCTCCACAGGTACATTGTGCTGAACCATGCTGGTACAGTTAGGTAACGGTCACCTTGGCGAGCTGCTTGCACCATGGCCCTGGCGCAGTTCTTCGCGTACTCCACGGGGAAGAGACCAATTTGAGCCTGCAAATATACAGGGTCCGCGTGGTTAGATATACCTTTGTGCAAGCAAAGCATCACAATCCCATTGTGCAGTTTTTTTGTCCAAGAATTGCATCATATAATTGTTTTCTTGTTGTGGCAGAAATTTTAGCTCAAACATAGCGCAGCGTGGGCGATAGCGTCCTCACATCACGAAATTCTTGATCAACCTCCACTCCTCCATGCTCCTTTAGGAATTTCCCTTTGGACATCTCGGACTCGATCCACCCTGGCGTCACTATTGTAATGCCAACTTCACTGCCCAGCTCCGTCCGCAGAGTCTCAAAGAAGTTTATCAGGGCGGCATTGGCAGCCTAAAAAAAATATTATAGATAAAAAATATCAGTCTATCTACTCATAAACACCGATTTAGTCAAATGAAATAATCAGGTTACATTATAGAAGATCATTTTTGGAACAGGATTCCATCCAGTTGCCGAGGCTGTGACCACGATTCTTCCTCGGGTCCTTTTCAGGTGAGGTAGTGCAGCAAAGGTTGATTGGACTGCACCCCAAAAGTTTATATCCTGCAAACAATACAAAAAGAATCACGGTGTTAATTTGACACTACTCATGGTTGTCTATGACTACAATAGTAGTGAATGGAAAAGGAATCATGTCATTTACCAGCTGCGAGCTGTATTTGGTAACATCAGGAATCTCCTGAAAGGCACCCACGCTTGCAATGCCCGCATTGCATACAAGATGGTCCACTGCAACACAAGTTAGAACGTCAATTCGATACTAAGTAATGCTTATGGTTAAAATATAGCTTGGCCGAGATTGTTTTCATGGAGACTTGCATCGGCCGTAGTGATCAATTGTGGCCTGAACAAATCTGTTGCAGTCGTCAGGGTTCGTGACATCGCCCGGGAGAATGATCACATCTGGTGCCCCGAGCTCGAGTGCTTGATCGGCAACCTGTCGGAGACTAAATTCCCTTCTTGCAACCAGGACCAGGGATGCCCCCTTCGAAGCGTACTGGTAGGCCAAAAGCTGCAGAAGAAGGTGCCAACATGGAGTTAATAATATATGCCAATGTTCATGTACTACATAGATGAAGGAACATATTCAGTATGAAACATACGAAGAGCAGAGGTTAGCATGATATGGTCTAATTTCATCCACCGTTGCTCCAAACATCATAAAAGTATTTATTATGGATTTCTCTATACAAATCTTTCTCCCTCCATAAAGAAAAGCATCTGATTTTGTAAGAACAAGCAGAGTATAGGTACCACCTGAGGATAAATCAGATGGTCTTACAGTCTTACCTCACCGATGCCGGAGGAGGCACCAGTGATGAGGACGACCTTGCCGGCGAGGTCCTCCGGGAAGAGGTAGGAAAGGAAGGAGTAGCAGGTCTTGAAGAGGTAGTAGGGCGGGTAGAAGAGCAGGAGGGAGGCAATCATGCCGGGCGTCGCCACCCAGTTCAGCATGCGTTCACAAGATCCATGGCGCTCGCTCGCCGGCTTCTTCTCTCTTCTCTTCTTCACAGATCAGAACCGAGCAGCGATAGTGCGAACTCTGATACTGATGCCTGTCATGGATGAAAGGGATGTGCTACGATAGATCCTGCCGCTCTGCACCATGCATGGACGGGTGGGAGCGTGGCTCACGACACGTACGCGCTTGTGTTGAGACGTGGACATCGAACAGGAGAACTCTAGAAGTCTAAATGGCTGCAGGACAACTTCGCGTTCTTCCGTATTCCTACCACTCGCAAAACTTTCAGATCATAATCCAATTTTCGGTCAGATTAAAATTCTTGTATCTAATTTTGTTTTGACCGGGGCCGACTGAAAGGTTTTGGTGGATCGGCCGCATGTATTCTCCAAAATTTTGTATCTGACATTCGTCATGCACACAGCGCACCGGGCCCGTCTTAACTTGGGGTTGTGCAGCAGACCGGTTCCATCGCGTTTAATATCGAAGCGACGAGACGGCAACATGCCTATCATCATGTGTCGAAATAACGCCGCGTTCGTTCCCTGACGGCGCAGAGCGAAGCGACACGTCACAATAACGCTGCGCCCGTTCCCATGACGCAGACGGAAGCGACACGTGCTGAAATCGCAGCGGCTGCCCGCGGCGGCGCTTTGCACACGCGTCGTCGGTATCAATGAACGGCGAGGCTAAGCGGTGGCCGCGTTAATGCAGGCCACCCAACCCCGCTCATCCGGCCACCTTTAAAACCCGACTCGTCGCAGCCCTCCTCTCCCCACACCACCACTTCTCCCTCTCTCTCTCACTCGCCACAAGAAGATCAGCCGCCATGGCGGGCAGCCACGACGAGCGTCGCGGTGAGCAGCTGGAGGAACCCGCCGTCGCAACGAGGAGGCGGGATGGCCAAGGCGTTACAACGAGACATGTGGTGCGAGGAGGCCGCCAACCCCTCCGTACGTGCTCTCGTGAAGATCGCGCCGCTGTGCAGCCGCCACGCGGTGCCGATGGAGGACGTCGCCACCCTTTCGGACGGGTGGGTCAGGAGCGTCGTCGATGTTCCGTGGTGCCGCGGCTCAGTGGGCAGGAGCACATCGCCTTCCTCAAGTACGAGCAAAGGCTCGACCCCAAGTACTCCATCTCAGCGCCTACTTGCACGCCGTGGTGGACGCGGAGTGCGAGAAGCATCGTAGCGGTGGAGGAGAGCCATCGCCGGAGTTGTCCGCAACGGACGACGACGACCCCGAGCTGCCCGATCTGCCTTTACCACCGGCTGCATCTTGGTCAGCAGGGTCGCCATCACCAAAGAAGGGGGCACCGCAAGCCGAAAATGCTTCCCATCAAACGCCCCGGCGCATGCCACGGCGGTAGATAAAATGCCACCACACGTCGACGAAACCAGAAGCCTCAGCCGGCTCAGCCGAGGCTACGGGACGTTGCTCAAGGCCGAAGCCGACGCACTAGCCGATGGGAACGTTTTTAAAGGCCGTAGACAACGGCAATAACAGATTAAATTTCCGGTGCCGGATCATCGAGGCATGCAAGTCTGTTGATGACTCCGGCGCTTGGTTCGCATTTTCTTCCCCGTCGCTAGGCCATGAAGCGGTATCTCTCCTTCCCGCCGGCGCGTGTAGTGGTTGGCTAGACATGTAGCGTGTAGCTGGTACCGGCGTAGTTTAGATTTAGTTTGTTAAATCTCGTTTAATTAAATTCAAAATTGTAAGTTTGTTAAATCTCGTTTAAATTTCGTCGGAGTTTTAATGAATGAAAGTTATTAAAAAAACGTTTGGGGATGCCTGTTTGGGGTGTGTTTGGGGTGTGTGATGCGTTGATGCATGTAAAATACATACAAGAACTTTGCACTATATTACTTGTATTTCAATCATATTTGCATCATATAAGGGTTATATTAATGTTTTATAATGATTTTTGGGAATATTATATTTATTTCCTATTTTTATGGAATTAACCCTGCGCAGGCAGAAAACCCTATTTCTTTCCTTTAATGTTTCAGGGACCCAAACGATGTCCAAATGACCGGCAAAATTACGAGCGTTAATATTTGGAAGGAAGAAGACTTGGTGGCGAAGGAAGCGAACAAACGGAGCCCCGAGGCTCAAAAGAGGTGGGGCCACGCGGCCCATGTACCTGGCCACGTGGGACCCCTCAAGTGGGGCCTCGACGCTCCGCTGCCGTCGATCTTTTCTCCACCGACCTAGTCTTGACCTAAAAACGCCTATAAAATAGTCCCCGACGTTCTCTGGAAGGAGTGCCGCCGAAACACAGAAACACCGAAAGAGAGATCTGGAGCTGTAGATTGGAGGGGAAAAACTCTGGCGGGCGCTGCCGGCGTGGTCTCCATCGACTTCTCCACCGTCTCCATGGTGAAGAGGGAGTAGTCCACCTCTGACTATGGGTTTGTGGAAGTAACTTATGTATCTCTCCTCTCTTTGAGCTTCACTAATTAGTACCGTATGAGCTGCTGAACATGATTACGTTCATCGTTGTAATACCTATGTGGTGGATCTTTTTATGAGTTAATATATGTTTGAGATTGCAAATGTTTTGTTTCAGTTATGAATATAGATCCATATTATGTACCCCGTTCTTATTCACTTGTTATGATCAAGCATATTTATGAGAGCGTGTGTGGGGTGATGTATGCATTAGTTGGAGTAACGAGGGGTGGCTAGTGAAGTGAACGTGAGAGAAAGTTTTGCGATCCACTTGGGTATCTCTACCTTACTTTGTTGCCTCACTAGGGATAAACAAAAATACCATGTTACCAGAGATGTGGGTGTGACCATCGCCACTACTTCATGACTAGATCTAGCATGTTCTTATTTTAACTTCTTGTCATGATACTTAAAGCTATACTCTGAGTTATCTTAATTACTGGGGTGTTAATTACTGAGGTGTTATGATTTCGTTCGCAACTTGGTGAAGTATAAGTGAGACTAATAAACAAAAGGTCTCTATGTTAGGACGTGATGCCCATATAATTAGTAACTTGTCACTAAACTTTTGTGTTGCAATCTCATATGTCAACTCTAGTGTTCCATTGTCTACCACTTTATTAAAGAGAGAGTGCATTTGTGAAACCATGAACCCCGGTCCATTTTTAATCATAAGAAACACATTTCCAACAACTTTTACCACTTTTACATTTTATGCCATTATTAAATCCGAAAATACAAAAACACTTTTACATCATGCATATATCATTAAAAACCCAAAAATATCATTTATCATTGTTATCATCATCCTTGCATATTTATTTACCATCATTGCATATTTATTTCTTGTTTGCATCACATACTATCTTGATATCATTCTTACACCTTGTGCTTGACAACCACAGGTGAGGTTGAGGACCAAAACATTTAACTTTGTTTTGTAGATAACCAAAAGAAGGATAGGAAGATAAATCTTTCACTACTGATTCCCAGAGAGTTCGATATTAAACCCTCGAGTCACCCTCGTGGGGGAAAACACGTCTTCCACTTACTACACACTCTGCACTTGGAGTCTCAACCTAACCCATTTTCTTTTCACGCACGTAACTACGTGAAGGGACATCATATGTCTCAAACGTATCTATAATTTCTGATGTTCCATGTTGATATTATGCCAATTGCTTCATGTTTTATATACACTTCATAGCATTTTTATGCATGTTCTGGGACTAACATATTTACAAGATGCCACAGTGCCAATTCATGTTTTCTGTTGTTTTTTATTTCAACAAAGTTGTTCTGGAAATATTCTCGGAGTTGGGCGAAACAAAAACGGAAGTCCTTATTTTTCCATCACGAAGACCGTGTCCAGGAGGAGAAGCAGGAGGGCCGTGGGCCGGCCACGCCAGGGCATGGCGCGGCCCCCTTGCTGCCGCGTCGTGGGGTGGCGTGGGGCCCACGAGTGCCTCCAGCCGCCGTCTTTTCGCCTATTTATTCACATCCTCGGGAAAACCCTAGATACCCGAGCCTTCATCCATGAAAAGTTCCAGAGACGCCGCCGTCGTGAACCCTAGCTCGGGGGTTAAGAACCTCTTCCCGGCACCCTGCCGGAGAGGGGAATCATCACCGGAGAGCTTTGCATCATCATGCCCGCCTCCGGAGTGATGCGTGAGTAGTTCATCCTTGAACTATGGGTCCATGGCAGTAGCTAGTTGGTAGTCTCTCCAATTTGTGCTATCATGTTTAGATCTTGTGAGCTGCATATCATGATCAAGATCGTATTATTGTAATGCTACATGTTGTGTTTGCTGGGATCCGATAAATATTGAATACTATGTCAAGTTGATTACCAATCTATGTTATATGTTATTTATGATCTTGCATGCTCTCCGTTACTAGTAGATGCTTTGGCCAAGTAGATGCTTGTACTCCAAGAGGGAGTATTTATGCTAGATAGTGGGTTCAGTCTCCATTGAATCTGGGAGAGTGACAACAACTTCTAAGGTTGTGGATGTGCTGTTGCCATTAGGATAACATAACAATGCTTTGTCTAAGTATAATTGTGTTGTTTACATTATGCACTTTACTTAATGCAATAATCTGTTGCTTGCAACTTAATACCAACGGGGAACTCGGATGACTACCTGAAGGTGGATTATTAGTCATAAATGCTGTTGGATAACGGTCTATGTATCTTGTCGTAATGCCTGCATGAATATCATAGTAGTCATCATGTCATATATATGCATTGTTATGCGCTCAATATTTTGTCAATTGCCCAGCTGTAATTTGTTGACTCAGCCACTAGTGAACTATGGACCCCGGTCCATTCTTTTACATCTGATAAAGACAACCTACTGCAATCATTGTTCCTTTTCATTCTCTGCAATTAAACACTGTTTTCCACACCATATGTTTAACCCTTTGTTTTCAGCATCAGGTGCTAGTTTCCCTGGTGTTGCACCGCACTACACTCCTCCACCGACAACCTTCAGAAGTGCTTCTACTCCTACTGGATTGATAACCTTCCTTTCGTACTGAGGGAAAACTTGCTGCTACATTACAGCATACCTTCCTCTTGGAGTCTCCCAACGAACGTGCGCTTTACGCGTATCAGTGTGCCGCTGTGGGCGGCCTCCAAATTCCGGCCGGACACATGTCCGGCACCCCCAATGGGCTCAATTGGGCAGTGCCGGACACGAATTTGGAGGCCCCGGAGGAGATGCTCTTATGCTTGTGTTGTCTTAATACAATGTTTTCAGTTTGCCAAAAATTTAATGTTGGACAAGACCCTAGAGACCAAAACAACAAAAATATTTTAAATAACAATCGGATTTCTAAATTTAGTTTACTTTTTCTAATATTTGTTATGTTTTGATTTTGTTAGTTTAAGTATTTTACCACTGATCATGTGTGATACAAAACAATAGAGACAAGTAACCTACCTTCGTGTACGATGTTGGAGGCCAACTTACGACATACACGTTATGAATTTTTATAACAACTGTTGGGTTCTCTGGTTTGAAATTTCTGCAAATTAATGATGTACATCAATTTTCCCGTGAAGAGAATTCCAAGCTCACAACTAACTTTACCAAAATTGTGTTCTACTGTAGATACTCCCTCCGTGTCAATATACAAGGCGCGCGCTATTTTTAAGGTGATCTTTGACGCTCAATTTCGACCACCATTATATAATAAAATACATTGAATGAGAATGTATATATGGTACCATTGGATTCGTCTTGCAATTTTTTTTTAAAATTTCATATATCTTTATAATAATTTTGGGTACATATTATAAGTATAAATCATGGTCAAAGTTAAACGGCATTGATCAGCGGAATTAAAGGGCGCCTTGTATTTTGAGACGGAGGGAGTAGAAGACAATAAGGCCTTCCAACAAGACGAGTTTCCTCGGCTGATTTCTATCATAAATGTACAGAAGTAACCAAAATTAATTCGTTATCTTTGTTCACTGACTTTCAAGAAAGATGTTGCCTTTGCACCCATTGAACTTTGGCATTATTATTATTTTATTAACAGGAAAATTCAATATAAATCCAATGAGGTATTAGCACTGGAGGTATAACAACTGGCACGCGAGTAGCAGTTTCATACAACAACTTGTTAAAGTGGACAAACTCATACAAAAACTTAACCCAGCTGTGCAAATTCATCAAAAGAGTCCGAATCGACCTGGTTCGCATACACTTCAGATTTGTATTTTTTCGAAAACCCCCTCGGAAAGATCTGCTTGCACGAATCAGTCCAAATCAACGTTGAGATATCCAAATTTATTTACAGGTCCCCGTTTTCTTTTATATTTATGCATTAGTCCCCACGAGCATATAAGGCAGTTGCAAACAGATTGACGATTTGCACGCCTCCTTCCTTGTCCGTCGCCGCTGCGTAACCGCCGCCGTTGCGCCGCCATCCCGCGGCGATCATGGCTGACGAACCCGTCTATCGCAGATACGACATGGGGTCAAGAGGTTGCATATTTACTTGCTAATACAGAATTTAAACAAGCCTGCACATGTGACTTGTTGTCTAACTAAATTACTGGAATTTTATTTCTAGGCGACAGCACACGTACCACAACTAAGGGATAATGGCCCTCTGCCTGAAGAGAGTTCTTTCGTAGCTGCTGCAAGAGATGCTCTTCCTCAACCTAGGGTTACAACTGCAATGTCAAGAGGAAGAGCCACATCAGCTGCTAGGGGATGGGGAAGGGGAAGAACCAGCACATCGAAAGTGGAAGGAGAAGCACCTCGACAAGCAGCCACAGGCAGAGGTAGAGGAAGAGGGAAGAAGAGAAGTGCAGAAGCTAGCAGCTCTCAGCCCACCCAGCCTGTAAATACAACAACAAGACCAAGGAGATCATACAACACTGCACCAGGTTCTGCTTATCATATGTTGTTTGGTCCTGACAAACAGCAGCAGCAGCAGCAACAACAAGGACAAGATCAACATTGAATTGTACCTGACCTCAATGAAGCAGCTCCAAAAGAAATACAGACAACACAAGATGCACCATCTACTTTTTAGATGTTCTTTTGTAGGCCTTGTCTCAGTTTAGTTCAAACTGAACTTGTTTTGTGCTTTCCTTGCAAATTTGAGTTCATATGTGAACTATATGTACTGCAGAATATTTGCAAGCAACCATTTTATTTGTGCAAGCACTGGTCAACAACAATAGTACATTATCTTTGATATTACATTGCTTAATTCAGTACACCATTGCACACTACACTGCACTAAACCTACAGCCTCAATGCAACAACATTTTCCCTAGCAGTAAACCTAGCACAAAGACTACGAACACTGACAACAAATTGTGATACTTGGCCTTCAATGCTTGTATCTCTGCATTTTTCTTGCTCAACTGATCTTGCAGAGAGTGTACTGGTCTCGTGTATTTCTTCTTCAGCTTCCGCTCAAGCAATTGGTGCATTTCCTGTAGCTTTTAGCCTCCAACTTCATCTCTGATTTCTCCAATCAATTCACTAAGATAATTCGGCAGTGGATCATCATGCCAGTCCACAAATCCACCAGCACCATGCTGTCATAACACAACTGAATGAACAAAGATGAAAAGAGAAGAAGTGTGCACAGCAAACTAGCAGAAGCAGGAGCTCACAATCTGCAGCAGAGGCGTAGTACCTCCGGCCGCCGACGTGCTGCAGCCGCCGGCTTGACGGGAGGGCCGCTGCTGCAGCTGTTGCCTCGACGGGAGGGCCGCTGCTGCAGCCCCCACCGTGCTGCAGCCTCCTCTGCGGCAGCCGCCCCGTGCATCGAGCCGCCGCCGCCGCCGTGCACCCGCGTCGCCTCTACCTAGGGATTGTAAAAATCGAATTGGCGAATTCGTGCGTGACCTAACTGTCATGGTACGCATAATCCAGGGGGTTTCTGAAAATAAACCACGTGCGCCCTTTTCCACCCTGGCGGCCACGTGTCGCCTCCGCAGCTCGTTTGTATGAGTTTGAATCCGCATGTCAAGTTTTTGTATGAGTTTGTCCACTTTAACAAGTTGTTGTATGAAACTGCTCCTCGTGTGCAAGTTGTTGTACCTCCAGTGCTAATACCTCAAATACAATATATAGGCCAATTTGTCTTCTCAGTGTCCGGTTTAAGATATTCACTAAGGTGGGAACCTACCATAATAGTTCAATTGCGTATCATGCTTACACAGTCTGCCCTTCTATCTAGACGAAACATCTTAGAACTTGTGGTCGTTTTGTATGAAACAGTGCATGAACTCCACTAGAAGAATATGGATGGAATTATTGTTAAAGTGGATTTAAGACGGCTTATTACAAAGTGAAATGGCAATTTCTTGAGCAAACTTATGCACGAAAGATTTCTCACAGGAGTGGCGCGGCTAGATTGGTAAGTTTTTCCGAGGAATAAGTGTGGGAGTCAAACTTATGATGACATAGGAAATTACTTCCAAACTAGATATGGACTGAGACAGTTGGTCCAAGGTGTCCAATTCTATTTCATCTAGTTGCCGATATGTTGGCTATCTTTATAACAAGGGCGATGGAGGATAGTTGGGCCCTTCCACATTTGATGGTGGATGGAGGGTTTCTGTCCTTCCATATGCTGATGACATTATCATTTTATGGCACAGGATATGGGAAGGGCTATGCGTATGAAGCTAATTCTATGCATGTTTCAGAAACTGTACGAACTCAGAATGAATTTTCACAAGAGAGAAATATGTTGTTTTGGTCAATTACAAGTAGTGGAGTACCCACATAGGATTGTTTGGTTACGGCGTTGATTACTACCCCTTCGTTATCCAGGTATCCTAATTCAAGTCACAAACTACTAAATAAGGAATGGAAGGGGTGAAGATTCTTGCTCCCGAGCCACCGGTGCTCCCTCCATTTGAAAAAATTCAATTTGTATTTAAAAGTTCGAAAAAGAATCATGCATATTCTCAGTGATGTATCCTACATGCATCCAAAATCACGATGTGAAATACTCTGCATTCTGAGCTACACAAAAATGAGAAATGCACATATATGAGTATAGTATTTTCAATTTTGAATTTTTTTCTTTTTTGTGTAGCACATAATATAAAGAATTTCGCGTTATAATTTTGCATGCTTCTAGTATACATCATTCATAAAATGTTGATTTTTTCAGGTTTATTTGAAGCTTTTATTTATGTTTTGTGCACTTTTTCAAATGGAGGGAGTGCTGGCGCTCGGGAGTCAAAGTGACTTTTGAACTGTTGACTTCCACACAGGGTAAACCACCGCCTCTCAGACCTCCCCGATGGATTCTACCATAGATACTAACGATAGAATATAACTCCCCATAGTCACCAAACCTCAACCAAAGACACCTATTTGTTGTGTCCCGACGGACTGACACCGGGAGTAAAGGATAACCCCTTTTATTTGGTTCGGCACGGGGCAAGGAGGCTGAGAATCGTCTCTCTCGTGTGATCTAGGTCAAGCTCTCCTCTCGATGATCAAAGTAAGCAATCACAAGGACACAAGGAGCTACCCAGGTTCAGCCTGCCCTGAGGCTAACAACACTATTCCTGCATGTCTGAATTGATGAGTTCTCCATAGTGTAGCTTACAAGGAGGCTCCAGGGTAGGGTAGCCAGAAGGGTTTGGCAGAGGTAGACGAAGAATAGATTCTGACCCTGATGAGATCACCTTCCTCCTCTACCTTCCTAGTCCTAGTCTAGTCTTGTCTTGCTCTAGAATTGCTTCCTTTGGTTCGTGACCATGGCCCTTCTTTTGTAGGCTAAGGAGGCCTCACATGGGGGTCACACGATGTGCGTGGGGGTTTTAGGCGGGAACATCCCAGCGTCTTTAGGAGGAGACGTGGCCTCTCCTCCTTCAAGTATCCTCCGTTGGTCGTTAGGTGAGGTCGTCCACCTTTAGGGAAAGCGGGGCGGACATGGACCGGCCATGTCCTCAGCCCGCGCCTCCTTCGCCTTACTTCCCAAGTTTTCTGGAGTCTTATAACGCCTGCTGGAGCACCTGTCATTACTTGTACGGAGGGATACCCGAGAGGGACCCCAGCCTCCTGCCGGGTACTCGGGTTCTCGAGGCCTAGTCTTCAGTGCTGCGCGGCTGGGGAACCGGTTGGGTCCAGGACCGAAGTCTTAGCTGCAGGTACCTTCGTAGTCCTTGCTTTGTCTTCAGGGTGTTGGTGAGCGGACCCACCAACATTCCTTGTAAATTGGCTTTGTCCATCTTCTACTTGGGACCACGTGCAGCGGACCCGCTTTGGCAGCATCAAGGGAGCCCATCTTCCACTGGTGGACACTATTCTCTCTCTTTTCAACAAGGGCACGACTCAAATCGATTAAATAATACTATTTACATGTTGGATTTTTAAAAAAAGAGCTCTTCTATTGTAAAAAAAGAAATAGAAATATTATTGGTCAAGAGTGAGCAGCGCTATACACTGCGAAGGAAGGAGCGGACCATCAACAACAAAGCGTGGCTTTTCGTCGTGGGACACTTAGGTGGTCTACGATCAATCAGGCTCGTCGAAGAAGATGATTGATATCATCTTGAGAAAAGGTTGAGTAATTAGATGGGAAAGTTACTTTCTTGTGGTGGGAGGCTTGCTCCCAGCGGTTATGTTCTTACCTGTGAGACAGCTCACAGTTTGTTCAGCAGACATCGCCATGTCAATAATTCCTACTTTCTCGGTTCTAAATTAGTTGACACACATTTGTCTAGCACAAATGTATTTAGATACTAAACAAGTATAGATACATTCGTATTTGGATAAATCTAAATCATTTAATTCGGAGCGGAGGGGGTATTAGCGACACGTCAATACGACCTTCAAATGTGAATCATTCCCTTTATCCAACTTCAACCAACTTGGATGGTATACTACTTGACTCCTCTACCCATCATCCCGCTAGCTTTGAGTCAAGGAGAAGCATGGAAATTACATAGAAGTAAGAGATTGCTCAAGACAACCAGATTGTCCAGATCCATTTGCCCAGGGTGTTCGGCACCAGAGCCACGGCAGCCGGAGGAAGCAGAGCGCCAGACTATTTGGCCTTGAAATACCGGACAATCCGACTAGAACAACGAAAGGGAAAACGAATTGGTGCACCCGGTGCATTCAACTCCGGTAGATCATCAAAAATGTTTTCAAAAGATATGGGAAAAAGTCTGGTCACAGATAATGCTCATGTCTAGCCTGTTAAAAAATTGCAAGTCCAAATTCCTAGCACAAGTCAAGAAACAAAATTTGAAAAATCTGCAATGATAATGTCAAAATGCAAGTTGGGCTTTAAATTTGAAAATTTTGTTTCTTGACATGTGTTACAAATTTAGACTTAAAAATTCGTGACATGCTATACATAAGCATCTATGACCAAACTTTTTCCCATATTTGTTCAACACATTTTTGGTTGTCTATGGTAGTTGGGTGCATCGGATGCACCAATTCGTTGGGTACAGAGGGTACGTTCTCAAACGAAAGGTTCCCAGACACGGCACAGATAGTGTCCTCCATGCCCGACTATCCAGGTGGAAGCCCCGGGACTGTCCGGACTCCGGACACATGGAACAACGCCCCCGAAGAACTAGCCATGACGGCAATGCCTGAAGATGCCACTCACCAGACGGGCAGCACTAAAACCGATACAAGTTAGCTGTACATATAGAGGCCATCTAAACATCATAGACACCTGAGCAGCTAAACAGTCTGCAGTTGCATGTTTACAGCCAAGAACGGGATAGATTATCTTCAAATCACACAAGCCTAGAAATAAGTTACCAGGCACCAGCTGCATCATCATCAAGCCTTATCTCAATTCAAGTGTACCAGTCTTACCTAGAGTTCAGATCAAACTCGCCCGACCGGCGCCAGTCCTCTTGCATATCAGAGTTCCCATTCTCTGGCTCATTGTCATCGTTGAGGAAATCCTCAGATGGTTCACCCTCATCATCCCTCTGAGCATTATCCCATCCATCTTCACCCTGTTCCTGTGCCATGTCATGATCGTCGCCTTGGGATGCAGCAGCGTTGGCCCTTAAAGGGCCCTGGCCAATCATCTCGGAGTGTGCTTGGGCCTCCGCTCGAGCATGCTCAGCCATTGCCATACGCATCTTGGCTTCAGCAGCCTCACGGCCTGCTTTCTTCCTCATCTCTATCTCGGCTCTCAGTTCCATCGTAGCCTGTTTCTCCTCCTGTAACAGAGCCTGCTCTAGCATGAGCCGCTCCTCCGACCGGAACTCGCCAATGGCCCTTTTCTTGGTCATTATGTTGTATGCCAGCACCTGCTTCTCGAATGTTGTTGTGAACTCAGCAATCTTTACCAGTATGTTATGATCCCATTGCTGCAGGCGAGAAGGAATCTGCCCAGTTGCATCGCTGTCAAGGATCCTGTCATCTTCTTCAGCCTCGTAGTCGGCAACAACATGGTAAGGCAATAACCTAATTTTGACAGCAATGTAAAAGAGTATATGAGTACCTTCAGATACGGAAGTTAAGTCACGAAGATCAAAACAATTTAGTGTTGCTAATCGAAACTGATGGTCTAACTTTAGTGTTAGTATGAGTTAAGAGGTTTGACCTTTAGTAGCGTTGACTGATAAAAATTAGGCACCGCATTGCAATTTCTATATACTCTCTCCGATCGGAAATGGTCGACACAGATTTGTCAAAATACAAACGCATCTACACACTAAAACACGTCTAGTACACCCGTCTGTAGACAAATTTGTGTCAATCATTTCCAATCTGAGGGAATATTAGAATATACAATGCACTAAATCATGTTTTTTGACAAGCAAAGGTACAACCAAATTAACCCCTTGCATATTATATTCTTATCCACTTAAAAAAGGGGCGTACCCAGTGCGAGAGCTCCCGCGCTGTGCGGGGTCTGGGGAAGGGTGTCAGTGGCAAGCCTTACCCTCGCCTTGTGCAATGCGAGGAGACCGCGACTCGAACCCGGGACCTCCTGGCTACAGGTATCCACTTCTATAAATGAAAAAAAAAATTAGTAGCCGCTGCGAGAGTTTAACTTTGACTGTCAATCTTAAGCTTAGTAAGTGATGATGACATCACAACCATTAACACAGTGGCGATCACCCATTGACCAATCACAAGAAGCCGCGGCAAACAATGAGATGAACGCTAACTTGAGTTTATCATATAACCTCAAAAACATCACTATGCTTTCATCTCCTCTGTTTTGATTGAAATCAGGTACAAGTACAATGCAGAAGAAAGCCAACAAACTTCCAGTTCACAAAGAAACGATGTTTTATGTTGAGGAAACAGAGTTGACAAAACAAGTTTGCTCTGACGAAACAATGCTTGGTGATGAGTTGAGCTGACTATGCCTTATAGGAGAATTCTAGAAGCTACCTCACTAATTACGTAAGTTGGGCACCTACTCCGACGAAACAATGTTTGGTGACAAGACCATCTGACACCTTATGCGAGAATTCCATAGTCCACCTCATTAATTCCCTAAGCTAACCATCTACTTAAGTGGAATCTTTCTTTGATCGTTTGCTGCTGGTTATTTGCCTTGTTTGCTTTCACACCTAACAGGGGCTTGTCCCTAGTAATAGGCTATTGCTCTTACTAGTAGAGGAACTTTTTTATTCACAGACAAGGAATATAATCATACTGGGATTGCAGAGTTCTTGCCACCCTTGTTCTGCTGATTCCTCCCAGATTTGCACCTAATCTGTCCCACGACATGAGCTTGGTTGTGTGGGTTGGTTTCTCATGAATCCCTTGCGGATTACACCCTCTGTGCTCCACAACATGAGTGTGGTTGTGTGTTCCAGATTGTGGTTTGGTGATTGTCTTGGATTTAAGGCTATGTTGGCATCCTCGTCATCAGGTCATCGTCTCGTCCCCAACTTACCCGAAACAGACTTGACCTCTAACAATATCTCCTGCTTCCTATGTACCTATTTGCCAAACTAAACCAATATCTTCGCCTGGAGCTCTTTTACGATGCTCACACTTGTCTCTTGAGGGGTAAGAGAAGATCTACATCCTGACCGTCCAATGAAAAAGGTTGATACAGGTGAGGCTACATGCGGCTTTGTATGGAAATTAATCTGATATTAGCCTGGTCAATGGAACGGTAGTGCCATGTTATAGAAAATGGCACAATATTTGCACAATTTCAAGGATATGTAGTCTGGGAGCACAGAGTAGGAAATTTCTACTGTCAAAAAAAAAAAGAGTAGGAAATTTCTGTGTCATGCATTTTAGAAGTTAAAGAAATAGCTTAACATATAGAACAGCGGGAAGGATTTATTTGTTAGACCATGTTTGTTTTGTTTTTCATTCTAGCGTGATTTTCTTATTTGTTTAACTTGGATTGTTCATATGCCAACAGCGTACCTTTTCTTATTTCTTATCAGCACAATTTGCTAGCACTGATTACTCACATCTTTATTTCTTTCCTTGTATCTTTACGGCTTAAAAGGTAAAGCATCGATGGTGATTTTTCCTTTCCTATATATATTACGCTGGAAAGTTTATACTAGCCCTGGATCCTCATAAAGTCATTACTTACCTCCTTGGGAGTAATAGTAATGCCAGCCATTTGATCATGAGCAGAGGACAGCTTCATTATGGTCAAACATGAGAGCATGGCATGTACAATGCTGATGCTAGGACTAGTAGAGAACCCGGGACCAGCCTACTAAACACTAAACCTAGATGTCTTGTGCAAAGACACTCTGAGGAAAAGATCAGCAAAACAAGGATTTCCTGCACCACTCTTGTACAAATATCCATTTTACTGAGAAACTTCATTTTAATTTGAATTTCAAAGGACGTAAAAACGTTGAAGCCTAAGTAGAAGCACAAACTTACATTAGTCTAGTGATAAGGCAAGACTGTATCCCATTAATGCATAATATTTATCTTCGTCCCAAGTTGGACATGTCCATTCCAGTGTCCCGCAACTGCAACTAGATAAAAGATGGGAAAAAGCCCGTTCGCTAGGTGCCAGGTCGAACCAAAGAGAACCAGAAAAAATGTGGCCCTTAGGCATACAGTACATTGTTGCGTGCATAGGACGGCTTTTGCAATTTATAACTTCGGTACTTTAACTCAAACAAGAAAAAAGAAGATGGGAAAAAGCCCGTTCGCTAGGTGCCAGGTCGAACCAAATCTAATCAAAGAGAGACGGAAAAAAGTGGCCCTTAGGCATACGGTATATTGTTGCGTGGACGGCTTTTGCAATTTATAAGTTTGGTACTTTAAACTCAAACAAGAATAAAAAAGGTTTCTACAAATATTTTCCATAATACATCGAGAACTATGATACAAAATTCATTTTTGTACAGGGGTCTTGAAATTTACCTTTGTAGGGAAAAAGTTTTCCAGCAAAAAGGACCAACATAAAATCAGTGGACGATCGTGCATGGCAGTTTAAATGAAGTGATGTCACAACCCACAAGACACAACTAGAATTAACGAGTCTTCAACAACTTACTCGGTAACGCCACAGCAACCACTCAAGTACAAAAGTGTGCTCAAAGTGAAAATTGTTTTTTTATCAAATGCCAACACGGGGAACAAGACATTAAGGGGATCTTCGGTTTAAACTTTAGAGCGCGGATACAAACATTTGCCTCACAAAAATTCAATATCTTCGACTAGCATCGGCTTCCATTTGGTTTGTGGCAAAAAACAAGATTGCCTTTCCGTTGGCAATGTAGTTCACTTTCTTGGCAAGCCTTGGCCAATTAGTGGTAACTAATTTTGATCACCAAAGTTTGATAATAGAGGAAATTCTCAAAATGCCATCACACGGTTGTCGCATTCCGAGGATGTCATCAAAGTAGTTGTTGTTCCAAGAGTCCCACTAAGTGACGTCATTGTGAAAACCCCACTTTTATCAGTTGACCGCTAGTTGACTGTTACGCCATTGTTGCACTTTTTGAAGATTTTTTACTAAACAATAAATGCCACTGTAACAGAGGGCATCGTTTTGGTCTAGAGCGCTAATGGGCCCTTTATCTAGGCCGTCCTATCCATAGGGATTTGTGGAAAATAAGTGTCAGAATACAAAGTGTAGCCCAACTGGACACTTGTACATGTTCCAATTTAATATCTTTACGTCCTTTCCTACTTTCCTCACGGATCTCACTTTTTCTATTTTTCTCTCTTCGGCAATATGCAGAGGAGGATGTGGCCGTCGGTCAGCAGCTGCATGGGAAGGAGATGTGTGGAAACGTTGCATCGCACGCCATACCAGGGTAGAGGATGAAGGATGGTTTCATCCACACGGCTGACGTAGCGGTCGGAACTGGCGGTCAGATCCCACATGTCACGTCTCTTCCAAATCCGGCGGTTGCAGTGCACGAATCCTCTGTTTTCATCCATTCCGCCGGAGAGCATGGATCCAACATCTGGAAGGCTTTGTTCGAGCAGACTGAAGGGTTAAGTCACACTGCATTGACGCGGCACATGCATCTCTTTGCCATAATTTCTTGTGTTTGTTCCGTTTGTTCATGATGTATGTGTTAATGTCATTTTTTCCTCTGAAATTGTTTGGGGCAATCGTTGTTTCCTTGCTCATGCTAGATCAATCGTTTGAAATTAACGTTTTTGTGCAGGATTTTTTCATGAAATGACTATTATATTCCGTGTTCATATTATGTTGCAAGATGTAAAAAAATCAAGGCAAATCCAGTCAATTTTTTTGAGCATTTGTTCTTTAATCAAGATCTTCAAAAAGTGCAACAAGGGCGTAATAGTTTTTTCATGAGAGACTTAACAGTTAACTAGCGGTCAACTGACAGAAGTGGCATTCTCGGAATGACAACACTAGTTTAATGGCACTCTCAGAACAACGACTAATTTGATGACATTCTCGGAACGCGACAGTATTGTGATGCCATTCTAGAGTTTCCTCTTGAAGTTGTTATCAAGGTTTGGTTTGCAGCCAAAGCGTATGCATGAAAACCAAGTTATACAATGGTGTAAATGCAATACAGATAATAGGGAGGCCTTTGTCACGCAAGTTGGAGTGTTGGACTAAAGTTGGCACAAAAGGGAGAGAATAACAGAACCTCACAAAAAACAATAGCACCAATGGCAGCCTAATCTAGTCAAAGCTGCCAAAGTTTGGTAAGACAAATTTTGGTTTTAATGACATAAAACCAAACGGCCACTGGTCACCACTCACCACCTAAACACAATGAAAGCAACCCAAATCGGTTATCAAATTGGTGAGTAGAAGTGCCCTACTAATGTCTCTCTCACGAATAGCATTGCTGGCAACTCGTACTCACGACACGTGAAGACAGAGTACAGGAGAAAAATATAGCCATACAAGTAACTGAATGTTTCAAAAACAGAAGATAAATAATGGCAAGAAAAAGCTTTTGTATCATTGAGCACAGCAGTGGATCATGTTTCCAAATGTGTTGGGGTGTTCGAGGCTGGAGATGGACACGAGGAGAGAAGTAATCATCAAATCAGTACTCCATTACAAAACCTACAAACGTTAAAATATTGCCCAACATACACGCAAACTAAATGTACTTGTCAAGGACAGAGATAAAATCTGAATCAGTTACAAGTTTGAAAAATCAGAGACTCCTAAACCCTTTCAGAGAACTTGCAAGTAAGCTAACTCCACACAAGAAAGAAATATTGCATCACAACAAATCATTATCAGCAATGCCAAGTCTGCATCACAACAAATCTGGTTTCTCAAAGATTGCAGACCTCCACTAGTAGGTCGAGCCCATTTTTCCTTTTCGGTTATTATGAGATTTAGTTTTCTTATGGCTATGTTATTTTCCCCTGCTTTTCCTCAGTGTCACACAAATCTAGATGAAGAGATGTCTAACCTCAAACCATTGTGCATGCCCTAATTTCCATCTATCTTGTATAATTTGCAACCAGCAAAATCGAGACAGCAGACAAACAATTTTTAAGCAATACATAACGACACGCGCAGGCCGCAAACTCGCGTAGCAGGAAAAATAAATTAGATCGATACCACGACCAAATCAAAACAAAACAAAAAAGTAGAGTTTTGTGTGCATCCGGGCGGAAAGGCGCACCTGCTAACGGCGTCCTCGAGGGACTGGAAAGGCGTCTTGATGTTGGGGTTACAGACGCGCATGGCGTCCTGGAGCGCCATTTCCACCTCGGGGCTCCGGCCCCTGGCCTGCGCCGCCTGCTGCTGCTGCTGCTGCTGCCGCTGCGGGGACGGCTGCGAGGGCCCCTGCGGGTGCGGCTGGGGCTGGGTCTGGACCTGCTGCGACGGCGGCGGCTGCTGGAAGCGGTGCGGTCCGAGGGGGCGGAGGTGGGCGTCAATGTTGGAGGGGAAGCGGGACATGGCCTGTTGCGACAGCTGCTGCTGCGCCTGCGGATGGGGCTGCGCCTGGGACTGGGCCTGCGCCTGTGCCTGCTGCATGAGGAAGAGCTGGCGCTGGAGCTGCTGGTGCTGCGCTGCGGCGGCGGCGGCAGCGGCCGCGGAGCTGGAGGAGGTCTGGGTGGGATTGCCGGCGTCTTCCATGGCGGTCGCCGGGGGAATGGGAATGGGAGTAGGACGGGGAGTGAGATTTGGGGGAAAATGGTTGTGTGTTCTGGTAGTTGCGGACTTTGGGAGGAGCTCAGGAGCTCGACACGTGGAGGTGAGGGTGGATGTGCGTTGTTTTTGCCGAAACTGGGCTTTGAAGCCCAAATGAAAGTGGGGGCTGGGGTCAACGGCTGTTGGTAATAGAGATTCAAAACAAATACTTTCCACCCTATAAGATGTTTTAGTTTTTTCCACATGTATATCTAGACATGTTTGAGTGCATATGTTTATTATTCTTAGCATGAATCTAGACGTATAACACATAAAACATCTTATATTGTGAAACCAGAGAGTATCATGCACGTCAAGTTTCAAAATAGAGAGGTAGCACCCGAGTGGCAAACAAACGGCCACTCGTCACCATTCACCGAAGCTCAGCAGTGCGGTAGCCACGTATTTTGGTGGCAAGCCACTATTCGCCTCCCGCTAGTTCTCACCTTAGTCGACATAGTAGGAAAACGTAACTGATCATGAAGCGGCAGTGTTGACCCTCCTTGACGGCACCCGGCTCATACTTTCTCCTCTTTGGTAACGAAAAAACTCCATCCTCTCCAACACTCACATCATCAATTTCGGCTCTGGCTACGTCATGCCTCCCATCTTTGGTGGCGGTGAGCAACGTCCCTTTCTTCCACCATTAGGTTAGTAAGGTCGAAATATGTTGTGAATTATGTTGTGAATTTGTTCCCCATTGTAGCTCATTGTAGCTCATGAGTGAGTAAAAATATGTTGTAAATTTGGCAGACCGTGCCCCCAATTGTGTAACCGCTTATTGTCAACATCTTGTTGTGCTAAGAAGATAAATGGAATGATGTTTTTCCTTAAAAAAGTATTCCCGAACTACTCCATTGGATTGTTTTTTCTTCTCCTTTGATAGCAATACTCATTGGCTTGTTTTGCATATGAAATGATGCGAAACCACCTCATTTGTGGTAGTTGTGATGGAAACAACACCTTTTACCGAAAATGATTTAAACCATCAATTGGAACAGGTTTTTGACATATTGAATTGATTTTATGAGTTTCTCAATTTAACAGTTTTCTAATGTTCCAAACCCATATGTCGAATTTACTTGGAAAAAATGAGACAGAGCAAGCAAATCGTATGTTAGGGTTTTCACCGTGCCATGCCCTGATTGTTTCCCTCTCTTTCTTTCCTAGTTGACGTTCTTTCTCCCGCACTCAATTTGAGAATGGTGACTCCCGACGAAGGCGGTGTCGGCCTAGGCGGTGACGATGATGCTCGCAGCAGAGGCGGTGATGGACGCATCTTCCGACTCCGGGGTGCGTCGGCGTGGATTTGGATTCAGTTGACGAGCGACACCTCCTCTCTAAAGGACGAGTTTGCTAGCAGAATTAGTGCAATGTGTTAAAAACTTGTGTCAATGTTTGGTGGTTTCAGACATTCTCATCACAGCTGCTTCAAATGCGGTGGTTTTGCGTCATTTACTCTGTTTTGTTGGTAAAAATAGCAACCTACGTAGTAATTAACGAAAAGAAAGAGGTAGTGGCATCATGATATCGTGACATAGCACATAAAACTGGAAAATTTAATTGCAAATATATTTGTACACATATTTATATTGAGATTCTACAAAATAATACTCCCTATGTTTCTTAATATAAGGTGCATAAGGTTTTAGCATGGATATTAAGACACCAGTGTTTTGCAACCTATCAAGCGGCTGTGTTGACCCTCCTTGATGGCACCGGCTCATACTTTCCCCTCTTTGGTCCCTTAACTCTGGTGAATTTAAACCATCAATTATTGGGACATGTTTTTTACACATTCATTGATTTAATGTGTTTCTCGATTTAAACCGTTTTCTAATGTTCCAAAACCATATGTCGAGTTTACGTGGAAAAAATAAGATAGTGCGAGAAATTGTATGTTAGTGTTTTCACCTTGCCCTAGCCTGATTGTTCCCCTCTTTTTTTCCTCGTTGACGTTATTTCTCCTGCATTTAGTTTGAAAATGGTGACTCAAGGTCCCGGCGAAGGCGGTGTCAGCCTAGACGTCGACGATAATGCTCGCTGCAGAGGCGGTGATAGACGCGTCTTCCGACTCCGGGGTGCGTCAGTGTGGATTTAGATTCAGTTGACGAGCGACACCTCCATCTCTAAAGGACGGGTCTGCTAGCAGAATTAGTGCAATGTGTTAGAAACCTGCGTCAATGTTTGGGGGTTTCAGACATTCTCCGGCTGCTTCAAATGCGGTGGTTCTTTACTCTGTTTTGCAAGATTAGAGCATCTCCAGTCGGAGCCCCCAAAGGCCGCCCAAACGTCCGGGCGGACAGCCTGGACGGCCTTTGGGCCAAAAACCGCGACCTAACCGCGGCCCCCAAACCGGCTCCAAACGCCCGGGTTGTCCGGCACACCCCAAACTCAGCCCATATCTGGGGCGGGCTTGGGGCCGGACGGACGCGCCCGGGCGCGTCCGCCCCTTAGTCGCTGACAGCGCGGACCTACCCATCCGCACCATAAATCGGACGGAACCCTTGCCCGCCGCGGTAGATATTTTGCACACTCCGCCGGCTCCTTCTTCTACCTCCATCCCTCCAGCTAGCTCTGGCGGCCCCGCCCCACCGTTTCGGTCTCCCCACTCACCCGCCGCCGTCTGCAGATCCTCCGACAAGATTTGGGCCATAGCATAGCTCCGTCTCGGCCGCATCTCGACGGATCTGGTCGCATTCCGCCGCCACCTCCGCCTCCGTAGTCGTCGATCTTCCACGGCTTCTCCACCGAGACCATGGTTTCCTGGGAAAGGACTCGGTCGGCTCCTACCCGTTATACGAGGAGAGCACTTTGTCCGATCCAGTATGTACGAGCTTGTGCCCACAAATTGAGTTCATCCCAAAGTTGTGCATTGTGAGTGTAGGATTTGAGATGTATTTTGTTGAAATGTAGGATTAACAAGCGTGTAGTTGCAATATCCGTGGTGTGATATCCGAGTTGAACGACTCCCTCCGAGGGAAGATGCTCATTTTGGAGGATTTGAGCTTTACAACTGAGGAAAAAAAGAAGATTGAAGATAAATTGGAGGAGGTTCAACGTATAAAGCGGAAGTTGGAGGAGAAATTGATGAAGGTTTAAGAAGAGAATAAGAAAATAGAAGAAGAGAAGATGATACTACAAGATAAGAAGATGACAATGGAGTTCACTGGCAGACGTTGCCGACAAGTACAAGCGCAAGAAGGAGGAATGTCTAACAAGGACGAAAAACTTAAAGAAATACGTCGTAAAGAAGGAGAAGCATCTTAACTATGCATTGGGAGCTATAGTTATATTAGTTATAATTACTATTGCTATGTACGCTATTTCCTCATGCAACTAGATAGATCTTGCATGGGCTGCATGTAAGGATGCAAGTGGACAGTCCAACAGGATTGGCGGACAGTCCGCTACACAATTTTTTGCTAATCGATATGCAGGTGCATACGTACGAGTCTGCAGTGGATACGGTGAAACACGTATGGGGCGGACAGAAATTTATTCCTGGCGGACGTCCGTCGACATGCCTAGCTGCATGTATTTGATAAGTAAAATATGAGAAGTATGATTGTAAAGCACACGAGTCCGCAGACACCGTGGAGGCTGGATTTGGGGCTCCTGACTGGAGATGCTCTTGTACCACCAAATTGCCGAGGAAAAAGGAGCAGTACACCAAAATCAGAGAGCATATAAAGTTCTAACAGAAAAATCAGCGTGCCTTCTTCCCTCTCGCGGATAGACCGTTGTTCCCCGTGTCCGCTCGGCGTGGCGCCATGGCCCCCGCCCTCCTCCCCTCGCCTCCTCATCCAAAGCCACCGCTGCTGCACCACAGCGCAAGCCCCGCGCGCCCGCTCTCCCGGTGCGCCGCCTCACGCCGCGACTTCACCATCCACACCGCCGTCGTCGCCGCCGCCGCCTCCCTCTCCGCCGCAATGGGCCGCGTCGTCGCTGCTGCGGCCGAGGAGCTGGCGTCCCCTCTACCGGCACCCACGCCGACAACTCCCTCTCTGAACGCCTCGTTGCTGGGCGGCATCGCGAACACGAAGTCGTGGTCGCAGTACTACGGCAGCGGCTTCTCCATCCGCGTGCCGCCGTCCTTCGACAACATCTTGGAGCCCGAGGTGGGTGACCGCTCTCATTTCCACTTCTTTCCTTCCCCTAGTTCAGGGTTCCGTGGAAATTTTGGGGCCGAACTCAAGGTTTCATTTCGACTGCATTTTTTCAGGATTTCAACGCCGCGATGACCTACTACGGCGACAAGGCCAAGGTCAGGGCGTACGCTGCTCGGTTCGCGTCTCCAGATAGGTAGGTAAGTAAGATCCATTTCGACTTACAACTTACAGATCTATATCATCTAGAATCTTTGTTTGATAAATTAAGGAAGTAACTGCAGGACAACACGAACTGTTTCAGTGCTACCTTTATTCAAACTACTAGCATACTTGCACGAGTACCATCTTTCATAATTTTAAAATTTTGTATTACGAAATATATTGTGCAATAAATTGATGCTTAACGTCATATAAAATCTGTAGAGTAAATTATCTTTTTATATTATGTGATATAATTATATGTATCTGTAAAAAAGATACCTTGCAAAATCCATGTTGTTTAAGATTTGCAGCGAAGGAGCTTTACAGTGATTAGAAAAAATTCTGACATTATTAAGTCATTGTAGACAAAGGTTCGTGACGTTGGGAAAGGTTATGAATATCCTGCCAAGAGGCTTTGGGAGGTTTAAAATTTTCGGCAAAGGAACATTTTATGTTGAATTTTGACAAATTAATCATGGCTTGGAGATGTCAGTAGACGACAATATTAATGTAGTATTGCAGGATTAACACTTCAACATAAAAGGTTCATCTAGCTAGTTCCTAGTAATACAAATCACATAAATTACTGAAATACAACATAAAATGCGTAGATATTAGGAAAAATGCTATGTTATAACTAAGGAATTCCTTCATTCAGATGGAGAAAAATATATTACATCCCTTACAAAGAGAAGGCGTGAATGAATTATGTGTATAACATCCCTTACAACCCACTCAACTGAAGTTTGGTTGTACAAACATGTCAATGACAAAGCATAACGTATATGCTTTTTGCTTCCTTACATTCGCCAAGAATACTGAAAAGGGGCACATCATAGAAATGAGAGAAAAGAAGAAAATCTAATACATAAAATCTGTAGATGGATCTTGTTAGCTACGTATGAACATTATAAAAGCTGAGAGGGTGTGGTTTACTGAAGGGCGGTGCAAAAGCTGAGTACGAGCATCCTGTGCCAGACATAGGATGAATAAACTGTGTATAGAAGCTCCATTTTGGCACTAATTTACACTGAAATATATTTTAAAAAAAAATCAATAGTAACATCATATTGCCAAGGACCTTAGAGGAATCAACACACATGATTTTTCATGTAACTTAAACTTAATATTTACAGTCACCTACACTAAAAGTTGCAAAATCTTCACTTCACATATGAAGCAAGCTTTATAGAGGCCGCGAGATTAGTGGCTGTTATTTTGACATAGAGTGATGAACTGAGTGCCCGTGTGAAAAATCGAACAACCCAGAGGTTGTCTATTTCTATGTTACATTCATTTTGTTTACATCTCAATAAACTATAAATCTCAGTTACGTGTTATTCAGATTGCACGCGTCTATTCTGATAGTCTACTAATTTTAGGCTAAATGATGTCATCTTTGATGACTGAAAATATCTGGAAATTCTGAACAACAGAGGATTGGCAAACTGAATATACTTAGACTCAAATTAGATATCAAAATTGCAAAATTTATATGTTTAATGCATATGCTGGTAAATATGTTGTGTTGAACTCTTCGGGAGTTCTGTTGGGCCACATATGCGCCTGTATGGATGAATGCATCCAGCTGCTTACCCATGCTGAATAGAAGTGTATCCAGCTCTTGATCATATCACATCCAACGACGCTCTTTGTGCATTACGGCTGATCACAGAAGCGGCAGCACTGGAAGCATGTGAGGGGAAGAGCAAGTTAATCCTATATAGTTGTGGGCCTGGCTAGCGAAATCGATCGGTGCATTTGGTATCAACTAAATTGATTGTTGATTGTTGATTTAGTATTCTTTCTTTAACCAGATAATGTGCATGTTGGATGGCAACTCATCCAAACGCGTAGTGTTCCTGTAATTTCATGGGCGTGACACAAGCATGGAGAGCCCCGTTGTCTGCATTGTAGAGTTTATCGAGAAGGTATAGGGAAAATTAGTTGATGGCATTGGTGGGTAATTTGTTGCAAATCTAATATTATTTCGCTATTTCAAGGATTTATCGGTTGTGATCTGTTGACCTCCTAATTTCACCTCTAGCTGTTTTGCTTTTTTTGTGAGATTTCTAGGATGACTTTCTTTTTTTGGTTAACCCTTCATGTACTTTTAGTATATAGGAAATATGCTAAACATGGAGAGCCCTCTTCCTGTTCTTAATGTAGGTCAGAACTTGTAAGCGTGGTAATCAAGCCATCAAATCAGCTCAAGATCACATTCCTAGAGGTTTGTGGACAAACTTGCCTATTTTCATAATCTACTTTTATTGCTCATACTTCATATTGGATTTTTTATATGTAGAACGCTACAACATTTCTCCTGTGTTCCCCACAAAAAAAACATTTCTTCTGTGTAACAGTAAAATAATGGTGTAACATATTTGGGCTAGAGAATTAACTGTGTGAAGTGTTTGCACTAGGGTTACTGGACAAATTCCCAAGGGGTTAATCATGGTGGGGTTTTTGCAAGGAGATAATCATGGTGGGTTAGCTGTCTAGAACATGTTAGGCCTCATGCCCCGCGGAAGGTGTCACACTCAGTATGAGATGGATACGGCGGTCGCACCAGCGTGCTGGTGGTAGCATCTTGTCTAACACGACGAATAAGTTCCCGGAGGTCATGCATGCGCCCTTTGTGGCCTCCCCATTTAGGTGACTTTACGGTCCTTCTGTCACAAGGACATGGTGAGCACGGTAAAGCCCTAGTGATGGTTGCAATGTATCAAGCCACTTGATGTATATCACAGTTTTGAAGCCCCAAAGTGTAACAGTTGACACAAGATGCTTATGCAATGTGATCGACACAGATGCCACAGTATATGCTCCAACTGTTCATGCGGTCACCATTGTCTGCACTCTGCACTCTTGCCAATGCAGCGAGTGAAGGTTCCACACATGGTGGCCTTGTCCCAGATGATTCGGGGTCACCGAAACAAGAAAAGCCAATGGGAATTTCTCGTCCCAGTTATTGTAGGTCCTCCATCTTAGTCGTGTCAAGTTCTTGAAGGTCCTCTTGCCCTTGTTGCAGGTTTCCTTGTCTTTCTCTCTAGTTGGTGCAGCCTTTGGGGATGACACGGGAATTAGTGTGGATGGCTTAACTTGGATGTTGCTAGCTCGGGGCCACAATGCTGCCCACAGTGTGTCTTCCTAATCATTCTGATCTTGCTAGTCGTGCACATTTGTGCTTCATGGCATCTTCCAGCGCATCTGAAATACCTGAGCGGCTGAGCTCAACATTGGTGCTGATGGGATCCCGCAGGCCAACGATGTAGCACTTGACCATGCCTATCTCTGTTTGGTCGATGCAGCGGTAGATGAGGGTTCTCGTTGCCACAGTGTGCACACTCTGGTCTCAGAAGCGGTGCTAGTTGATGTCCTTAGCGTCTAGTGAAATCTACCAAGGGAGGCTCCCGCTCATGGTCTTCTATCATACCCTTGAGAAATTAACCGTATCGAGTGAACCAAGGAATGCTTTGTCCTTGCCGTTGAAATTCAGGAACTCAAGCTTGTGGAATCAGGAATTCTGGCTCCCTCATTGACCTTCTTGGCGCCATCTTCGGCCCCAGAGCCATTCTTGTCCTCGTCCTCTATCTCACTGTTACATTTGCATTGGCATCCTTGATCGTCCTCTTAGGTTGAGAATGCGGCTTGAGGTCTCGAACATGTCCTTGTACTCCTTCATGTCCCCCTAGACTTACAGATCAACCTGTCTATCTTCTCCTCAGAGATCTTCTCGCACATGCTGACACATCACGTTGAACAGTCTAGTTCCAAATGCTTGGTACCAAGCTGTCAAGAGACAAATTCTGGACAGGGCGGGCGAATGTGGTAGGCTGATGGTGAAGAGTGTGGTTGTTGCGCGTTGCGGTCGGCTCCACCCCTTTATATAGGACAGCATTCCAGCCGTGCATATAGGACAACACCCCACCTGACCCACGAGTTATATGTTGACTCGCATAAAATATCTCTACTCTTCGCTCCTTTTTTTTTGGATCATTCTCAGGCTTGACTGACCAACTTATCTAATAGGGTTTATCGCCAAGCCTTAACTATCAACTCCTCTTGTTCTTTGTCACAGCAGCATTAGTGGTGGCTCCACATAACAACCAGCTACATTGAATATTGACAACTGATAACAATGGAAATTGACGTATTTGACAGCAAAGGCACATAGTTATAGTTATTTGATTATGCGTATATGAAACAAATTGTGGGTTAAAACGTCTTCTATCTTTTTTTGCGGGTAAAACATATTTTATCAACAGATGCTAACAGTGTTCTTGTTGATTATGCTGCTCTGTTCACTGTGAAATCATCATGCTTTATTGCTTTTACACTGATATGTGTTCACAGGCCAAAGATATAACGGAGTTGGGCACTCTCAAGGAGGCATCAAAGTTATTTGTACCTGGTGAATTCTATCATCTTAACTTGAAAACTGCACCATTTTCGTAAGAAGAATTGTGCCTATAACATGAAAATTGGTATGAAGTATTTACAGCTTTCAGATAGCTGCCTGTGTACTAAAAAAGCTTAGTAGATAAGATAAGAGAACAATAGTGGCGGCATTAGCTCATTGTGGGTGGTAACTCTACATGTGCTGATTCATGGTCGGATCAACACATCATGTTTACAATTGAAATTGATTATGGTAATAACAATACTGGTATGATATTAACTTTTATTGTACTGAGTTTCGAAAAATAAATAGCTAACATGAATAGCAGAGCTAACTGCTCCTGTGAGTTGTAAAATGTGGTTACTTTCCCTTATTTTGTCTTCCGTTTGACATTATGCTTTCCTTTTTAGATCTTTGAAATTTTATAATTTTGTATTTAGCCATTGCTACAGTTTTCGTAACATGGTTGTTCTCCTTGAACGTATGAATTGAAAAACTTTAGTTAACAAATTTGTTCCTTGCACTTGCAAATTTTGTAATAGAAATTATGATGTGTATCTCTTAACCATGTCCAAATTTGGTAATGATGGTTTTTTGTTCGTTTCATAGGCGGTGCAAAAATATACTCAGCTCGAACAATTAAAGTAAAGGATCAGGAGGATATTAGGTTATTTCTGTTAACTTTCAAGGGAAATATACAATTTGCAACAGCTCTGTAGTTTCATTTTTTTATGAGAAAAATGTTTTGCAGGACATATTACTTCTACGAATTTCGTTTTGACAAACAACATGTAGCTCTAATGACTACCGTTGATAGTGGGAAGGTATCTGCTTGTCACTTCCTATTTTACATTTCTGGACAAATAAGACATGCTAAAGTTTGTTGCTTTGTGTTGCTACTCTCTTGACTCCTTAGAGATCCTAGATTCTGAAAAAAATATCCTGAAAATGTCCCCAAGCATTAATTCCTTAATGTTACATGCAACAATAAACATAAAAATAATCAACTAACTGTTAAATGTAGATAGTTCCTTTTGTATACTTGGTCAGTTGGCACCTATGTTTTGGATGTATATGCGATTGCAATGACAATAATGACATGGTCGATGGCTGAGGACAGTAATCATGATCTGTTGTGACCTTGGGATGCTAAACATATGATCATTCTTTTGAATGAGACATTGTCAGTTTACTTGGTCAGGTATCTTTGCTTTCTAATGAACAAAGTTCCCTGGTTGCGCTCCCTTCTTTGCTTTCTAATGAACAAAATTTCCGTTTTAGTACATATAGCGTGTTACGGCAAATGACCACGGAATTGTAATGGTACTGAGCAAAGGCATGAAATTTTAGTATGTTTGGGCAAAGTACACGAAATAACGGTTTTCCCAGTCTTCTATACCTGCCAAAAACAAGAGGTGCACACAATATTGATATTATCTGCTGAAAGAATGTGATAGCTCGATCTTGTCAGAATAATCTTTTTTTTGGAGAAATGTAAGAACTAAATTCCATGACCTTATGAAGACAAGTTATATCTTATTTTTTCTAAGGAAGCAATTTTTTTTGTTAATATTTGGAATTTTCATCGTATTTGCATTGCACTATATAACAGGCATTGTCTTGTGATGACAGACATATATCGCTGCTGCCACTGCTCCAGAAACAAGGTGGGAAACAGATGGCGTGAGATTGCGCTCGGCTGCTGTATCTATGTCTCTCGCGTGACTTTCCATTTATATTAGAACTGCGGTGTTGCAGCATGCTAAGTAGAGTTGCCCATTTTATTCAAAAACCGACTCCCAGTTCAGCACAACACTCACTCAAAGCAATTTTCACCTCTATGATGGTGGCCATCAGACTGAAGCTGATCAAGAATGTTTATTTTTTGTCAAAAAAAATAATTACAGCATGTTGGGTAGAAATACCATTTTTCCTTGAAATCTCAGTTAATCCTGCTGCAACATTTACGCGAGGCAGTGTCAGGTATAGAACTGTGTTCATCATAATTCTAGATTCAATTTAGATTTCAGCATTTTGGTGAAGAGATATCAAGATTAAAGTGGCAGTCGTCATTAATCTAGATTTAACTTGAGTTACCCTCGCATCACAGTGTTGAGAAACCAGTCCAAAATATACATGGGACTGGAGTGAGTAACTGCAAGGACATATACATCGATGTGATGTCGGTCTTTTTGAGGGTATAACTATAAGGACAAATGTAATGATGTGATCTTGACCTTTTCTTAGAGGTGTCGGATATAATTTATATCGAGTTAGAGAACACAAGAATAAATAGAATGTTGTCTTCTCTTGAATTTGATGAAATTTAGACCGGCTGCAGAATTGCACCTGTATTTGTCTGTTAGACAGTATTAGCAGCAAAGGAAAGCCAGCGAGCACATATGAGTTGTGTCTTGTGCTTCTTCCAGTTGTCCTGCACAAGCAACCTTTAACTCATGGCCGTGACAGGATACCACAAACCTCCATGGCAACTTTATTCTAGAGTCCGGACTGGATACAGCACATTATTTTGAGAGTTTACACAGAAAGCAAGTCTTGCTGCAGCCATTGTGCCATGGCGAGGTATCTATAAACATGGCAGCACCATAGAAGAGCGCCAACGCTGCAACACGTGCATACAACTGCAGTCTAACCACAAGGGGTTATGCATGAAGAAACAGGATGATAAATATCACAAGTGGTTCATCCTTTCGGGGAGATTGATGCCAGCACGCGCTAGGAGGACCGTTGCTCTTTTCACCGCCGACGAAATTACCTCCTCCTACACGACACAAAGATAAAATTAGAAGCAGTGGAAGCACCACCAGTGTTGTATCTTAAGTATGCTTATGGGTGCAGACATTGCTTGGTCCGTATCAAATGAAGCTGCTTATCACTTCCATTTCTGCAACCATTCTAGAAGTGCAGTTTTCCAGCACATGAATATTCCATCTTTGTCTGGCACAACTACTTGCAGATGTGCTGAGCAGACAAGGCTGCAACACGACATTCATAGTCGAAGTATGCTCTGTTCGTTCATCTTTCAGACTTTCACTACGACACGATTGTTCAAAAGAAAAATGGAATGCTTGTTATTATAAATGTTGCGTGTCTTTTGAACCGCCCGTTTGAAGAGTCCAGCCCTGGTTCCATTGCATTACAAACCAAAACCAGTGTTGGTCTTTTTTCAAGTTTGTTAACACAATTTAGGTGTATAAACTTCCGGAGCCATTTTCTTCCCAAAATATCCCCGTAATAGCACTACAACTTCAGCTTGCCGTTTCTGGTCAACTCAAGCAATTAATTTTGGAACAGATGGGGTACGTGTCTGCAGGGAGACGCAAACTACAACCCCAGTAAAAGAAAATAAATAAAGTATTCTTTCAAAGGACATTGACAGAGAAATGTGGCATGAAACTGCCGTTTTGCCTCCTAGCCCTTTTGCAAAGTGGAAGGTTTCAAGTGGTAGAAATAATCTTGGTACGTTTTGCCTCCATCTCAAGATTAATTAATTTAGTAAAGAAAGGTAGAGAATTACCTCATTTAAATTCATAATCTTCTGATCCTTCATAATCCACTGACCATTGCACATAACAGATTCAATATTTTCTGACCGCATGCAATAAACAATGTTGGCAATGCTGTAATAGCAGAAACATTAAATGTCACGATTTCAAATTGCATTCCTTATTGCCACATTTTGTTTACAACAAAAACTAAGATTTAATGCAATGTTCTAAACATGGATTGCACACAAATGATGCTTGGTCAATGCGTTAAAATAAAACTCTGTGAACTCGCTACAAAAAATACAGTAGTTTAATCTTGAAACACAATAAATAGCAGTGGTGCATACCTGTCATGTAACGGAAGCATGGACCATTTAAAAGGATTCACCACTATCAAGTCTGCCTGCGAAAAGGATCTCAAGTGTAAAATAAGAAACTGAGAGACCGGACCATTTGATTATACTAGAAAACCATAATCTGGACTAGATTCTTACGTGGTTATGTATGACAATATGTTATATCAGCGAATGTGCTCAAAAAGATATTAACAATGAGTTTTAATATAAGATGATCTAACAGTATAGATGAATCCACTTCTAAACTGAATGCACAAACCAAAGTTACCAAACGCCGCGTATGACAAAAATAGCAGGCTAAGGGCCGCACCTTTTTGCCAATCTCCAGCGATCCTATTTCATTATCCCACAGAACCGCTTTTGCACCATTAATAGTAGCCATCTTCAGCACAGTCTCAGCAGGAAGTACGGTTGGGTTTGTTGTACCACTGATGTAGGTCTCACGCCCTTTGTTAATAAGGGAGGCTAGGTACATCTCATCAACTGTATAACCAGAGTAATGTTGTAAATTGTCGAGTGTACTACATCCTTTAGGCATAGCATCTGCACAACTATCATCAAAACCATACATGTTCGACAGGTACATGGACACAGACAATAGTAACAAAAACATATAGTGAGGATAAATATATATAGCATGACTATTTTTCAGGGAACAAATGAATATGCCTTCCGACGCACTATGGAGAGCATTATAAATTATAAATGTATAGCATGCAAGAAATATTTAAGCATTTGAAATAATTATTAAAGAACTGAAGAGGAAAAAATATTAGATGCAAAACTCAACAGAACCCCAACTCACTGAGTCGCTGTTGATGGGTACCAAATATCATAGGTGAAGAATACAAAGAGGAAAGCTAGACAGACTCGTAATAAGTTTTGTGGAGAAATTATTAAGCTGACCAATGCTCATTCTGTTATTGCTTGGTGCTCCATCAGTACCAAGAGAGACACAAACACCAGAATCCAGCATTTCCCTAATAGGAGCAAACCCCAGCATCCGCATGGCAGATGCTGGACAATGAGAAACCTTGACACCAGCCTTTGAAAAATGACTTATCTGCATGTGAGAACCTCAAGTGAAAAGTTTGCTAAATTTACACTTGTATTTCAGTATCACAATCTAACAGAAGGTAGAAAGTGCATGGCAAGGAATTTTGAACTAACAAATTAACAGGTAGCAAAAGAAGCATGTATAGCTGCTGCAAAAGGTTATATGCTGATTCTGTATAGTAATGACTTCTGGCCTAATTGAACATACACAGGGGCAACCTTCCTTCAGTTAACAGCCATACAGTTTAACCTAGTGTTAAATTTTGTGTACTCCACACGTTCTCAGAGTACAATCAGGGTACATAATGTGAAAGGTATCTTCGATTTTGAAAAGCTTACTCACCTCAGGCTCATTCAACCAAACAGAGTGCGCAGCCAGTAAATTGCTCCTCAGAAAATCAATTTTCTCTAAATATGTAACTGTCCCATGATCAACTTCCTTGGTCCGCATTACAAGCTGATTTTCATATGGTATTTCTGCAATATGCTGCCAAAACAATGAAAACCAAAGGTTCAAGCAATTTGCTACAGCTAGGCAGCAAACTTCTACTGGACAGTAAAACACTATACCCGTTACAGGTTCAGACCCTCAGAAACAGTACTGGAACAGATACTGCTAAATTAGAAAAAAAATCTTGGGAACTCAAATCATAGTCTAAAATCAAGAGACAAAGATAACTGATTTTTCATGGTTTCAAGCTCCAGTGTATAAGGAGAGAAGCAAATGGCAAACTGCATTTATACGCAAAAGATGCTCTTAGCATTGACTCTCCTTTCTTTGCTTTCATAGTATCCCTTACTGATTGACAGTATTTAGTCGGAATGTAACCCCTGTTATCAATAGCGAGCTCAGCTGCGACTTGTCCACAGAAGGGACAAAAAAGAGAAAAAGACGACGTAAACTTTGTTTCACAAATAAATTTCTTCATGTAATACCATATGGATTCCAGTATTCAATTCCTGTGCAGCATCCCTTGTTTCAGCAGTAACCGGTCCGTCGCATTCATGATCTGTCTCAACCCAAACCATATCCTGATACGTCCATCAGCTGTGTTATGATGCTTTCCATATAGATCCTTCTGTGACTGCATAAAGGAAATGCAAGTTATTCACATCACATAACAGCCAAATATGCAAAGAGTAATCACATACTTATTTGTATTTAGATGGATCTTACTTTGGAAAATGTAAATCAAATTTGTATTTAGATGGATCTTATTTTGGAAAAATGTAAATCAAATATGAATTAGCCTTATTGTGGTAACGATCAATCCCCAATATCTATACCACATGAAAAACAAGGAACATTGAGCAATAAATGATATAGAAGGTAACATTTTTTGGTAACCTGTTTTATTCCTTTGCTACTTTCTTTTGTACCTGCAATTTTGCTAAACCTTGGACTCTACTTCAATCGTGCCTTCTCTGCTACTTTTTCCAAACTTAGGAATTGTTCGTATATCCTGGAAAACTTTTCATGGACATGGATTTTCCATTAGGTACCAGCACATGTCTAACTCAGCAGTAAACAACTAACATAGTATCTAATGTACCACATGTACTTAAGAGTTACTTCGTTCCAAAATGAAGACTAGTGTACTAATAATATATCAGTATGCATATATTGATACAATGGAATCTGCTCCATAAGTCTTTGCTACTGAAACATGTACTATTGGTACATAACAGAATATACACCAATCAGGTCAGACATAGACAACTTGAAGAGCTTTGGTAGGCGAATGAGAGGCAAGAGCAAAGGTCAGCGGAAGATTAATTTTATAATAGCCGATCAAGGTGAAGACCACAGTAGGACGTTAGGGGCTAATTTTGCTTAATTCATTTCTGCTGACCGGATATTCACCAGCTGTGCCATCTAAATAGGGTCACACTAGCAAAGTAATGAAAACTAATATATGAGATGCACTATTTTACGCGTGAGCAACTAGTTGTGCCATCTGATAACTAAACACATCAGATGCTACATGTGAGTAACATGACCAGCTTCTGTGATCCAGTTGACGTGCCGGCTAGCTGCAGGGCCTCCTGAAGGCTGCTGCTTCCACGATCAAGCTGATGCTGCTACTGTGCATGCCGTGTTATGAATGACTCATGTCATATTGCACATGTACATGCCTAGAATGATAAAGTGAAAACCTATCCCCATGTACTATGATACAGGCCCAGCAGGTGAAGGCGGAATTAGATGTGGGCCGCAGTCTCTACATATATTATATGGATCGGACCACTGCAAAATATGGAAGAATAATGGAACCGGAGGTGCTACGTGTTGAGTACAAAGGCTTGAGTCTAATGAATTTATTGAAAGGAAAAGAAAGGTTGAGCAGCAGGTGACTATGTTCAAGAAAGTGGTCAGGAGGTCAGGAAAAAACCTGAATGCAATCATCAGTGGAACAAGAACTCCAATTTGGAGGTAACCCATCACCACAATCCATTGTTGACTTTGTCAAGCATGCACGCAATCCGAGCAATTCCACTGCCCATGCCATTTCTGAAACATGCTGCCCACCTGCTTCGGCAAAGCATGTTACCTGCCATTAAATGACCAAAGAAAATTAACACAGGCTCTAGATGAACACAATACGAAATACTGATTTCAACGATTATAAATCAATTATGCTCGGTATCACCCTTAAGGCAGTGCCATCTCTCAGAAAAAAATACCTCGTCTATCTAATGTTCATAGTTCAGAGTAATCCATATACCATCGCAAGCAAGATATGGCATAATTCTAAAATCAACACAAATGCTACTTACCCCACACTAAAACCTACACAAGGAGCAAAATATATACCCATGAAGACAAGCATGATATATTACGAGATTAAACAAGCCTGAAGCCTTAGATCAGATTTTTTTAACGATTATCAGCACTAAAGAAATTGAACTTCATCAGCCTAGAAAGTGATTTCTACTCATTGTTTCATCTTTTAGTGCCACTAAGTACTCCCTCCCTTCCAATTTAATTGACTTGCTATTCATCACATGTGGATGTATCTAGACATATATATATAGAAACATCCACATTTGATAGATAGCGAGTCAATTAAATTAGAACGGAGGGAGTACAAGCAAAATGAGACTTGTCATCTGTCCGATAATAAAGATGTTATTGCAGCCAATATGGGAGTATACTGGTTTTAATCAAATCTTATATTATGGGATGAAGGGAGTACTAAATAATGAGAATTCGAAAACCCTTAGTCTAACATAGCATAGTTCACTTCGACATACTAAGGGTGTAGTGATTACAGAGACTTCTCATCCTGATGATATTCCGGACAATCAGCAAACGCATCGATAGTGCATCACAATCCATTGCAAATAAATACAGTAGTGATTACAGAGAAAGTGATGCTAGTGGAGGATTGGCTGACCCCAGATCGGATGAGCTCGATGCCGCAGAGGAGCGTGGAGGCGTAGGAGTCCTCCTCCGTCATGTGGGACTCGTAGGGCCAGATCCTGCCGTGCAGCCACGTCATGAGGTCGACGTCGTCGGCGATCCCCCGCGCGAGCTGCTGCGACGTGTGCACGTGCGTGTTCACGAACCCTGCCAATCCAGGAATGAATCAAGCAGCAGAACTGAAAACATGCCCCAAATTTGGCCCGAGATTCGGGAGGAGCACCAACCGGGGAGGAGGATGCGGCCCGCGAGGTCGAGGGTCTGTGCGGCGCGGGGGAAGGCCGCCAGGACGTCCGCCGACGGGCCCACAGCGGCGATGCGGTCGCCGACGACGGCGACGGCGCCGTTCCGGAGGACCACGAGGGCGCCGTCCATGGTGACGACGTACGCGTTGTGGAGGACCACGGCCGCCGATGCCTCCTCCGCCATTTTCGAGTCTCCGCCCCGAGCGGCCTACGTCCAGACGGCGGCGAGTTGCAGCTAGGAAGCGGCAGGCAGTGAACCGGAGAGAAACGGCGGAGACTGCTCAAACAGAAAGTGAGACAGATACACTACTGCACAGCCTTTTGTTTTGTTTTGTTTTGTTTTATTTTCTTCTCTTTCCTGACGTCAAAACAATGCTCCCATAGGGCTACCCAATATACCTGGCCGGAACGGACCCTACCTGGCCCGATAATCTCGGACCGGGCTTACACATCGGGCCGGGCTCGACCCTAAAAATCAGGCCCGATATGTAGGTCGGACCGGGCTCGGGCTTAACAAAAGCGTAAAATCAGCAGAGGTCGGGCCAGGACGATTGGGCCTGGTCAGGCTTTGTCGGGCTCAGGCCAAATTTCTGCAGCCCGACGGTCGAGCCGGGCTCGGGCCTGGATTTTCCTGCATCGAGCTTTTTTAGGCCCGGCCCGAGCTCGGCTCGGCCCCAAAAATGCCCAGGTATACTACCCATAGTGTCTCACACTTGTGTCCTGACGATTTAGTTTTGCTTGTTCTAGATTTGATGATCACTAATTTTGACCAATAAAATATATTTTTTCCTAGCGAACCCCTCTTGTTAGTAAGGATCCTTATGACTCAAATACAAGAAAAACCGTCGAAACATCGTCTTCTCATCCATCGAAATCGAGCGGCATCATCGAATCTTCTTGTATTATCTTTGAAATCACCTACAAGATCATAGACAAGATTAACCGCTAGTTGCGTTGTTTTAACACCAAAAACTCATAGTGAGAGACATGTTCTTTTAATTCCCTTCTATATGTTTGATGATAAACACAACTTTTTGCATAAAAAATATTATAATTACGCAAAACAAAAAACAGTATATAGGTGGGCTCCCTCTAAACTTGTGCACTATTTGAATTTTACGTTTGAATACCAAATGCACATAATTTAGGTTTAACACTCTCGCTAGATTATATAAACCATGCAAGTCAACAAAGATGACACAAATAACTAAATAAGCATAACTTGCATAACACAAAGGAACTGGATAAACGATTACAATCACGACATAGCCTTGAACATATATATGTTAGACGTGTCTTACCACATGCACATAAGATGAAGTTCACAAACCTATCCAAAATTGTTCGATAAAACGCAGTCACAAGATATAAGAGGCAAGTGAAGATAACAGGCCGTGCCCACCCATGCAAATCCCCGGAATACCTACTAGAACTCTCTTCCCCTTTACCATCAAGGCGCAGAGAGAGAGAGAGAGAGAGAGAGAGAGAGAGAGAGAGAGAGAGAGAGAGAGAGAGAGAGAGAGAGAGAGAGAGAGAGAGAGATGACAACGTCCCATGCGGATAACTTGAAGCTCTCGGCATTAGCGGGTTCTTCAATCTCCTACTTGTGCTCTCTTCATCATTGTTGTTTGGAGGGCGAGGACGGCGAGAGGAGGTGGCTTCATCTTTGCATGTCTTGCTATGCTTGGAGGACCATTTCCCATAGTCTTCGGACCTACTAGCAACGAGAAACTTGAACGCCCTCATGATCTCCTTTTTATTTTGGCAACTATTCTTGTAGTGTTCTGTGCGCACACTACACATGTGATGTTGATTATCTTGCTGAAAAAGGGAACTCTTATTGAGCTGTCTTTCCTTGCAAACTTGTCTTCAATCAAAACGAGGATACCACCGTCGTTCTCTTTTGCGGCCAAATCAAAGTTTGCATTCACGAGAGCCATCACATGTGACTTCCTCATTGCTTGATGTTGTAGAGGGCCTTTTGTGGGTCTTATCCCGGAGACACTTCACCCCATGTTGAATAAAACCATCTTCATCACATAGGGGCACATTGGGCACGATCTTAAGCCACTTGGCGGAGATGAGCCTCATAATATATGAGTCAATTCGTTTGCGTATCGGCTTTTATGTACTATTTGATTTATTTATTTCATATTAGTCAATTCGGTTGTTTGTATATGTAGCTCAGTAGTTGCTCTAGCTAACAAGACTATAAGGAGGCACTATCATACCAAGGGGAAGTCTCATATATACGCAATGATCCTGCAGCGCATTGGCCCGGGTGCAAAGTTGAAGTGTGGAGATTAGGCTTCGGTTACACAAGATGATAAATGCGTTCGGAGGGTAGCGCATAGGATCTGGATAACGGGGACAACTGTAGGGGTGCCATAACCTCTTCCTCTACTGTCGCCAGGATTTTATGTTGAATTTTAACGTTCATGTTATTAAAATCATATTTATTTGGAATGCATGCGCGAACTAGTGGATGGAGCGAGGAGAGCAGAAACTCGTTTGTAGTCTAGGGATTTTGATGGATGGAGAGAGAAGAGCATAACCTACCTGATAGTGTGGGTTCAAACCGTAAACAAGAGCACAAGAGAAGATAAGGCAATTTTATCGATCTGTACAACTGGTTGTCGAAATGCTGGTGGGTGGGGATAACGTTTCGCCCTTCGCGTCGTCTCCTCAAGGCGACCGAGGGGGCGAACCCTAGGAAACCAGCGCCGCCACCCACTCCTCTCTCCCTCCCCTGCCTCGTCGCTCCCGGAGGCCACCGCCGGAGTAGGCCGCGTGGCGCCAGTGATGGGGGCGGCGGGGATTTGGCTTCGGGGCTCTCGCGCGGCGGCATGGAGGCCACTGCCGCGCTGGGTTCCTCCCGCCTTCGTCGAGCTCGCCGATCGGCCTCACGCCCCTCCTCCCTGGCTCTGGTGGTTCCCCGTCGTGGTGGCGGGCGCCCTGAGCTGGCCGTTGAGTGGCCTAGGGTCTGGCTGGCGGCGGTCTTCGGCGATGGGTGCTTTGGCCGGCGGCGCGGCTTGGCTCGTGGAGCTGGGTCCTGGCGGCGGTGAGTCGCCTCCTCGCGCATGACGGGCTGGTGGAGGTTGCGTCCCCACTCGGGTGCAAGCTGGTCGGCGCAGCCATTGGCGACACTGGTTGCGGCGGGCGGCGCGAGCCTGGCGGAGGTGGCGGCCACGCGAGCTCGATCTTGGCCGCGTGGGCCGATCTCGTCTTCGGTGCTTCTCCCGCTTTTGCGGAGGCAGACCAGGACGATGTCCTGAGGCATGCGGCTGGCGTGGGTGCCGGCCAGACCTGGGCCATGCGGGCCCAGTGATGCGGGCAATGTCCCAGGCCTCACCGTCGTTCACGGACAACGCGGTGGGGCTCCCTCCGACCTCCGTGGTCGCGCTCGAGCAGTGATTGACGCGTTGGTTTTGGTGTGGCCGTCGTGGTGTCGCCAGTCTAGCGTCGTCTAGATCTGGGTTTGGCCGGGCCTTGCCAACCGGCTCTTGCGTTCAACCTGCGGGTGTATCTAGTTGCGGCTAGATCCTAGTGCTTCCGAGGTTGGGGGTGCGGCAGCGATCTCAGTATTGTCTGCTCTACGTCCTCCTGACGGTGACCGGATTTTTTGATCTGGATAAATCCCGGCGAAAGTTGCGCCTGGCTCTGGCCAGAGTCAGTGACGACGTCACCTCCGGGTGTCGTTTCCTTGTTGAAGGCGTCCTGATGGCGATTCTCCGGTCTGAATTGATGGTCCCCGTCCCTTCGCCTCAAACTGCCCCCTCATGGTGGCCTCGCGTCTCGCTTCTCTTGTAGAGTGTGGATCACCCTTTGTGCTCTCGCCTGAGACATAGGAGTGGATGGTTTGGGGTCTAGGTGAAAGCTTTGCAGGAACTCGGTCTTTGCCAACGACGTTGACGCGCTCTCGCGCCTTGCACCTCCTTGGAGGCGTCGCCGCAAGACCCCCCCCCCCCCCCCCCCTCCTTTGGTTCAAGTCCTACCAGGTTGTCGACCCGGCGATGTGTGCCCCATTGGGCGGTAATGAAGATGCGGTGGAGGTTTGTTGGCGTGGACATGGTCATGATCGCTCCGGTACAAAAGAAGACAAGGCTCTCTCATCTTCATTCAAGCTGGCGCTCCAACTTGTTTTTTTCTTTTGTGTTGTCTTCTATTGTTGGTTCCGGTGGGCGCTTTGCGCTCATGTGTGTTGTAACTCTTGGTGTAAAACTTTTTAGCCGGTTGTTGGCTTTGTTAATTCAAATCTGGGCTCTGCTTAGCCTTCTATCTAAAAAAATGCTGGTGGGTCAGACGGAAACCCTGATGAAACAGGTAGTCAGCATTCGAGGGAATGAGGCGTTCTGGGTATTGGACCGTATTTAAATCTCATAGGGCTAAGCAGCGCCAGCGGGCCGGTCGCACACCATGGTAGAATTATACGCATTGCCCAGCAGAGGATAAAGCCGAATCTCAAAAAACAAAAGCAGAGGATAAAACCGGTAGCGCGGGGCGAGCCTATTTTCCATCCAAGGAGCAAAATCTGCATGACGATCGGATACTCCTCGCGTACGTACAGAGCAGAGCAGAGCAGAGTGTGGACGTGTCTGTCCCCGGCCACCGGCACCATGATGGCCTCCGCCAGTTTAACATGGCCATCATTTTTACCCAGGATCCTCCTTCCCCGTCCATGCACTGCACGGAGAAGAAAGAAGCGGCACCGCACGCACGTGATACGGCTAAAATGCATGGCAATTCCGTGTCGCCACGCACACGCTCGCCATGAGTCGGGCATCATTTTCACTGTCCACGGACGGGGTGGTCACTGTGTCGGGGCCAGCTGGATGGCACGCTCCGTCTGCTTAGTACACTTAATTTGGACTTGATCGGTAATTACTTTGACTAACACTGGGATTGATCCTACAGCCGCACGATCGAGCTCATGTTGTACTGTCCGTACAACCAGCATGAGCATGGACGCACTCACAACAGGTAAATTGGGTATAACAGCGTCTGTCTGGTCAAAGGGTGTGTTCGGTTTCGAGATGAGATGAAATGGAATGTTCCTAAGGACGATCGCGTTCGGTTCCGAGATGAAATGGAATGACTGGTTCCACAAAAGGGAAATGCACCGGTCCGACCGATTCGGCCGGATGGGGTGGAACGGGGTGAAACCAAGCTCGCTAATCACTTGTTAGTTATAATTAATCAAGTGTAGGTATAATTGATCAAGTTTAGGAATAATTAATCAAGTTTAGTAATAAATAATCAATTTTGGAATAATTAATCTAATCCCATTCCATCCTCGCCCCATTTCAAAACGGAACACTTTCCCTGACTATTTGTTTTGTTCAAACCGAATACAAGAATGGAACTGTTCCGTTTTGCTGGAATGGAACCGTTCCATACCATTCGATCTCATCTCAAAACCAAACACACCATACATGATCTTGTATAACGCTCACATCCTTAAAATAAATGCACTTTTGTACAGGTTTCGGGTGGAAACGGCGACCCGAGCAGGTCCCCTATTTTCGCTTGACTCTTAGATATTTTAAGATCCCGTAAATGTATCAAAGAAAACCTTAGATATGGTTGAGCTGATTTTTCCGGTACCACACATTTTGTGCGAGACATAGGCGGACTAAATATTCAGCTTCCGCTAAAAAATCCCACGCCGCCTCCCGCCTCGACGATTTTGCACTTCCATGCCGTTTCCACCCACGCCTTGCCCTCTGTCGTGCGTCGCTCCATTCCCGGCCCTCCTCAAGCTCTCTCACGGTCGGGCGCAGCCCTGCTGCTACCGTTCCGTTCCCTACCGAGCTTCTGCGCTTTGGATCCATCGAGGGGAGAAAGGGGAAACCGCACCGCCGCCACTCGAGTGCCCACACCCCTGTCACCGCTCCCGGCCAAGCTTCCATGCTATGGATCCGTCAAGGAGGGGTAAGAGGGGGAATCGCACCACCCCCAGTGTAGCACATAGACCTTCCTGCTCCCGTGTGCGACCCGTCTCCAAGACCATCTCGTCTGTCGGCCACTTCGTCCACGACATCGCCGCCGATCCATCGCTTGTGAGATAAGAATTGCTTGATTTGTTCGCATTGCTGCCCAGACACAAGAAGCCTGCCGAAAGGATATTGAGAAGACATTTAGTGTTTTGCAAGCTAGATTGTAATTGTTCAAGATTGCTAGTTTCAGGGATAAAAATCCGTAGGCAGTATCATGAAGGCATGTGTGATTTTACAAAACATAATTGTTGAGGATGAGAGGGAGTTGGGTTGATGGCTATCTTTGTTTACTTACACAACATTTGGTGTTTTTTCATGTGTGATGAACTATTCTTTTCCTTATGGAGCATTTATTATTTGTTTAATTACTTATTTTTCTAGATAAAGAGTATATATTAATATCGCGGAGATACCAATTACACCCAGCTTCTGCAACAACGTAATAACCTAAACTATTACGGATGCACACAACCGAAAAACAATAAGAAGAAGAAATAAAAAGAAAAGTCCCGCTACAGAATTACAATTCTTGCAGCAGCACCGCAACCACCACCAAGTCAACACTTGTTGTCCAATTCTTCAAAAGTAACGCCTTCAAGAAGAAAACAGTGCAAGACACAACCAATTAAGCCAGACCTTGGGTTTTCACCCTGAAGATAGTCCTCGCTCTCAAAACAGTGTCTTCAAGAAGACCATTGCCAGACACAACCAATTAAGGCCAGACCTTGGATTTTCACTCTGAAAGGTAGGACGTTGAACTTCACTTGTGTTGTCGCCCCCGCTTACATGCTGCTGCCACGATTCCTGAAACTCCGGGCCAGGTCCTCAACGCTAAGGCTCCGAACACTATCGTCAGTCCTCCGATCACAGCTTTCATGACATTATCCCTCTGACTTCACCATGAATTTGTTTAATTACTTATATTTTGAACGATTGTTGTAATATGGATTGTTCTAGTATTGTTCGATGTTGAACTTTAATAATTAAATTAATGTTGTTGTTTTTATCATCTTTTTCTAGTCCAACGTCCCAAATATAAGCTATATACGATACCGGTTTTGTGGTCCGTCGAGGGCTGTTGTACTGAACAGATCCCGTAAACGTATACCGTAAATGCAAATATTCAGATTCTTGAGTCCTTAAAATATTTTTATATCTTCCCGTATTCTTGTTTTAGGGGTCTGAAATTTACGGGATCTGAACATGAATTATTTTGAGTTAAACATGGAGTGACCAGTCATGCATGCAACGACGGGAGTAAAAATACAAACCAGTCGACAGACGCGGCTTCACATAAAGATGCAGCGTGTGCACCCGCTCTTTTCTGCATCCGACTTTATCCATATTTCGACCCTCTTTGCATCCCTATCATGTCGCCAAAACATTCGACGATTCCAACAACAATAATCGCAACGACGTTCTCGATCGGAGCAATAAATCCACGGCCCGTTTAGTTTTTACTAACATCCTTTTTCGACAGTTCCATCAACAAACAATAATGATACTACAAACGTTCTCGCAACGCTAATAAATTCAGGGGTGGCGACGTTCCCGTCGACAGCGAGACGCCCGTGGTGACTTCGTCAATCTCAAGACTCGACCCGCCGACTCGGTCTCTCGGAGGTGCTCATAGGGGTAGGGTGTGCGTGTGTGCGTTCATAGGGGTGAGTGTGTGCGCGTGTATATGAACGGCTGCGTTATACTGTGTTTCGCAAAAAAAAATTCAGGGTCCCCACTCCAAAAAAAAAACGTAACCATCGTCCACAAGGATTCAAATCGAAACTCCAGTTCAAACAGCAGGTGATCGAGCGGCAGAAGCAAAAGCCGGTGCAAAAATGAGCTCGACGCAGCCAAAACTCCCCAGAGCTTTTGCACAGGCCAGCCCCGGCCACGCTTTGGCTTGACCAGAAGTGAGTCAGACCGGATCGCTTTCGCCCCTGACCGCTGTCGGGTCCCTCCCTTCTCGCCGCCACCACCACCACGGCGCCCAAACCCCAAACGGAAGCCCGGTTCCATGACTAATCTCTTCCTGTTATATAAGTAGCAGGATCAGCACGCTGGGTCTCCATCTCACCGCCTCATCACCCACATTCCCTCCCTCCCCCGCACGTGCACGGCGGATCTCGGAGGCAACAGAACCCTACGACTGCCTCCTCCCTCCTCCTCCGGCCGGCCACGCCACCGACCGGAGCAGCAGCCGGCGACCACCACACCGTCGATTTCCTGGTACGCACGGCCCGCCCTCCTCCTCATCTCCCTCCCTTCCCTACCCATTCGGCGACGAGCGTGGCGGAGGGCGAGCGGAGCACGCGCGCCCCGTGTGCGTCCTGCGATGGCGGCGCTGCGGCTTGCTATTGTTTCACCACCCCCATCTCTAGCTACCATTCCATGGCCTTCGATGAACTCTCGATTGCCGCTGCTGCTAAGCAGGAGTAGACTTTTACTCCCTCCATATCAAAATATAAGGCGCCCTTTAATTTCGCTGGTCAACAACGTACAAATTTAACCATAATTTGTACTTATAAAATAACTATAAAATTAATATAAAATTATATGAAATGAAAGAATTTTGTAAGACGAATCCAACGGTACCATTTATACATACTAGATCCACATAATTTATTATATATTAATGGTTAAATTCGAGCATCAAAGACCAGCATAAAAATAGCGTGCCTTATATTTTGGGACGGAGGGAGTATTTTTGGCTTTCATCTCGAGTTCCTAGATCTGTACCCTGACCTCCGTGCTTTTTCCCTGGTGTTCGTCCTCCCGCAGGGTCTCCGCGAGATGAGGGCTTCTTCGTCGGCCAGCACGCAGGCGACCACGGCGGCGTGGACGGTCCTGCTACTCGCCGCGCTCCTCCCCGTCTCCCTCGCGTCCGCCTCCGCACCGGCCTCCGTCGACGCAGGTACTAGCCAAGCTCGTCTCTCGGCTCTACCCTCCATCCATCTCCACGTGCTGGCCGCAGGGCTTGGATGTTCGTCTCGATGTTCCTCGTCTTCGAACGAGATGGCTTTTTGTTTGTTTTCCCATCCTATTGTGTGTGGCCTTGTTTCGTTTTGGTTTGAACGAACAAATTTCTCATCCTCGTATGCATGCGTTCGGCTGAAATTTTCCCCAGCTACTGGCGCTACCTTAATCCTTCCCGTGAAGGATCATCGATTTTAAATTTTGAGATCCTGAGATTCGTTTGGTAATTCGTTTGTTCCGAAGATCTTCGCGTGGCTTACTTTCCAAGTTTGGGAAACAAACAAGGACTCGCACGGAGATCCGAAATGGGCCCTACCTGTAGCTCCTCCTCTTGGTCTCTCGCATCCAAGGTTGGTTTGTTTGTTTGTTGTGGTGTTCGAATTTGTTGCTGATTTTGTTCTGTTCCTGTTGCAATAATTCTCGCTGCCTCTCCTGATTTTTCTCTACTCCTTGTTTTTGTGGTTTCTGCAAAAAATCCTCTTGTTTTGCATAGCACTGTCATGGTGGGCCTGTCCCGTACTGTAGCACACGCTCGGTAGCTCGAATTCCGAGGCTGGCTAACGTCGTTTACCGCTCCGTGTGTGGCTGCAGGATTCTCGCCGACGCGCTCGCCGCACCCATACCCGCCCCCTCGGCGGCTCCGTCGCGCCCGGCCGTCCTCCCCCGCAAGGTCCTCCGCCCGGCGGCACCAGGTAATTAAAGCTCATCCCCGAACAAACGGAACTACTACTACTACTTCCGCGGCATACATAGCCCACCGTTGGATCGTCGTACTAGAGTCCATGGTGGTGCTCGCGGGACCCAGAGTCATTCTTTCTCCGACCGGCGTCTGCGCCATCGCCGGCATCCACGTCAGCCTCGTGGACCCGCGCAAGTTCCGGCGCCTCGCCCGCGACGACTGCCTCATCAACGACGGCCAGCCGCTGCTCGCCGGGGAGACCCTGTCGTTCGAGTACGCCAACTCGTTCCCCTACCCGCTCTCCGTCTTCCTCGCCACCTGCGTCGACCCCTCCGCCGTCAGCTCCTCGCTTACTACTACTCACCACTCACCATACGGAGCTCGTATACGTATGTAAGTCCAATACGGTACTAGCATTTTGCACGTAGTACACTTGTAAGTAACTGGCTGCATCCGCATGCTGCCTCCAAACCCAGCTGCTGCTAGCTAGTGGAGTAGCAAATTTTGTTACCCGTGGATGAATGAACATGCCTCAGCTGTGATACTAGGATCTCGGTGGCGCTATCTTTTGAGCAAGGAAACTGAATTCTCTTGTGGTGTCTTTTGGGTAAAGTCAGTCAAGTAAATGCGACAAGTCCTTTTCGCGTGTGCATTGTCTACCTTTCTCCTTTTGGAAGAGTTCTCTTCCTCCCTGGCCTTCCTCGTGTCTTCTCTGTCATGGGTAATGGAGGAATATGCCATCTTGCCTAGGCACAAGGGTGTATGCCATGGCCACTGCCGCTCCGCCGTGTCGCTCGTGCCTCGTGTAGCGCTATGTATAGGTGATAGCTGGCTGTGTGAATGACATCTTCTGGGCAAAGCCTCCTCCGTCATGGATCCGTGTGTGTGCGCCAGACATGCTGCCATGCCATGGATGGATGCGATGGTTTGATGCGATGCGATGCGATGCGATGGGGCTTTGACAGCTTTGTGCGGGGTATTAATTGGACTGTGATGTCTTGGGATGCGAGGGATACGAAGAAGGGGATGTAGGGATTGTTGGTACTTGTGTAGGGGCCTGCCGACGACTTCTCCACGTGTTGGGCATTTACTACACAGGTGAATTGCACAGTGTGCTACCATAAAAGCATTTTTTTTGTAGGCGATTCTCTCTGTTTCTAGTTTCTTTTGCATTATACCGTCTCCACACGCGTCAGATATAGCGTCCCACAAGTGTGTCAGCTGGACGGTCTCGAGGCAAAAAAAAAAAAAAAAAAAAAAATCTGACTCTAACACGAAAGTTTAGCAGAAAATGAGCCATTTCTGAAAGTTGTAGTTAAAGTTTTTCTGAACTACCACTCATCTTTGTCGATGGTTGTTGCTATGGTGCCCTTTGAGGTCTTAGCAAGACGATTCTCTGGCTATCTACTACAACAAGCTCTCCGATGACAAGCTTTGCCCTGCTCCAATTTGAGAGGGGCGAGTACCGCTTCACGCTCTCGGTTTGGGAGGTCCAAGTTTATATCTTTATTTTTAATTACTTTAATTGTTCGTAGTAGTCGCTAGGAGGTCCAAGTATATATCTTTATTTTTAATTACTTTATGCGTCTTCCGAGATATGAATGATTATTAATAAATCGGTGGACTTTTGGCCAAAAAGAAAAAAATACCTCCAGCGAAGTAAGAGAATCGGTACAGTCTTTCTTTTTTAACCTGAGAGGGTCGGTATAGTCAAGGCAAGTCAAACCTGTCGATCCAAAAAACACTACTAGAAAATGGCTCTCCGCCGGGAGGGGAAAACACACGGCGAAAGCCCATATTGGCCTCGGCGAACACTTCGCCGAGAAAAGATCTCGATAGAGCCATCCCGGCGAAAATCGCCTCGGCGACGCGCCTTCGCCGGGTGCATTTTGTCGGGGATGCACGGTGAAGTCTTCGCCGAGACTTTGGACAGTACACCCGGCGAAGAAAAGCACATCTCGATCGTCCCTTGTCAGATGAGCGTCAGAGCTGTGTCATAACTTCGCCGGGTATACACGCACGGTACTCGGCAAAGAGGGAATGACGAGAGGGCGCCACGTATGCTCCAACTGTTTGTCGGCGAACTTCTTCGCCGAGTGCAGCACTTCGCCGTGCATCGCTTCGCCGTGCAGCTTCGTCGCCGAGTGCCAGAGCACAAGAACGTCGCCGGGCGTGTTCTTCGCCGAGAAGCGCGCTTCGCCGAGCGCCGTGCACAACATCGTCGCCGTGCGTGCTCTTCGCCGAGAGGAGCCCTTCGCCGAGTGCCTTGCACGGAATTTCGCCGAGCGGTTCCTTCTTCGCCGAGTGCCGCGCGGCTCGGCGAAGGTGTGTCCCAGGTGACAATTTGGTCTCACTTCGCCGAGTACATTTCTCGGCAAACAGGGGCACCTCGGCGAAGTGTGCTCCCAGGTGACCAAATGGATCCTGGAGGGTGCCTTCGCCGAGCGCCATTCCCGGCGAAGCAGTGTTCGCCGAGTGCTTTTCTCGGCGAAGAGACCATTTGGTCCAGAATTTTGCTGTTTTTTGCGAATCCCTGCATTTGGAAAAACAGTATGCATATATATATATCAATTATATCACTGATCACTCCCAGCACACCCAGAACATTAAAATGAGATATATATAACAAAACCTATCACACACTGTCGAAAACTTCACGAAATAGAGTCCACAAGTTTCAACATGTCCAAAATGGACAGCACTAGTTCAGAATACATATCCAACAAGATCAAAGTTCAGAAATGCATCCAGTAGCACAAGTCTACTAGTCTAGTAGTCACCGAAGGCCTCGTGGATGCAAGCCTACAAGTTTGAAAACTCTAAGCATTAGTTTCAAGACATGAGTGTGGAAATGTGGGTAGATATGTATTTGGGACTTGAGCTTACCTAGAGTTGATCGGGGTTGTTGGAGGCCGTTGGCGCCGATGATGGGCTTGCAGCTCCGCGTCCACCATTCCCTCGTCGTCTTGACCATCCGTGGGAGTGTGGGATCCAGCCGACCGATGCTCCTATGAAGATTCACATTAGACAAGTAAGCAAACAGAAGATAAATTTTTGCCTACCTAGCCCCAAGAGCACTTACCAAGAGGAGGACGGGGGCAACTAGTGGAGGTACAGGAGGTAAAGGAGGAAGCGTCGAAGCCGCGGGCATCGCCTGCAAACCGAAGAGGTGGGTTAGTTTGCAAAGTTGAAGCAGATGCTTTAGTTGAAAGAAAAAGTTAAAGCACTTACCGCCATAAGGGCCTGGAGGCATGCTTGTTGGTGGGCCATATGTGCATGCAGTTGCTTGTTGTTCTCCTCTGCAGCCTGCGCCCTCGCTGTAGCCTCCACCGCGTTGTTCCTATTTCTCTCAAGTTCAGCCTAGAGGATTGCAACATGTAGAAGCAGCGGTCATGGCGATGCAAACATGTACAATAGTGGAAAAGAAGGTTGAAAAACGACACGTGTACCTCCATTGCAGCCATCTTATCAAGTCCGACCCTTGGGCGGCGCTCGATCTCGGGGGCTGAGGTCGTACGCCTAGCACGAATGTCGGCAAGTGTACCAAGGCCCGATGAATCGAAGGAAGCACCGCCAATATAAGGCCGGCCATTCAGCTTGCCTTGTCCCGCGAGCATAGCAACCTCGGGGTCGAAAGCCGAGGTCAAAGGATCGGAGCCGGGTCCGTGGACCTCCTTGTACTTGGCGCAGTAGTTCTTATGTTGTTTCTCCGCGGTGTCGGTGATCCACTGCTGGTCCAAGGGTTTAGCCGGATCCACCTTCTTTGGCCTCCGGGTCTCAACGAACACTTGCATCTTCGTCTTCTTCACTCCCTCCTTTAACTCCTACAAGTAATTGACACCAAAAGGAAGCATGCAAGTGAGGTCAAAAGAGGTTATAATAATATTATGGGACAGAAATAAAAACTTGAATGGAAAGGAAAAAAAATGATTTCTTACCTTGTGTTTTACGAGGCCGTCGAGTGTGAGGGGGCCTTGACGGTGGACTCCGTGCTCGCCTACCATATTCCGCCGCTCCCGTGCCTTCTTGTTTTGCGCCTGGAACCCAAGTGACACCCACCTCTGTACAATCTGCTTGTAGCAAGGCTTATGGCCGGCTAGCCATGCCGGAATCACCTATTTAACACAAGACAGATCCATATGAGTAGAACTTTTCATTAGTCATGTGGAGAATAGTAGGAAAATATATGTGGTTACCTTCATGTACTGGTCTCTCGACATGTGTATGGGACGAGCCTCCTCTTTGGTGATTGTCCTGTGCATATATTCTGCATAGAACTGGATGACAGCGGCAATACGGGCCTCGTAAATCTGGTCGGGGATGAGCTTCTTCGCCATCTTAAGCAGCGCCTTTTGAGCCGCTTCATCTTTTCCTTCGCCGTCGACGAGAGTGAAAAAGTCCTACAAACATTGAGCATAGGATAAAGGGGTTAGCACGACGAAATGTGAACTGTTGGTATTTTTTAGTAGTAAAGTTATAGAAACTACTAACCCAGAACTCGGCGAGTAGCCGCATGCCGAGGTGGCCGTGGACTTGGTCCTCAACCATCGTGAAGTGGCTCCAAGACCTAGCAGGCCCCCTTTCACCGGTGGGGACTCCATCCTTCTTGTAGTCGACCAAGCCAGGGTAAAGCTTCTTGATAAGAAGGCCAAGGACGCCTGAAGGTAAGCGGTCCCACTTTGGGCCCACCCACGTGAAACTACTGCACATACCAAAAACATAAGTTAGATGCTTGTGATGAAAAGGTAAATAAGTACAAGGTAAGAACATTTTAAACCACCACTTACGCATCTGATGTGACATCAAGTACGCCATGTGACTTGCGTTCTGGAAAGCCTGAAGGCCCTCGCAAGTACACCTTACCCTCGCGCACGGTGCCGAGCAAATCTAGTGGATGAGCTGACAAGAGATCCTCATCCGCCACGGCATCCTCCTCCTCCTCCTCCTCCTCTCCTCACGCTGCTGCTCCTCCTCCTCCTCCTCACTCTCCTCACCCCGGCCCTGGTAGTCATCCTCACTAGGCACGACATCCTCCAAGGGCTCCTCGGCCCGCTCCTCCTCCTCGGACTCGGAAGACGAAACCGGGGGCAGAGGACTACTCAAGCGAGCAGGAGGCCTACCCCGGGGCGCCTTCTGGGCAACCACCTGTCTACCACGCCGTGCAGAAGTCTCCGCCATAGCGTGCCGGTCACGCTTTCTTCCAATGACCACGCTATTCCCCTGAGCATCCTGCGCGGATAGCTTAGACACATTGCCAAGCTTGAGTGCCCGCTTCTCCTTGCCCGCCACCTTCTTGCGGAGGTTCTCCTTGGAAACACTCCTCCTCGCCGCGAGATGCTTCTCCTTGAGGCCCGGCTTCCCCTTGGAGACCGGTTTCTCCTTCCCCCCTGCCATGTCTCAATCACCTGTCATCACAAAGAATGAGTTGATTAGTACAAGTAAGAACACAATAGTAATGAATAGGCTTAAAGAAAACTCAGAAGAAGAAATTGCCAAAACTCATAAGAATACAACAAAATGGTTCATACAAAATATTATATCACAAATGGTTCATAGAAAATATTACATCAGAAATGGTTCATAGAAAATATTACATCAGAACTGGTTCATAGAAAATAGTACTTCACAAATGGTTCATAGAAAATATTAGAAAACAAATCCTAATCGACGAGTACAAAGCTTCAGAAGCCCGTGTCTACATTGTTTGGATCATAACTTGGACCAGGATCATCATCATCACTATCACGATTGTACCACCAATCTGGAACGTAGTCTACAGGTGGACCGCTCGGCTCCTCTACATCGGGTAGGTGCATCCGTTCAAGAAGCTCCACGTCTCTCTGGTTGACAACCAGCTCCCCGTCCTCATCTTGCTCATGGTCGACTCCAATGACATCGTCGTCTTCTTCCATGTCATCGACACTAGGCAAGTTCAGGGTCAATTGTCCTGACAGCCCATCTTCCTGATAGAACTCACCCTGGTAGGTGTTCGGGTTTATGCGTTGGTGGTAGTCGTCATCGTTAGGGGTTGGTACTTTATTACGCGGCGGTACCGTGATCACTACATCCCAGCCTATTAGACGTTTCACAGTTTTGCATGGGTACGGGAGATAAAAAACTTGGATGGCTTGGTGTGCTAGGATATAGACATCCTCTCCCGTGTAGACGGATTCTCGCTCAACTTCGACCAACCCAATTTCAGGTCTTCGTCTCACTCTCTTTGGATTGAACCAATGGCATTTGAAGACAACAGGGTTCTTCTGTTTGCCGAAATCACAATCCAGTTCAATTATTTCCTTGACTATTCCAAAGTAATCAAGGCCGTCCTTCCCTTGGCATAAGACCCCGGAATTTCTTGTCCTCGGGTTTGGCCGAGTTTTCTCATGATGATCGGTATGGAAGCGAAACCCGTTCACGTCATACGACTTATAGGTCTTGACGACATAAGTCGAAGAGGTAAGTTTCTTCAAGTCGGGCCTCATATTCGGGTCAGATATTCCCTACAAGTGCAATAGGAAGAAGTACGATATGTTAGTGTTGACGAAACGTCTTACACAAACATGGAATGAAACAAGGGGATATTCCCTACTTTTGCTTTGAACCACGGAATGAAACCGCCGCCGCCTTCACCCCCCTTTTTAAAAAGAACCAACTTGTCATTGTCGGTACATGGTCTTCGATGTTTCCAGGTTTCTCTCTCAAATGACCTATGAACGGCCACGATCAAGAAACGGAGTTAGTGCACAAACTAGGAAATGGAAGTGTGCCGAACAATACACCATAAATTGAGCACTTACTCAATGTAGGGATCTACTTCTGTCGTGTTCTTCAAGACATAAGATGTAATGTTCGTCCACTCATGAAATGATAATTTCTTCTTCTTGCTGCCACTTGATTTGCCACCGGCCCCGATGAAAATGCTAAGTTCAGGTAGATCTTCCGGGTTGGCCGTGTTGAGACGAGGCACTGGATTATGAACAGTGGTAAGATTGTCACTATAGAACTTAGTGGTGAAGTTTGACACCTCCTCGTTCAGTTTTGCCTCAGCTATGGATGCTTCGATTTTGTTTTTGTTCGTGCCTTTCAGTTGAAGGTCCTTCTGCTCTCTCTCAGTTGCAAACATCCAACGTGTATGCACAGGACCCCCCAATCTTGCCTCGGTCGCGAGATGCACCAATAAATGTTGCATGGGATTGAACATGCCCGGTGGAAACAGGCCTCTAGCTCGCAAATCAACTCGGGCGTCTCTTCCTCTAACTGTCCAATCACCTTGATATCTAATTCTTTAGCACAAAGTCGGCGGAAGAAATAGCTCAACTTTGCCAACACTACCCAAATGGCCTCATCGATATAGCCTCGAAACATGACCGGCATTATCCGCTCGATCCATACGTGATAGTCATGACTCTTGAGCCCACCTATCTTCAACCCAACCAAATTCACTCCCCTCATTATGTTAGCTGCGTAGCCATCAGGGAAGAATAGGTGGTCCAGGACCCACTGGAGAATTTCTTTCCTTTGGGCCCTTGTTGGGGTGAACGGGCCTTTGGTTTGGACCATCTTGTTTTGACTGTACCGGGAGGGTCCATGTTCATGTCTGGCCTATCACATAGCAGCTGCTGATCGGCTCTAGCCTTGACATTATCCTTCGACTTCTCGAGGTCCATTAGTGTGTGCCAAAGGGCCTCGGCGATATTCTTCTCAGTGTGCATTACATCAATGTTATGCGGAAGAAGTAGATCCTTAAAGTAAGGGAGCTTCCAGAAGCATGGAATGTGTGTCCACTGGTGTGTGTCTCCATCTGCATTATACAGAACACGACGGTTTGCTACATGCAAAATCTTTGCAGTACCAATTTATACTCAAAGTGACATACAATATGAATAGTTCGACTACAACACCAACTAGAAACGAACCTGAATTGACAGTCTAAAATTTAGGGATGACAACAAAGTAAACCTCACCTTGCGGAGCAACAGCAGCTCGCGGTGGAGGGCAGCGGCGACGCGGAGGGGAGCTGCACGCAGTCGCGGTGGAGGCGGCAGAGCCGCGCGCTCGCGGTTGAGGCCGGCGAGCTGCTAGCCCGAGCCTCCCGCCATTGCTCCGACCGCGGCTAGGGTTTAGGCTCGTGGCGGCGGGGGGCGGGCAGCGGCTCTGCTTGGATGCGGTGGGGGGTGGCGGCGGACGGGGAGAGGTGGCGGCGGCGCAAAAGGGATCTCTCCGGTTGCGGGGTCGGCGTGGGTGAGGGTGGTGGCGGCGGCGGCGACGCGGGGTGGGGAATTTGGGCGCGCGGGGTGGGGGTGGATTGGGGAATTTTGGTCGCTTCGGCGGCCAAAATTTCATGAAGTCCCCAGTTTTTTTTGCCGAGTTGTCCTCTTCGCCGAGAACTTTACCCGGCGAAGACCAACAGTTTGCCGAGTATGCCTCTTCGCCGAGTATCTGGCTCGGCGAAGACCCTTTTAAAATTATAATTTCATCTTACATAATTTTTTCTGTTATTTCTTTTATAATTAAATTTTATAATGTGTACTACAAAACTAACAACCTAATGCATATATTAGGGCACCAGCTATGTTTTGGTGAGGTTCCGACACCCCGAAGCCCCCGTTTCCGTCGAACACATAATACATTTAATTAAAAAAACACATTTCATATGGAACACAGAATTTGATTTAACGTTAACACATAACGAGCACATTCTGGAACCGCCGATACATAATTGACTAATAAACAAGTAAACATGCATGTAGAACAAATTACAACAATCACGAACAACTAACAAATTAATTAAAACCTGCACCATCCGCCGTGTTGCCACCCTTGCCCTTTGACTAAGATTCTGCCTTCTTGCCTTTGCCCTTGTACGAAGCTTCAGCCTTCTTGCCATTACCCTTGCTCGATGCTTCAGCCTTCTTCTCCTTGCCCTTGCTCGGTGCTTCAACCCTCCTTTCCTTTGACGACGGCATGAAATCGTCGTCATCATCGCTGTCAACTACCCAGAGACAGGAACGACCGTACGAATAACGGTCAGCTTCAGTTCGGTATAACGGACTATTCGTAACTTTCCTGTCAAACTTATCTGCAAGCCTGATCATTTCTGCACAAATTTGCAGCGGGGTCCTATACGGAAACCCATCGCGGCATAGCTTTGCCCCGAGCGAAGCGAGATGACTCTCAGTGTGCAAAATTTCTTCAATTGGAACTACCCTACCATCTACCTTCAAATTGCTCGAAAGCCTGGCGAGATGCTCGGATGCGGAAATGTGAAACCCGGACACACACTTCTCGCAAGGACCAATACACACCATGCTTCCGCTCAAGTGAGTACCATGTCTACCTTCGACTGGGTTTTATAGAACTACCGGTGGCGGCATTTGGTGGGAAACGGTGGCGGGAACGATAGCGGGAAATATTTGGGCGGGAAACGGTGGCGGGAACGATAGCGCGAAATCTTGAACAAACTGAAGGATTTCTAGATAGAACAAAACACACGGTTTCCCCGTCATACAGCCCAACGGTGGCTCGTGAGTGCCTGCATATCAAATGCACCGTTGGGCTATATGACGGGAATCCGAATGATTTGCATTCCGTCGATGAACTGAAGGATTATGTAGATATATAGAAAAAAACACACGGTTTCCCCGTCATACAGCCCAACGGTGGCTCATGAGTGCCTGCATATCAAATGCACCGTTGGGCTATATGACGGGAATCCGAATGATTTGCATTCTGTCGATGAACTGAAGGATTATGTAGATATATAGAACAAAACACACGGTTTCCCCGTCATATAGCGCTCGAAAGAATCGTGTGCTTCTTCCGGATCCAACGGCTGACCAGCGCTCGAAAGAAACACACCGCTGATCCAACGGCTCACAAGCGCTGGAAGGAAACACACGATCCGTGTGCTTCTTCCGGATCCAACGGCTGACCAGCGCTCGAAAGAAACACACCGCTGATCCAACGGCTCACAAGCGCTGGAAGGAAACACACGATCCGTGTGCTTCTTCCGGATCCAACGGCTGACCAGCGCTCGAAAGAAACACACCGCTGATCCAACGGCTCACAAGCGCTGGAAGGAAACACACGATCCGTGTGCTTCTTCCGGATCCAACGGCTGACCAGCGCTAGAAAGAAACACACCGCTGATCCAACGGCTCACAAGCGCTGGAAGGAAACACACGATCCGTGTGCTTCTTCCGGATCCAACGGCTGACCAGCGCTCGAAAGAAACACACCGCTGATCCAACGGCTCACAAGCGCACGAAGGAAACACACGATCCGTGTGCTTCTTCCGGATCCAACGGCTGACCAGTGCTCGAAAAAACACACCGCTGATCCACGACAGCGACGACGACGACGGCGACTACGACGACTATGAGGACGAGTATTATAGGCCTAGGCAGGAGTATCACTAACCTGAGCCACATCATTGGTTAGGAGAAATGGTCCGTCTATGTACCCAAGATTGTTGTCATTTCCTAATGCTGGTCTAGCTACGACGACGATCGTGTAAAATGTATTCTTTATCTCTGCAACTCCAACTAATGATCTTTAGCATCTGAAACCGCCGATACATAATTGACTAACAAACAAGTAAACATGCATGTAGAACAAATTACAACAATCACGAAAAACTAACAAATTAATTAAAACCTACAATCTTCTCATCAAATAACTTCTCCTCCAGTCGATCCCATGCCAGATGGACCTCCGAAGCAGTGGCCTCCCGTCCTGAAGCGCACATAGAAGTGAAATGGCGGCGCGCAAACCTCCACCGTGGCGTCGCGGCGGTTCACACAACACTGCAACCTCATCACTCTCCCATGGCTTCCACTGTACCCACTCTAACCTACTCGGAGGCGGAGGCGCTTTGCGCCTCGAACTACCCCTGCCCACCCGGCTACGACGTCCCCGCTGGCTGGTGGCTGAGCACCGGAGGCGTGCCGGTCCCTCCTGTCCCTCAAGGTTTGGCGCGCCGGGCGGCCATCACGAACCACTACTACCTCGAGCTCACTCCGGAGCAGCGGATGGATCCCCGCTGGAATCCCAACTACCGCCCGACTTGGGACGCCTTCTTCATCAATCGGCGTGAGAGGGCGCTCGCCAGGTACGAGGAGAACGGCCCGCCTCCTTCGAACTTCAACGAGGCCGACCGTCGGCTGTGGTGGGCCGGCCGGACACTCCAGAGAGTCATGGACTACATCACGGCCGGAGATAACCCCCGCCTGAGCTACCCTCAGTTTCAGTTCAGGCGAGCGCCGCCCCCGCCCGACGACAGCGACGACGACGGCGGCGACTTCGACGACTATGAGCACGAGTATTATAGGCCTAGGCAGGAGTATGACTAACCCGAGCCACATCATTTCTTAGGACAAATGGTTCATCTATGTACCCAAGATTGTTGTCATTCCCTAATGCTGGTCTAGCTACGACGACGATCGTGTAAAATGTATTATTTATCTCTGCATTTCCAACTAATGATCTTTACCATCTGAATAAGTAATCTGGTAGAATATATGAGTGAGTAACCCGGGATCAAATTTTACCACCCAAAAATTTTACAGGTCGTATAATAAAGAACATAAATAACGTGCGACTAAACACATCGATGAACAAATCAAACGGTTTCCCCGAGCTACAGTCGCACACTGGCTGCGATATCACATGCAGTGTGCGACTGAGCTCGGGAATCCGGATGACTTGTGTTGGACGCCACAAAATAATCCGGATAAAAAACTAGTTGTGTTGAAAACCTAAATATAGCTGGAACAAAACACACGGTTTCTCCTAGCTACAGCCCGACACTGATTCACGGTCGAATGTCGCTGCATTCAGTGTCGGGCATAGCTAGGGAACCCGAATGTTTTGTGTCTAAGCACAAGGTACAATATATGAGTGAGTAACCTGAAAGAAGCTGGAATGAGTGAGTAAGCTGGTGTAGAGGTGTGGTATTTATAGGCGTCGTTAGGGTTGGGAAGCTGGCTCCAAAACATCTCCATTTCACCGAGAGTGACACCCGGCGAACATAGACACCCGGCGAATAATTGGCGCTGGAAGAAATATTCGTTCCCCGCCCACCAGGTTGGCCGAGACAAGATCCTGGCGAAGACAGATGCCCGGCGAAGAACTGGCGCGGAATGAAAATTTCATTCCCGCCCACAAAGTTTGCCGACGACGGCTCCCGGCGAAGGAGCCAACCCGGCGAAGATTTGGCGCGGAATGAAATATTCGTTCCCGCCCATGCCTTCGCCGAGTGCCCTCCACCGACAAACTCGGCAAAGAGGAATCTTTTTGCGCGCGAAAGAATTTTTTTCCCTCCACTTCTTCGCCGGGTATGACACTCGGCGAAGAAAAGCAGCGCCCAAATGTTTTTTTCCAGTCACCTCTTCGCCGGGTAGGAGACTCGGCGAAATGCACGCATCGCCCGCGCAAGGTGGGACCCAACGACAGGCGCCACGTGGTCGTCCTGTTCGCCGAGACTTGCTCTTCGCCGAGAGCTTTCTTTGGTCGTTGCCGATGGTTCGCGCTTCGCCGAGTGCTGTTTCGACCGTGTCCCGGCGACATTATGTTTTGCCGAGAGAGCGCGGCATCGCCGAGTGTCCTGCGAGCTGTGCCGGCGTTGGCCGTCTTCGCCGAGTGGCCCCGACATTTTGCGCTCGGCGAAGCCGAGACCACTCGGCGGCGAGCAATTTTCTAGTAGTGAAATAAGGACACGAAACGGGTCTGCCTTAGGAACTGTTTTATTCAATGAAAATACGAAGGATCTTTGTAGGATTCACTTACACCAAAAGTCCCAATCTATGACATATATAGCATTATCACGTTCATACTACACAATAATGTTTTGCATGATCACAACAAGCGATTATCACCTCCCACATTGTATCAATGCAACATATCCTACCAGGTTGCTGAACAATTGCCCAACAAAATTGAAGCACACCAAAACCCGCTCCATATTCGTTAGCTAATCTAAACCTCTTCTCTCCCTGGGGATTGGAAATTTTCTTCACAAATATGGACCACACAGGATACATACTATCAACTAGCTAGGTAATGTCCCTCAGTGTAGGGGTGGCCATTGATATTATAGTTTACCTCCAGAGGAATCCCGCAAGTCTAGATCAGAATCGCGGAGAACGTTGAAACATGTTAATATTATTGTGGGAACTTGCCACGCCGAATAAAGAGTGTCAAATTAAGAAATATTCCGATGTGACAACTTTAAATAAAAGTGTGCACGCACCAACATGTCCCTTATATTGCCCCTGTAAATTGGCAGGTCTTCAAGTACAATGTACATAATCTATACTTCCAACCATGACATGAAATGCTCTCGAAGCAGATCGATAACAATGGGGTTGTATGCGCTGCATTTGGTTCTATTAAATACTTAAGACCAAGCACATAAAACACAGTTTTGTAGAATCTCTACATTGCATCAAGGCATGTGGACTCGCTTATGCTCACCGCCAAGATTATTTGATACTCTATATGCAAGCATCTGAAGAGTTGCATTGCATTCCTAATACGGTGATAAGCCAAGTTTGCCAACAACAACTTTCTTGCATTGGAAGTAATCATAAGCCATCACTCCCTGCGGTTGAACACATGTCTCGCCATCATACTAAGATGGTATAGTGTTTTTTGTACGATGAAAATAATCTTTATAGATTTGGACATTGTCGCCTTCTTTGTTACGATCCAACGCAGCCACACGCCCCTTTACCGACCCTATGAACCTTGTCCGATGTCTCTCATATGATAATCGATAAAATATGGACAGAAAACTCATTCTACGTATTCATCATGATCCAAGTGATTTCGTACATGACAACTAGGCCGGTCAAACAGCTAGCCGAACTGATAATTGGCGACGCAGGTTAGGCGTGGACAATATTACCGCCGGCGAACTCGACCTCCTTCGACGCAAGTCTTGGTCGGCTGGTCGGACTCTAGAAGCACAATCATCGAACTCGACCTGCTCTAGCGGATGGCGACAACCCGAGCCACTCGGGGGCCAACAAGAAGTGGAAACATCACTAGATCAAAGGCCAACCTCCTACGAGTAGTGGCGGTGGCGGATGGGTTATCCGATCCGTGTCATCTGATCCGTATGCACGAACAGAAACGGAGTTGGACGAACGAAATTGCGTGGCGGCGTTGGAGTTGCCCTCAAGACCTCCGAAAACTCGTATGAACGGGGGGCAGTCACAAACTCCTTGCTGATCAAGGCCGCGAAAGAGAACGTCAGTTCAAGGGGCCTTTCCCGCTGTTGGCGAAATGTCCATCCGTAATGAGTGGCAAGTAGCACCTCAATCACGTCGCACGCGCGAAACCATGCATACCATCTACTGCTAGTATCTCACGTAGCTGCTAGCTAGCTAGGCGGCCTGTTGAACGAGAAGAGAGCGCAGAAAGCTGCAGGCGGCCGGACTTGCGATGGATCGGCTCGTGCCAACAGTGTCATGGCAGCGCTAGGCAGGCTGCCGCCCATGAGCTTGTGATCTGCACAAGGACCGACGCAGCTTCGCTGCAGGGGGGACGGCGATGCGCTCGGCTGGACGGAGGGACAGCCAGAGTTGACACATCTGTGGTGGCACTACACGGGACGAGGAGAGCCGCAGCAAAGTAAAGGCTTCAGATATTTGCAAAGTAAAGGCTTCAGGTAACTATTTGTGATATGTATCCTCTGTGGATGCCTATATTAATTCTGCTATGTTCACGCGACATATGACCTGAACTACATGAGACACTAGGAAAACTCAAGCAAGAATCATGCAATGGCATGGCCTCTTTGGATTGAAAATTTTCATGAAAATTATTGGACAATGCAATCTATAGGATTTTTTCCTAAGCAATTCTTTTGAACAAAAGAACGACACCTCCAATTTTCTATGGATTGCATACCTACACCCCAATCCCATCGAAATTTCAACAAACACTCTAAGCTCTTTTTACACTCATTCACGTAGGATCAAGATACTTTTCTTGTGTTTTCCCGTGTTCCATCCAAATGATCATTCCCATTGTTTTCCTCTATTTTATAATCTTCTGTTATGCACTTGCAATCCTATCAAAATATGTGTGTTTTTCAATTCCTTTGTTTTATAATCCTGTGATCCAAGTATGCACAATCAAGCGTGCATAGATTGTGTGATGTCACGAGAACTTACGCAACACTAATTCGGTACCGTATATCTTCGTTCACTAGCTAGCTACACCTACATGCCGCCATCCTTCCATACATCCACGCAGTTAGTGTTCTCCTCCTAACAAATTTCATTCCCTCGTATAAAGCTATAAAGATGTCGATAAGTAATGAACTAATTAAGAGCGTGTTTTGCGTAAGAGGATATGCCATTGGGTTGAGGGGCTGCCTTTGTTTTTCTCCTCCCGTTTGCGCTCCTCGTTTTCCTCCTCTCTGCCGCCCTTCTCTCTCCCTCTGGCGTCTCTGCTTCCTGGGGTGGGGACGAGGGAGGTGCCAAGTTTGGCCTTGTATATAGGGATTAGATTTATGTTTGACTTTGCGTACGAGGCGAATGGCGTGATGCCGTCTAGAAGATTCTGCGGGTCGCTCGCGAGCGGCGTCTCACGGTGGTTGCTGTGCCTCCTTGGTGGTCCTCCATGGCGGGGAAGGCAGGGAGATGGTGTGGATATGGCAATAGTTTGTTAAGACACGCATAGAATAAAAGATTAACCTTTGATGCTGTATTCATGGTTGCCATGGGGACGTCCCTTACCATTCTCTCCTTCTTTTGAAGAGTCGTGCTCAACTTTAAAACTTGATTACCATTAAGCGTGGAACATCTCGTATCACAGAGAGAATGGCCAGTGAGATGGAGAGGGTGGCCACCGAGAAGAGCAAGGTGACGCTTGAGGCAAAGAGAGTGCCTGTCGAGAGGATATCACTACTAGGAAAAGGGTTATAGGTAGGTTGGCATTCTGTGGCGCACCCTTAATTGGTGCGCCACAGAATTATTTCTGTGGCGCATGGTCTCTGGTGCGCCACAGAAATCTTGGCATTTCTGTGGCGCATCTTTTGCCCATGCGCCACAGAAAGCCAGCATTCTGTGGCGCATGCCCACCCATGCACCACAGAAACGCCGTGGGGCCCACGGACAATAATTGGGCCAAGGTCCATCTGGGATCTTTCTGTGGCGCACGCGGTGCGCCACAGAAAGCTAACATTCTGTGGCGCACGGTGGCTGATGCGCCACAGAAAACCAACTTTCTGTGGCGCACGGTGGCTGGTGCGCCACAGAAAGCCACAAAAAGGTGGCAGCCCACTTTTCCCGTGTGACCTTCTTCATTCTCCCATCTAGCTCGAGCTCCTCCTCTCTCCCATGCCATTTTGACCACCCTATTCTCCATTATTTGTTGTTAAACCTACTTTGTTTGATATATGATTGGTGAGGGCTTGTGGAGAGCCTCCATATATATTCTCCTCCTCTCTTTTTGTCCACTATTTTCTCTCCATCACCACACACTCTCTCTCATCAATCACGGTCACGTCTTGTCAACAGATCTAGATCTACTAGGTGGGTATTGTTGGATGGATATGTGTATGCATGTTTTGTGTGGCCGGCGATGTGTATGAAAGATACTTCGGAAGGATTGATGACATATGGGAGCTCAACTACTGTGGAGAGTTGGTGCCAATGTTCCGTATAAGATGGGCCAAGGACGTCGTAAAAAAAGGCCAGTATTTCACCACCATGGTAATACCCGATGGCAAATCGAAGAACGCCTCCGCGAAAAATGAGCCATGGGTACTTGCTAGCCAAGTTGAGCAATGCTTCTTCATTACCGACCCGTCAAAGCCTAACCGTGTTGTCGTGAGGAGGGGCAAGAGGAGCATCATCGGAATGGAAGGAGGCGCCACCGAGCAAGACTTGGACAACGAGCCAAAGATCGAGGAGGAATTCGACAAGTTCTTCGACATGCCTACTACTAGTACACAAAAAAGGAAGACCTCCCTACCTACTAAAGGTTGTCCGTTCACGCGAAGAAATCTCAAGGTGACTGGCCTAAAGTTTTCAACCGCGGAGAAGGGAAAGAAGAGAAGCTAACTCGAGGAACCGAGACGAAGAAGAGACTTTTTTAGTGTATTTAGTTTGTGTGTGTGTGTGAGACAATGAAAGCATATATATGTATGATCATGCATATGTATGAGACATTTTGATATGTAAGACCATATATATGTGTATTCAATGAATTGAATATGTACCAAAAATATTGTGTGTATTTCTTGAACCAAATTTAACCAAAAATATTTTAAAGAAAAAAAGTTAAAAAAGTGAGACAGCCAGGATTCGAACCTGGCTGCCCAGGTTAATTCAAGTGGTTGTAAACCACTGGGCTCTGTGTTGTGTTTGTGTAATCAAACAGCAACACATCTTTTTAACTTCCAGGCCAAGGATTTCTGTGGCGCATCCCACCAGACGATGCGCCACAGAATGCTAAGATTTCTGTGGCGCATCCCTCTGACGGTGCGCCACAGAATTCTCGGGCCCCACTTATATGCGGGCCCCGCACCGGTCTCCACTCATCGTCTTCCAAAATCGAAATAGCTGCCACAGTACTCGCGCGCCGGCCGGACCCTCGCCCCCAACTCGTCGCCGCCGGACCCACGCCTCGCTCGACCCGCCCCCGCCGCCCAGGACCCTCCACCGCCACCCGCACCGGCCGCCGCCCACCACGCGGCCGTGCTCGACAAGCTCTGGCTCTGCTTCCCGCCCCGGCCAGCCCCTGCCCCTCCCCTCCCCTCCCCTCCACAACACCGCCGTCACCTCCCCTCCCCTCGCCGTCGAGCCGCCCTGGGACCAGCCACGAGCCACCGACGATCTCAACTCGCTATCCTCACCGAGGTACTGCCCCTCTCTCCCTCCCCTCCCTCTCCTGCCATGGTTGCACATTAGGTGCTTGATGAAATGCCCATGAAACTTTCTAGGTTTTTTGTTGCTCATTGGATGCTAAATGTTGTTGCTAGTGTTGTTGCTAGTGCTAGTAATTGCATGGAGACCAAAAAAAATTAAAATTTTACATACCAATTTTTTTTAAATTTCCTAAGTGTTGTTGTAGTTTTGACTTTTTTATGTACTATGCAGTTTCAAGAGGAGACCTCGACGATGCTGTTCCGAAGCTCGTCGACAAGTGGTGAGAAATTATGGATGTGCTGTGAATGGTGTTGATGGATATATATGTGTCCACGACCATCGTGTCGCGGAGATGCCGGCCGGTGGAGATGCCGGCCGAAGATGTGGATAGTTTTTGTCGTGGTTGTTTGTGCTCCGACCATCGTGTCGTGGAGATGCCGGCCGGAGATGCCGGCCGGAGATGTGGATATTTTTTGTGAAATGTTTGCAGGTACCCCGTGAGGCCCTTGAGATTGCCGGAACGTCGATTAACTTCCGTTCCGGCAAATTCGGGTACTCCATATGTCCTATTTTTAGCAAAGGTCATGCCAAAAAATTAGTGAAATTTAGCATGACTTTGCTAAAAATAGGACATATGGGGTATTGCGGCTAATGCATGGGCCGGGGTATCTTAGTACTAAATTAAGTGATGCTTTTGTTATATTTGTTGTACTAACTTTTTGCCTCTTTTTAATGTAGTGCAAACATGTCCTCCGAGGCCGGCCCTTCTAAGCACATGAGCGTCGAAGAACAAGCTAGAGAAAAGAACAAGCCGTTCTGGGAAGTGAACCAGGAGATGGAGGATGCGGAGGCCGCCGAACTGGCTCGTGACGGCGATGGTGACTTTCTGTTAGAGGATGCCGGCGGGAGGGGGACGAAACCACCACCACCGATGGCGGCGACCACACGGATGTCGGGGGTGGCGACCACACGGATGGCGGTGGTGGTAGTAACCCGACCGCTAAGAGGCATAAGAAGCGAGGAAGGACCGGACACCGCAAGCGGTCGGCGTCACAGACACGTTCACTAAGGTCTCCTTAAGTGGCCAACCACAGGAGCCTAGGAACATCGCAAAAGGGTACGGCATGCAACTAGGGTGCATCCTCCGGGAAACCGTGTCGATCACACGTATGACCTCAGGAGCGAGGAGAATGAGGCTTTGCGCACAAACCTCCTCAAGAAGCTTCACCAACGATACATTTTCCCGGATGATGGAAACAAAAAGGTGGACAACTTCGCCATCACGAAGATGAACACCGCCTTGACCAGCTGGAGAGGCCGGGTGAAGGCGAAGATTGAAAAGGGTCTTAGCTGGGAGGAGATCAGTGCCAAAGAGCCGTACATCGACATAGAAGAGTTCGAGGCATTCAAGTTGTCCTTGGCATCTCCGGAGGCTAAAAATGGACCGAGTGGGGGAAGAAATGCGGGCACTGAACTTAGGTAACCACCATTTGGGAAGCGGCGGTTACGCAGGAAAAAGCCCGTTTGGGACAAGGAGGATGCCGAGGTTGCGAAACTTGGGAAAGAGAACCCGTGGCTTAAAATCACGGACGAGCAAGTTAGGAACTTTGTTCGGTCCCGCTACTATCTGAAGCCGGGGACGGGGGAATTCGTTACCGACTATAAGATGTGCTGGATTTCGAGAAAACGCTGGTAAGGAACTTAATTACCGCGGATATCTCAAAGTCCATTTGCGTTGATTTCTACATGGGTTCACGTTTATTTCCTTTGTCCGCAGGAGGCTCAGTTGAAGGATGAGGCTGAGGCCGGCCCGTCGTCCCAGGAGGCTCAGGCCGGCCCGTGGGACACGACTTTCAACCGGGCGATGAACGTTTACAAGGGGAGGGACAAGTCAAAGCCGCCGACGTCAGCTGGCCGTGTGACCGGCTTTGGTACGACGATGAAGTTCCTCGAGTACTACAGCACGGACACCGAGAAGAAAAAGGAGAGGAGGAAGCCGGCTAAAGATAGAGCCGAGGTTCTCGAGCTAAGGAAGAAGCTGGAGACACTAGAGAAAGAAAAGGTGGACTCCAGCATGGTGGACAAGCTAGTGGCCGAGAAGGTGGACGAGAAGCTCCGGAGTTTGTTACCCCCTGCATTGGTGGAGGGGATAGCTGCTTGGCATGCGGGAGGTCAACAGGGGCCGATACACGTGCCCAGCTTCGCCGGCAGCACCTCCAGCAATAACGTGTCGCCGGTCCTGGTGACCCCACCGGTGCCCCTGTCGTGGATCAACATACACCAAGGCCGGAGAATAATGATAATGCACACGAGCGGCCGGAGAATGATAGGCCGGCCGCCGGCACCGGCGCCCTTGTCTCGACATTAGCCGAGCTCGACGCCATCACCAAGGTAACTAATTAGTTAGTCCGCGACATCTTCTATGACTATATATGCCTTTGATGACTGCCATATCTCATGCATGGTGCCCAACATGTGTTGACTCCCAGGACATGCCTTGCATACTCCTGCATAGGGTGGGGGTCGGCGGCGAGTTGAAGGAAGTCGCAACGGCCAAGATCATACAACCTTTGACCCGCGATATGCACAACACCCGAATGAGCGAGGACGTGATGAAAGTCAATGTGAGCGAGGTACTGCCTGAGTTCCGTGACATCGACCCCCCACGCAACCTCCGGGAGCCGAGAAACACATGAAGCTTGGCGAATGCGGGAAGTGGATGCTGGAATGGCCGAAGACCCAGATTCGTCTTGGGGATGTTCTTCATGGGGTCAGGCGCACCGGCGGCGCCACCTCGAGGCCCCGGCCCCCGGTCGTTCGGCCCCCGTCGAGGCGGCCAAAAAAGCTGTTGCGGATGAACCGGCGCCACAAGCAGCCGTCGCCACCACCCAGAAGGAACCGCCGGTCGCCGCCACCACCGGCCGGAAGCTACCGCCGGTCGCCGCCACCACCGGCCGGAAGCTACCGCCGGTCGTCGCCGCCACCAACCGCCACAAACAGTTGTTGGGAACGTCTTCACCGCAACCGTCCAAGGTTAGTTCTGACTTTCCGAATTCCCCGACTTTCCGACTTTCCCGACTAACGGATGTGCTATTGTTTATGTTTAGGACAAAGCCGTTGCACCTCAACTTGGTGGCAACGACGACAATGAGGAGGAGGAGAATGATGTCAACGTCGATGACTACATCAACACTGGCGCCTGCAGGGATGATATGTACATGCCTCTTGTGGATGAAGAACCCTTCCGCGACCACCGCGGTCAACCTGCTCATCCCACTTCATGCACACAGCGCCTGGCCTTCACCGACACGCCTCCGGATGCCGGCGATCATCAAGCTCAACCGGGTAACATTTTCAGCCCTAACACACTGCAAGAAACTGTTAAAGCGGGGTTCACTGCACCCCCACAATCCCCAGAGACGAAGAACAAGAGAAGCACAGAAGAGAAAAGGATCCTCCACCTCTGCGAGCCAGCCAGATCCTAAGATCCGGGGTCTTGAAGACACGATTCCACCCCGTGTGGATGGCTTCCCCCGAGTTCATGAAGCTGGTAAACCTATCTTGTCTGGGGACTTGCTCCGCCTTGCAGAAGGACCCATGATTTCTTTGCAGGAATATCTTGTATCTAGAGGAGACCCTTCTTAAAGAGGAGAACCCGAGTTACCCGGCGTTCGCGGTCAAGGTGCCAGACGAGTTGGTGGACTTCGTCCAGGAAGACCCCGCGGATGTGTTCTTCATAGCGTACGAGGACATCTTCAACCTGTTTCACTCTAAACGGCTGGACTATAACATGGTCCGCCTATATGCGCTCGATGCAGCGAGGAAGATCAGGAGAGATGATACCCGTACGTCGCGATAGTGGATCCCTACTACATGCGCGACAGCCATCTGGTGGAAGGATCAAGGACACGGAAAACGGCCAAGGAGTACCTCGTAAGGGTCATGCTGGCCAACAAGAGGAAGAACACCCTTCTTATGCCTTACTTTTTCGAGTAAGTACACATCCGCTCGCCACCGTCCTATCTTATGCCTTCTTGTACATTTCTTCCATCGCTGATCCTTTGTCCAACATTCCGCTTCAATTGTGTTGAGCAGGGACAAGTACTGCGCACTCATCTACGTATCCCCGAGGTGGTCCGTTGCCACTTATTTGGACTCGGGGAATAAATCACAGCCGAGACAATACAACAGAATAAAGGGTGTTCTCGATGACGCTCTCGAGGCCTATGCCAAAAAGGGCGGCCCCTTCCATAAGAAGTCGAAAATTTTCACGGACGACAACACACACAAGTTCTTGCATGGGATCGGATTCCATTGCGTCAAGCAACTGGATGGCAGCGTGAAGGAGGCCTACTACGCCCTCCATCACCTTAAAGCGATTGTCCGGGATTGCGAGAAAATGAAGATTCCATCTAATCTCGTAGAATACACCAAAATGGCGGATGCTCTCACCGATGCTGATTATACACAAGACTTCCATCGCATCCGGCTGTAGTTAACAATGATCATCCTCGACGATGTCATTCACGCCTCAGGGTCCTTCCACTTCCCCAGAGGTAGGATGTATTATAAAAGATAGCCTTGCTAAGCATTACTAGCTAGTGTGTACTTTTTTGTAGAAGTGCATGTGTAGGGTTATATATTATATATATGCTATGCTATGAAACCCAAATAGATAGCCATATGGTTTCCAACTATGACAATTGATTGATCGTCTTGCCTCTCTACTTAGATGAATAAATTATACTCTATGTATATCACTAACCAATATATATCCCAATCCATCTTCAGCGTTGTCTCAGAGGGAGATCGAAGAACGACTAGAGGTGCAGAATGACACCAGGGAGTGGAGGACGTTAAAGGGCATTCTACCGTCCCCGACGCCGCTCAAGAAGAGGAATCCATGATCTTGCATGCTCCTGCGCGCTCTTGCTCATTATCATCGCCGATGTGTACTACATTTGATCCTAGTTAGGCGATGAACACTTGATTTGTAATGTGTAGTGTGAAATGATGAACTTTTGTTTGTATCATGACTAATTGTGTAAACATTCGGCACTTTTGTGACTATGTGTATGTATCTCGGGCACTAAGTAATATGTGTGATGACATAGTGATTAATGTGTTTGTCTGTTCATATACCTGTCAAATATACCTGTATTTCTGTATAAATCTGTATAAATCTTGTATATACCTGTATTTGTACAGCAAAATGAAAAAAATACCTGTATTTATGTTTTTAAATTTTGTGGCGCATGGACTTCTTTTTTGTGGCGCACCACTTTCTGTGGCGCACCAAGGGCCAGTGCGCCACATAATGTCTCTGCTCTGTGTGCTGCCGAGCTCTTTCTGTGGCGCACGGCCTGGGTGCGCCACAGAAAGTTAGGCCTGGGTGCGCCACAGAAAAAAAAATTGTGGCGATAATTCTGTGGCGCACCCAGCAAAGAATGCCAAAAAGGTGCGTCACAGAAAGGCCTTTTCCCACTAGTGTATAGGCAACATAGCCGACTAAGTTTTTCTCGCTAAACTTACCAAGGAGTTGTGGACCATATTGACCAATACGAGCATCATGAATTCCAGGTCAAAGATGTGACATGACACAATTCTAGACATTTTTTGACTCGACAAGGCAAAATCTAGGCATTTGATCATGTGATGCACAATTGTGCATGATTTATGATCATTTTAGTACTTTTATTTTCAAAATATTTGAATAATGTAATTTGAGACATTTGAATCATGAGTTGTAATATTTAACTTTGAATTGTTGTTGTTGAATCAAGTTCTTCAAATTGTGGGAAGTATATCGTGAATTAAAATTGGGATGTGGACTGTTTTGTAGACGCCGAAATGGTAGCTCACTCTTGGGTGGGGGATGTGTGTGTGGGGTAATTGTCCACGTGCCGTATTGTCTGGCAGACTACCAAATCGGCAAATGGTATATATCATGCATGTGTATTTGGTAGCTCACTCATGGATGCCCGCGTCACATATGGAAATCAGCATGCCCTTTCAGGAGGACACGAACGCTATGTGCACGCCACATGACGGCTGCACATGCCAAACCTTGATTTTGCAGGAGTTTTCTCTTTTTTTTTTCGTCTTGTTGCTCTTATGTTCTAGTTTAATACACAAATGTACTCAGTGAGGTATTACATTGCGAATAAAGCAGGATGCTTCCGCGTAATATTTTCTTGTGCGTTTTATCATAGCCTGTGTGATGCGGATTATGCTTCGTCACGACACCTTCGACATGTTAAACGATCATATAGATCTTGAATGATGTACATTGGTCGGTGCATCTAACAGATCAAAGGTACATCTGTCGTAACTTGTGTTGCGTGCACCGGAGCGTAGTGCAAGAATAATGGTCAGGACATAACATCAAAACCTTACACATCCGAAAGCATGACATGTGTGCACTGGAACACAATGCAAAACTAATGTTCGTGGCAAGACACCTTAAGACGACAGTGCAAAGCAAATGCAATGCACAACAAAACGGAAGGAAATACGAATACCGAGGGTAGCCTACACACCAAAATGAAGGTAGTGCACAACAAATACGATGATATTACACAACAAAACATATGACAGTGCAATGTATGCACTTAAGGTAGTAGAAAGTCCGTCGAACATATCAACACGTGATCCAATTTCAAAGACAAGTAGCACAACCGTGAAAACGGATGGTGATTTACCTGCTCAATTGAGAAGTTATTTTTTCTTTTGAATCCCCAGAGAAGAAAGGCGACGTATCCAGTGAAAACCCAGATTGGGTGAAAACCTGAAAACTATCATCAGCGGCCGTTGGATCGTCAATTGATGGCGCAGATCAGAGATCGTCTTCCCACCAGCAACTTAACTCACTTTTACACTAAACCCCCTACAAATTACGCACGACCAGGAAGCCATTTGGGGGGAGTTGTCGTGCTTGTGCAGTCTAACCTAACCCATCCCAGCGCAGCGCCGCCACGCGACGGCGACGACGACTCGGAGGAAGTAGCCATACGCTCTAGCAGCCGCGCTGCTTACGCGAAGCAACGACGGACTCGGCGAGCCCCCACGCCGCAGCGATGGCTCGGCGTCCGTGTTTTCTGTAGCCCGCAGCGACGGCACGGCGTCCTTGATGCTGCTCCAAGAGAAATAAACTTGGCGGCCGTGCTGCTTCCCAAGAAGGCGATTCTTTTTTCCGAAGTTTATCCCAACGGCCGGCGGCGGCACATGATCTGAAGTGAGATTGAGCACGTCGGCCGGCGGCGGCGGCAGGTCCACGAAAGGAGATGGAGCGGCAATGGCGTGGTGCAAGAGAGCTGGTACCGACGGGTTTGAACGGGGAGTCTCCATCACGTCCGGCGGAGGGCCAGAGGTCACGACCGGCGGTGGCAGTGTGGCACCATGTTACGCGAGATCAAACTCGTGGAGGTTGAGGACAGGTAGAGGTAGGTCGTGGAGTTAGGCTTCCTGGTCGTGCGTAATTCGTAGGGGGTTTAGTGTAAAAGTGAGTTAAGTTGCCGGTGGGAAGACGATCTCTGATCTGCGCCATCAATTGATGATCCGACGGTCGCGGATGATAGTTTTCAGGTTTTCACCCGATCTGGGTTATCACCCGATACTTCGCCGAGAAGAAAACCCACCCATGCTCCCTCAAACCCACTTGTCAGCGTTGTGTTTCCCTCGTGCTTGGTGTGGTGTCACGTGAGGACTCAAAACGCACCCTCGTACTAGGAAGGAAAGACACCCTTAAACTAGTAAATCTGATTTTGTTTTGAATGCGATATTAATATGCTACGTGTCTTAATATGTTTCTACTTCCTACAACTTTAGAAAAAATAAAAGTTTGAAGTAATACTTAAATTACTTTACATTTTGCGTTGTGATCCGGGACTTGAAAGGAGCCTACGTTTAGTAGATAATAAAGCCATGCTATAAGATTTCGACGAGTTGATTAATTTTCATGACAAATCATTAAGGCTCAACAAAACTATTACACAACATTTTTTATAGGTACAGGAGGACGATCGTTTGTTTAGGTCTTGAGAGAGAGTCCTTCGTTTACAATTTGTTTATCTACGTACAAAGGAGTATATGCTTAGGCGCAAAATGTACCACGAGCAGAATAGATTGCTTGGTGTTTACTTGTACTAGCTAAGGTTTTGTTTCAGAAGAGGACCAGGTGCTTGGATCTTTCCGATAATGCTTTGAAGGTGGAGGAGATGGGATCGAAGGGCTTGTAGTTGGAGGGAAGAAAGGTAGTGGCGGGAAAGGCCAAGGAAACGAAGGTGGCGGAGGTGGTGGCGGGGGCGGAGGAGGCGGTGGTGAATACAACGACGGCAGTGGCGGGAAATGCGGAAAAGGAGGTAGGTGCGGAATCGGCGGCAAAGGGAATGGGAATACAGGTGGCGGCGGCGGAGACGGCGTTGAGAAAATTGGTGGCAAATGAGGGAATGGGAAAGCCGGTGGAGGTTGCGCCGCGGGTGGCGTCCATGGCCAGGGCGGCAAAGGGAAAGCCGGCGGTGGTGGTGAAGGTGGTGTGAAGAACGGTATCGGCGGCAGCGGGAACGGGAACGCCGGCGGTGGCGGCGTGAAGAACGGTATGGGCGGGAACCATGGGCGCGGCGTGCAGAACGGGATGGGCGGCCACGGCCAGTGCGGGCAGTAGAACAAGGACGTGTTGAGCGCGGCCGGCGCCGTCGACGTCCCCGTGCCTTGGCACCGGCCGACGGTTCTCTTCTTGCCCGGTCGGTAGTAGAGGGAGTTGAGGTTGTAGAGGCAAACGTTGGGCTCCTGGGTTGAGAAGGCGACGTGACCGGCGGTGGTGGTGACGGCCGGCACGTCGCAGAGCGTGGACGGGTTGTCCAGAACGGCGGCCCGGCAGAAGGAGACGGTCTCGCCGCCGGTGGTGCACTCGAGGCCGTCGATCGCCGGGATGTCGAGCTGGTAGGCGCCGTAGCTGTTGGTGGACTTCTCGGCCGTGATCTTGATCTCCTCCTTGGACGTGGAGTTCACCCTGATCATGCAGTCGATTCTTACCTTGACACCTGATGAACAGTGGAAAATTGCGTCAGAACATGGGAGGAACTTGATACAAATTTCAGTGGGTACAATTACCAGTTCCGTGATGTCCAGAGTTACTGTGAACTTCGGGGCAACAGCGTAACAACAGCGAAAGCAGAGTACGGACTCAATCAATCCATTCATGAAGGTTTGCAACAAATTCCTTGCAGCTATGTAACAGTGAAAACGGAGTACTTGCATTCATATATGAATCAATTCCAGACGACATACAGTTCTTCCTAACAACTAACAAGGGTTTTGCATCACAACCAACAGAAGTTCTACCACCGGCGTACCTGCCAAGAAGTAGCTGTGGTTGGAGAAAGAGCTTGAGGAGCAGGCGTCGCAGAACACCGTGCCAGTCACCGTGATGTTGGCTCCCCTGCCGCCGCCTTGGGGCCCCTGGCATTTGGCACCAGGAAGAAGGAGAAGAACCAGAGCAGGTACCAGTAGCACCTCCAACACAAGAAACGACATTGTCTTCTTCATGGCCTTGACTAGCTCCTGGATTGAACAGCTCCCCTGGGAGCTGAGAAGAAGCTGTGATAAGCCTCGACTCCTGTCTGCTTTATATTCGAAGACTAGTGGTTGGGAGATGATTGAAACGAAGGCGTCCTTCTTCCAAAACAAAAAGAAGAATCGATTGGATAGGACTCGTGCAATCTGTGAGTAGGGAGGGAATGCTGAAGAACACCAGAAATTCACTAGGTAGGACCGATGACGCATCGCTCCAACTCGCATGGAACAAGTGCATGTGAAGGGCGTTTGGACCCTTTTGCAGCCGTGCCACCATTTAACAACAGAGATCACAGGCTTTGATTGGATTTCACGGGCTCACTCAAACCCGTGACGGCCGGAATTGTTGATTCACGGCTTGGAATGTCCTATGTTGAGTGCCGCCATCAACCGCCTAGCAACAGTTGGAAAGGATCCAAACGACTGTGACGAGTTCATAACTCTGAACTAGCTTTATGTATTGGATGTCCCGTGGCATCAATTCTTACAGAAGCTAAGAACACACAAACCGGTTTTAGGTAGATTTGAAATAAAAGAATCGAAGAGCACAAGTGTACGAAAAACATGAGAAAGTGGAAAGAATGTAAGCGCAAAAAGATTAAGAAAATACAAGAAGTTACATATATGATCGTTTAGATGGGAGATACTCAAATAATGTTTTAATAAAAACCTGTGTGCATTACTTGATGCATAGGCTGGGGCTGGGGCTGGGGCTTCTCCTCCTTTTAGAGGAAAAATACGTGGGCCATTCTCAATTCATTGCTAATTAACGGCTGGAATAGATAGTTTCAGAGTCGAAAATATATCCAATAACTTGGCAGCGCCACTCCTATGGATATGGACTTATGAAACTAGCACTCCTTCCGTACCAAAATAAGTGTTTTAGATTGGACCACATATGAATGTGTCTAGACATAAAATACATCCATATTTAGACAAATCAAAGACACTTATTGGGATGGAGGAAATATTTTAAAAAAAAATCTGGTGAATGTCATACATGTAATAGTTACAGAAAAGAGTTATATAAATTTTAGTGCCTTGATCCTTTCATAAAAATTATCTCTTCTTTATACAATAAAAAAGAAACCATCTCAAGTAAATGATAATCCTGCAAAAATTATATATGGAAATTTTGCATCCGGAGGTACCCATAGATTTGTTCAAAGTGTTCCGGCCCATACTTGATCTCTACTTTATTTAGCCGAAAGCATGGCAAAACGAATTTGCAGTGAGTTAAATATAACATAATAAAATAAATAACTACATTTTTTTAGTTTTTATCTGAGTAGTATATTCTTTTTCAAGAAAGAATTTTGAAAATCTTTTGGAAATACCAATTTTTATTGTGAAAGGGAAAAATGTTGTATTACCAAGTTCACATTGTTCTCCTTCTAGGCTAAAGCCCATCTCGTTTGAGATCTAATATTTCATATAGAGTTCTATTCGGCCAGAAGTTCTTGTACGAACCGGTGGTAAAGCCCAGCTCAAGTCCGTTCTAATTTTCTCCTCCACCGCCGCCAGCAAAGCTCGGCTCGTTCCTGGACGGTTGCAGCAGCCAGCATGGGCTCCCGACCGGCGACCATGGCGACTCCTCCCTGTCACCGCCTCCCGGAGGAGATCTTCATCTGGGAGATCCTCGTCCACCTCCCCCCAGAATCCCTCCTCCGATGCCACGTTGTCTGTCGCTCATGGCGTTGTGCTACCTCCACCCGCGACTTCCTCCTGGCCCACCATGACCGTCAGACTACTCATAGTGGGAGTAATATAGGTAGTAACATAAGTGCCACGTAGGCAAAAATGATGATGTGGCATGCAATTAATGAAGAGAGAAGCAAATGGAGTAACTAGCTATGTTACCGTAACATCACGCAACCCAATGCAATATGAGTCTACAACCTAATTAATGTAGAGTTGTAAGACACCAAACACATATTACTACCCACTATAGAGTTAGTAACACACCAGTAGGAAAACGCCTACTAGTGGTGCACCGTTTTGGAATTCTGTGGCGCACTGATACGTCTCCAACGTATCAATAATTTCTGATGTTCCATGCTTATATTATACCAATTGTCACATGTTTTATATACAGTTTATATCATATTATGATATTTATTGGACTAACCTTTTAACAAGATGCCACAGCGCCAGTTTCTGTTTATTATGTCTGTATATTGCAGAAAAGGCCCGAAAACCAAAGTGCTTGGAAAAATCCAGAAAAATTACAGAAATTTTATTTCACCAGAAAACCCATGGAGCGAGAAGGGCAAGTCCAGCTGAGGCCCACGGCCTCCACACCAAGCCGTCGCGCGGCCTGGAGGGGGGTGGCGCCGCCACATGGTGTGGACGGCTCGTGCACCCCCTCGCGTTGCCCTTTGGCCTATATATTGCTCCTGCCCCGAAAACCCTAGGCGAATCGACGATTTCTCCAGAAGAGTTCCGTAGCTCTGCCGCCACCAAAAATCCTAATTCGGGGGACAGAAGTCTCTGTTTCGGCACCCTGCCGGGATGGAGAATTGCCCCCGGAGCCATCTCCATCGACTCCACCGCCATCTTCATCGCCGTTGCTGCCTCCCATGATGAGGAGGGAGTAGTTCCCCCCCGAGGCTGAGGGCTCTACCGGTAGCTATGTGGTTTACCTCTCTCTCCCATGGTGTGATCTTTATGTGATCATGAGCATTGCTAGTATCACTGAATTCATATGTAATGTTTATGCTACTCAAGTGATTTTATCTAGTTTCCAGAGTCATTGTGACAACACGGTATCAAGGTGACAGTGTGGGTACTTGTGTGTGACTCTATGAATAATTTAGATATTGTCATGGCTTATTCTTTGTGGAATTATGGTGTTTGTTTACTCAAACTTTGAGGTGTGCTTTTGTAGCCCTACGCATAGTACTCTTGTTTCACCAAGAAGGAGAATAATCCCGAGTAGCACTTACTTGCGTTCAGTTGTGCTAAAATGTTGAGAGATACCACTAGTGAAAGTATGATCCTAGGCCTTATTTCTAAGTATTGAAACACCGTTTACAACAAGTTCTGCTACATGTTTGCTTGCTGCCATTTTTATTTCAGATAACTACTACTTATAATCATCCATATTACTTGTATTTCACTATCTCTTCGCCGAACTAGTGCACCTATACATCTGACAAGTGTATTAGGTGTGTTGGGGACACAAGAGACTTCTTGTATCTTAATTGCAGGGTTGCTTGAGAGGGAGATCTTTGACCTCTACCTCCATAAACCTTGGGTGATTCACTTAAGTGAAACTTGCTGCTGTTCTACAAACCTCTGCACTTGGAGGCCCAACACGGTCTACAAGAATAGAAGCGTGCGTAGACATCAAGCTATTTTCTGGCGCCGTTGCCGGGGAGGTAAGTGTTGGAAGGTATCTCCTTTAGATTCTGCAATTATTTATTTTTGTTTCTTGTTTTTATTTTCACTAGTTAGACTTAATGGAAAATAACAAAAAATAGAGATCTTTATGAACTTTATATTGAATTAGGACATGATGCTTTTGAAGAGAAATTTAAAAAACCTATGGAAGTTTGTTTGCATAATAGTGATAGCAATGTTATTAGCATGAATTCTTTGAACACTATTATTGCTAATGCTATGGAAAAGTCTAAGCTTGGGAAGCTAGTTTTTATGAAAATGATCTTTTTAGTTCCCCAGCTTTGGAGGAGAAAGTTTGCTTTGATTATACTTTGTCTCCCATATGTGATAATTCTAATGATGCTTATGATATTCCAAATCCACCTACTGAAAGTATTCCTTTTGAAATACCTATGGAAATTGTTGAAAAAGTTATGGATGAACGTTATGCAGGGGATGGAACAGTCCATCCAAGTGATCACTTGTTGAAACTTAAAGAACTTTGTGAGTTATTTAAGGTTGCAGGTTTATCAAGAGAAAATGCCATGAAGAAATTATTTCCATTGTCACTTAAGGACAAAGCAAGGGAGTGGTATGAGCTATTGGATGATCCTCATCATTCGGAGTGGAAGGAGCTTGAATCTCTCTTTTACTCTAAATTTTATCCTCCTCATGAAATGCATTTAGATAGGAATTACATTTATAATTTTTATCCTCATGATGGAGAAAGCATTGCTCAAGCTTGGGGAAGGCTGAAAACATTAATACTCAAATGTCCTAACCATGAGCTTCCTGATAAAATAATTGTTACTAATTTTTATGCAAGGCTTTCAGGTCATTGCAAGGATTATCTAGATGCTTGTTCAGAGGGTTCTTTTACAAGTAAGAAGGTTGAAGCTAGATGGGATCTTCTTGAAAGAATTCAAAGCAATACTGAAGATTGGGAGAACGACAAAGGTAAAGAATCAGGTATAAACTATGAATATGAATGCATTAAGTCTTTCGTTGAAACTGCTGGTTTTCAAAAGCTTAGTGCCAATTATGGTCTTGATTCTCAAATTATTATCGATTGTTGTAGAACCTTTGCTTCTCATATTAATGTTCCTAAAGAAAGCTAGGACATGTATCATGAACCTTTCAAAGACACTTGCATGGAAAATGAAATTTCAATAAGAGTGAGTTATATTTCTTTGGCAAGGCCAAGGAGAACCAAAATGATTACCGCCAAATCTTTGGATGTGAAGTGGGATCATTACCTTTCAAGTACTTAGGAATATCTATCCACTACCGAAAATTGCTGAACAAGGAGTGGAAGATGATTGAGGACAGATTTGAGAAAAAACTAGGATGTTGGGCGGGCAAAATGTTATCATATGGAGACTGTTTAGTGTTGATTAATTCGGTCCTCACGAGCTTACCAATGTTTCTCCTTTCTTTCTTCTTATTACCTGTTGGGGTACGGAAGAGATTTGATTTTTTTCGGTCTCGATTCTTTTGGCAAAGTGATCAGACCAAGAAAAAATATCGTCTAACTAAGTGGAACATTATTTGCTGTCCTAAAGATCAAGGAGGTCTTGGTATTCAGGTTCTGGATATTAAAAACAAATGTCTATTAAGCAAATGGCTTTTTAAGATATTACAAGAAAAGGGTGTATGGCAAGAACTTTTGTGTAACAAGTACCTGCGGGGAAAAACCTTGGCACAAATAGAAGTAAAACCTACTGACTCGCCTTTCTGGAAAGGTATTATGTCAGTGAAAGATGATTTTTTCAAGCGAGGTTCCTTTGTTGTGGGCAATGGCTTACATACTCGCTTTTGGGAAGATACTTGGATCGGAAATACAACGTTAGCTACTCAATACCCGAGTCTATACAACTTGTTGCGCCATAAAAATGTGATGGTGGCTCAAGCTCTGACCAATAATTGTTTAAACATTGAATTTAGACGATCTTTAACGGGTCACAATTGGACGGCATGGTGTCAGCTAGTGGGCCGCATCATGCAGGTCACGCTAACTCATGAGGAAGATCGGTTCAAATGGAACCTTACTACCAATGGGAAGTTCACGGTAAAATCTATGTATGCTGATTATATGAATGGACATACACCATATCTCAGTACGTACCTCTGGAAATTGAAAGTACCACTACAGATCAAGATTTTTATGTGGTTTCTTAGTAAAAAAGTTTTATTAACTAAAGATAATTTGATTAAAAGACGATGGAATGGCTGTAAACAATGTGTGTTTTGCCAAACCGACGAGACTGTTGAATATCTCGTCATAACATGTCCTTTTGTGCGACATATCTGGCGGCTAATGCATTTTACCTTTAGTATCTCTCCACCATCAAGTGTAGCTAACATGTTTGGACGTTGGCTAGATGGAATAGATAAGCAAACTAAAGCACGAATACGTATTGGCGTTTGTGCTTTTTTGTGGGCTGTTTGGAACTGTCGGAATGACGTTGTTTTTAACAAATCAAAAGCTGTTCACTTTTTGCAGGTCATTCATCGTGCTATCTACTGGATTCAGCTATGGTCTTTTCTCCTTCCTTTGGAGCAACGGGCCCTTATGGATACTGGATGTACTCGGCTTATGGCGGTTGTCCGAGCTATCCTATGCCAACATGGTTGGCAGCATACTAGAAGACTTCAACATGTGTAGTCTACTAGCCTTCAAAGTCTTTCGTTGGTTGATTTTTGTCGCCTCTTTGGCTGACCCTTAAGTTGTAATAATGGATTGACACAAACCTGATACTTGTTTATTTTAATGCAATGGCTGTGTGCATCATCACGATGCAGAGGCCGGGACTACCCATTTCTAAATAAAAAAAATGGAAAATGAAATTGTTGTTAATGATTACAATAAACATGCTCAAACTTCTGAAAATGCTATTTCTTATAAGCATGTTAATTTTTGTGGAGTGCTTAGACCTTGTGAAAAGACTAATAATGAAGAAGAATATTGTAAACTTCATAAGCATGAGAAAACTAGAATATGGAGTAGGCCTCTAAATGATCTTGCTGAAAAGGTTTGTGCCCTATATCCTTTTATTTTTGAACTCTGCTATGAAGAAGGTCATTTCGAATTCCAATGCTCAAAGTTTAATGATACAATTTCGAGTTTGTTTGATGATAGCATGATCCATCCCGATCTTTATGATGAACTTGAATTATTTTTGGGGTGTGAAGGGTTATCAAGGAAAACTTCTTTGTTAGATATGAGTTCTATATATGAATAGTATTTTGCGGGATGCCGTCTCCATTGTGTTGATAAGAGCCACAATAATCCTTATATAGAAAAAATTATAAAAGATGTACCTTTACCAAAATTTATTGAAGAAGATTCACATACTTGGGGTCATTATTATCTCGACACTAAATCTATAGGCACTATTAAAGATGATTATATGTCTGTTACTTCTTGTAGTGATAATGATTGGGAAAATGAAACTACTTTTGATATTGAAAATCTTTGGGGTACCAATTCTAAAAATGATGATGTTAATAATGTTTCTACTATTAGTACTATCCATGTTCCATCCAATTATGACATGGAAAGCTCCAATCTTGGGGATGAGGTGTTTGAAAATCCTTTTGCTACCGATGATTATATATTTAAGACATCTCCTTCTAGTAAAATTAATGATGATATGTTTACAAATGAACACACTTTGGAAGATAACTATTCTGGTTTTTATGATGATACTATGCCTCCAATCTTTGATAATAATCATAATGACAACTATGACATATGTTATAATTACAATCATCCTCATGAAACTTTTCATAGTTATGGAGGGATTACCCAAAACCATCTCTCTAATATACAACTTGTCTATCATGTTCAAGTTCTTTATGATGATCCTACTCCCATTGTTATTAATAAGAAGAACTTTGCTTATGTGGAAAATATTAATACTTTTATGCATGTGGATCATGATAAGAATGCTATATGTGATAGCTATATTGTTGAGTTTATTCATGATGCTACTGAAAATTATTTTGAGAGAGGAAAATATGGTTATAAAAATCTTCATGTTATTAAATTTCCTCTCTTTATGTTGAAAGTTTTGAAGTTGCAATTGTTTTGCCTTCCTACACTAGTCACTTTGTGCTTCATTGATTTATTTTCCTACAAGATTCCTTTGCATAGGAAGTGGGTTAGACTTAAATGTGTTTGATATTTGCTTTTTGATGCTCTTCTATATTGAACACTTATACATATGAGAGCATCATCAAAAATTTCAAGCCTAGCTAAAAGGCGTTAAAGAAAAGCGCTCATGGGAGACAACCCATGTTATTTTATCTTCTGCAATTTTCTTTTATTTGAGTCAAGGAGCTTGCTTACTTCTATAATAGAAAGTTGATGCTAGATTTGGATTTCTGCGCAGAGACAGATTTTTGCTGTCCACCGTTTTGAGCTGTACGCACTCCAGAAAAATTGAAAACATCTGAAAAACTTCACGCGTGATCCTCAGATATGTATGCAACTTTCATTAGTTTTAAGTTTTATGATCTGAGCAACTTAAGTGCCTCGAAAAAATTCGTCTTTACAGACTGTTCTGTTTTTGATAGATTCTGCCTTTTATTTTGCATTCTCTCTTTTACTATGTTTGAGTGGATCTCTGATGATGTGAAAGACACACGTTCGTTGGGAACCCCAAGAGGAAGATATGATGAGTACAGCAGCAAGTTTTCCCTCAGTAAGAAACCAAGGTTTAATCGGACCAGTAGGAAGTCGGTGATGTTCTGAAGGTTGTTGGTGAAGGAGTGTAGTGTGGCGCAACACCAGGGATTCCGGTGCCAACGTGGAACCTGCACAACACAATCAAACTACTTTGCCCCAACTTAACAGTGAAGTTGTCAATCTCACCGGCTTGCTGAAAACAAAAGATTATGCGTATAGTGTGGAAAATGATGTTTGCTTGTAGAGAATGAAAAAGAACAATGATTGCAGTTGGTTATATTTCAGATGTAAAAGAATGGACCGGGGTCCACAGTTCACTAGTGGTGTCTCTCCATAATAAAATACTAACATGCTGGGTAAACGAATTACAGCTGGGCAATTGACAAAATAGAGAGGTGCATAACAATGCATATACAAGTCATGATGATCACTATGAGATTTACTTGGGCATTACGGCAAAGTACACATACCGCTATCCAGCATGCATCTGTGACTAAATAGTCCACCTTCAGGTTAGCATCCGCACCCCTTCCAGTATTAAGTTGCAAGCAACAGACAATTGCATTAAGTATGGTGCATAATGTAAACAATACAAATATCCTTAGACAAAACATTGCTGTTTTACCCCTAGTAGCAACAGCACATCCACAACCTTAGAACTTTCTATCACTGTCCCAGATTAAATGGAGGCATGAACCTACTATCTAGCATAAATACTCCCTCTTGGAGTTACAAGCATAAACTTGGCCAGAGCCTACACTAATAACGGAGAGCATGCAAGATCATAAACAACATATATATGATAGATCAATAATCAACTTGAAATAGTATTCAATATTCATCGGATCCCAGCAAACACAGCATGTAGCATTACAATAAGATGATCTTGATCATGATAGGCAACTCACAAGATCTAAACATGATGGCACAAAAGGAGAAGATAACCATCTAGCTACTGCTATGGACCCATAGTCCAAAGATGAACTACTCACACATCACTCCGGAGGCAGGCATGGCGATGTAGAGCCCTCCGGTGATGATTCCCCTCTCCGGCAGGTGTCGGGAAGAGCTTCAGAACCCTCCCGAGTTAGGGTTGATGGCGGTGGCGGCAGCGGATGTTTTCTGGAAATATGGCTCGGGTATTTAGGGTTTTCGCCTCGGGGGAACAAATAGGCGAAGGGGCGATGTCGGTGGAGGCCCGAGGCTCGCTCCCCACCTAGCGGCGCGCTAGGGGCCCCACCCGCGCCATGGGGTGGGGACGGCGCCTCGGTGCCCCCCTTCGTCTCTCCTTCGGACTTTGTGAACGTGTCGGGAAAATAGGAACGTGGCATTTTGTTTCGTCCAATTCCGAGGATATTGGCAGAACAGCTTTTCTGAAACCAAAAACAGCAGAAAACAGAAACTAGCACTGTGGCAACTTGTTAATAGGTTAGTCCCAGAAAATGCATAAAAATGCCATGAAGTGTGAATAAAACATGTAGCAATTGGTATAATACAAGTATGGAACATAAGAAATTATAGATACATTGGAGACGTATCAAGCATCCCCAAGCTTAGTTCTACTCGTCCTCGAGTAGGTAAAACGATAACAACAAATAATTTCTGAAGTGACATGCTACCCACATAATCTTGATCAAATAATATTGTAAAGCATGTGAGCTGAGATCAAATCATTCAAAGCAAAAGTCTATAATTGATATTCAATATGAGATAATAAAGCAAGATAGTTAAACAAGCTAAAACTTTTCATGAACTATTGCTTTAAAGACATGAAACCGTACAAGGTTCATTAAAGATGTTTTAAGTATCCAGTGTAGGAGTTCTATCCTTCAATTCCAAGCATCAAGAAATTTTTCATAACATAGAAGGATTCAGTCAAGTAAATATAAACATGAACGTCATGAATCAACTATTTCGAAGCCTACTCAACCGTGAGCGTAAGCATTTGGTATTGGCACCAGGATGTTATGGCTAAAAGAACATTAATGGGGGTTTGGAAGGCCAAAGGAAGAAAGTCTCACAAAGCTATAAGTGATCATTAGACAAGAGGAAGTCTTATAATCGAATCTATGTAAGGAGTAGTGATTGCCATGCAACGGATGCACATAGAGCTATATGTGTATGAAAGCTCTTCAATGGAACTAGTGGGGGTGCATCCAACTTGGTTGCTCATGAAGACCTAGAGCACTTTTTGAGGAAGTTCATCATTGGAATATACAACCCAATTTCTATAGTGTAAATTCCCCACATAGTTATACTAGTAAGACATGAACACTCTCTCACATGGAGTATAGGTGCTAAACATGAGCACAAATGATGACTATGAATACTGCAGGTGCTGAAACATTAGCACAAGTGTGGATAAAGGATAGTAATGTTGCCCCCTTTTTCTTTATTCCTTTTTTTTTTTTTCTTTTTTCTTTTTTCTTTTTTTTCTTTTTCTGTTTCTCTTTTCAATGGCCTCCATGGCTCTTTTCACTTTTAGGGGCAACATCCTAATATGACAACACACTTTTTGGTACAAATAACTCATAATGAACAAAACATGATGTATGAAACTGTATGCCTCTGCCAGTGTAGCAGGATGTCCAATGATCTAGCGTAACATGGGTAAACCACACGTCAGCTGTATAGAATCATTCAAAGCAATATATAAATGATAAATGACAACAAGTCAAGTAATGTAAGATGGAAGTTGCATGGCAATATATCTCGGAACAACTATGGAAATGCTGTGGTAGGTAGGTATGGTGGCTGTTTTGAGGAAGATGTATGGGCTTATGTGTAGGAGAACAAGAGAAAGTCCTCCCACGGGTTTGGATGTACTGGCGAAGTATGCACAACTCTCAATGTGAGCAGAAGGCAATGCACATCACCGAAGAGGCTAGCAAATTTGGATGGTGGAAGTGCCAAAAACCGTAGCTTATCATTAGTAAAAAAGAACTCACAAGTTTATTGCAGACAACTAGCAGGTTCAACATTAACACCATGATTAAAATTCACTCCAAGAAGGGCCGTTCACGGCGGTACAAGTACCCCGCTAGATCCCTCAACCTTCAGCACAACTCAATTATTACGAATCACCTTTAGACATGGAAAGCTATCAAGTCCAACTACACCTTCAACAATTTTAGTAGAGTTTGTAGTACGTACAAGCTTAAAGACAACAAACCACTAATGATTTTAACTTAACTAACCAGCAAGCTTTACCATCTAAATATCTCAAAACGTTTGCAAAGTAATTTTCATTAGAGGGTTAGTGCATAATCAAAAATTCACATGTTCTACTGTGACACAATCAATACCAATGCTTCTGGACATTAACTACAGCCACTGATGTTTTATGGAGCAAAGAAATCCAATCAAACATAGTAAAAGAGGCAATGCAAAATAAAAGTCAGAATCTGTCAAAAACAGAACAGTCTGGAAAGACGAATTTTTTCGAGGCACTTAACTTGCTCAGATGCGAAAAATTAAAACTAATGAAAGTTGCGTAAATATATAAGGATCATGCGTGATTGTTTTCAGAATTTTTCGATTTTTCTGGAGTGAATACAGCTCAAAACGGTGGACAGCAAAAATCTGTCACTGCGCAGAAATCCAAATCTAGCATCAACTTTCAACTAGAGACTTTTTTTTAGAGAGTACGCAATCGCGTACTTTAGTTTTATAGAAGGTAGAAAGTAATTGTACAAGAAGACTGCTCAGATAGATTGCAACCAATCTCGAGCAGTCACACCCCACGACAGAAAATAGAAGACTACTCTACTCCTATCGATGGATCTCCAACACCAGGTCCTGCTTGGCTCCATAGCTTCATATCTTGCAGCACCAGGGAGGCCAGCACATCCTCATTACAAATTTGTGTAGTGTTACCGAAAACCCTCGCGTTCCGCTGCTTCCAGAGGCGCCAACAAACTAATATGACCCAAGTGTCAAACCTGCGCTTACTCTTCCTGTCCAAGGCCGTCCTCTCGTGCGGCCACCAGGTCTCCAACCTATTTCCAGGGGCTGGTATGGCAAAATTCAGCTGCATTGTCTGCCGGCATGTGTGCCAGACTGATCTAGCATACACACACTGCATCAAAATATGATCAGTGGTGTCCTCCCCTTGTAGACAGAGATGGCATAAGTCCACCACCGTCTGCAGGCCATGGCGGACTCGGCGCTCCGATGTCCAGATCCTGTATCTAAGGGCAAGCCAAATGAAGATTTTGCATTTGAGCATTGCCCTACTCTTCCAAACACAAGTTGCAGCGGCAAACCGCTCCTGTCCCTGACAAAGCATACTGTAGGTTGATCTTGCTGTGTACTGTCCTGTTGGAGACCAAGGCCAGGTAATGGCATCCTCGCTAAGCAAGTCTCTGTGAACAGAGTTTACTCTCGCCCACAGCTGCACAAGCTGGAAAACAGCCTGCACTGAGAGGTCACCAGTCAGGCCTGAGACCCATCTGTCTTGATTTAGCGCTACAGCTACTGTCCTGATGTTTTTTCGCCTAGTGGGAACATGATCAAGTAGCATAGGCGCAATGTCTTGAACAGAATCTCCTTGAATCCATCTATCTGTCCAGAAAAACACATTGTTTCCATTACCCACCTTGATGCGTACCAAACTATCAAAGACAGCTTTGGCATCTACATCCTTCAGCGCTGGGAGACCTTGCCATGGCCTGGCCCGATCAGTTCTCCTGAGCCACTGCCAGCGTACCCTGAGAGCTAGCCCATGCAGCTGCAAATTCCTTACACCAAGACCACCATAACAAAATGGCTTAGAGATTGTATCCCAGGCTACTAAGCATTGTCCTCCAGGTGTCTCTTTTTTCCCTGCCCAGAAGAAGGACCGCATCCAACTCTCAATTGCCTCCAACGCCCATACCGGCTCATCTGCCACTAGCAGCTGATGAACAGGTCTAGCTGAGATGACCGATTTAACTAGCACCAATCTTCCTTGCCTCTCAATGAGCCCAAATTGCCATGCAGGCACACATGCAATCACCTTGTCAATCATCGGCTGCCATTCGGCTTTTGAAAGAGGCCGAAGGGCTAGCTGCAGCCCCAAATATCTTATTGGAAAAGGCACTGTTCTACAGTTCAGAGTTTGCTCCACCAACACCTTGTCTATGTCCTCTCCACGAATCAGGGTCGCAGTGGTTTTGTTGAAGTTAATATGGAGCCCGGAAGCTTGCCCAAACAGGTTCAAGATCTCTCGAACGGCCAGCAGATCTTGCTGTTGAGGTTTGATGAACATCACAACATCATCTGCATATACAGAAATCTGCTGCATTGCCGAGCAGCCACTCCATCCACTTAGCATGTTCTCCTCCACTGCTTTAGAGAACAGCAAGGTCAACACTTCCATGGCGAAGATAAACAAAATTGGCGATGCTGGATCCCCTTGCCTCAACCCACGTGCATGATGTATCGTTTTTCCTGGCACACCATTGACCAGGACCTTGGTGCTAGCGGTATGGAGCAGTACCGCAAGCCGAGAGCACCATCCATTGCTAAAGCCCATACTCCTCAGAATTTCAAACAAAAATGGCCAGGATAAGGAGTCAAAGGCTCTAGATATGTCAAGTTTAAGCAACACACCCTTTTCTCTTTTTGTATTGATTTTCCTGGCCATCTGTCTAACCAGCATGAAGTTATCATGCAAGCTTCTCCCACGCACAAAGGCAGACTGGTTTTTACTGACTAACTCATCTAGCTTTGGCCTCAGGCGGTTTGCAATGATTTTCGAGATGAGTTTGGAAACACTGTGCACTAGGCTTATCGGCCGAAAGTCTCCTATTTCGACAGCGTCAGGCCTCTTAGGTATAAGAGTGATGAGAGCTTTGTTAAGCTTCCCAAAACCCCTCCCATCACCAATCCAGAGCTTCAGAATGGCAGCCATTAGGTCAGCTTTTATAATATGCCAGGCCTTGACAAAAAAGATGCCAATGAAACCATCCGGGCCTGGCGCCCGATCCTTTGGCATTTCTTTGATGATGTTCCAAACTTCCTCTTCAGTGACTAGGTCATCTAGCTCACTCAGATCGACACCATGAACTCCAAGAGCCTCCATGTCAACCGTGCAAAGTCTCTGTCTAGCAGTTCCCAACAAATCTTTGTAAGCAAGGAAAAAAGCTTCTTCCTTCTCCTCCTGATTGGTAATCACCTCCTCTCCTCTCCTAATAGCCGGGATGAAGTTTTTAGTCCGTCTTCCATTCGCAACTGCATGAAAGAGTCGGGTGTTGGCATCTCCCTCCTTTAGCCAGCGGACACGAGATCTTTGCCTTGCAATTGTACGCTCCAGCGAGGATAGCCCAAGTAACGTAACCTTTAGCGTCTTCCTTAGCCAGACCTCCCCAAAAGACAGCGCTCTGCGGTCTTGTGCTGCATCAAGCTTGAAAATGACAGAATTAGCAATGGCGATCTGCAGCTTCACATTCCCTGTCTTACGCTGTCCCCAAGCCTGCAAATGTGTAGCAGTGTTCCTGAGTAGCCTGTCTAGCCGCTGAAAGGGATCAGTAATTGTGACATCACATTTCCAGCCCTCCATGACAGCCTCCTCAAAACCCTCCAGGCCAGCCCAAAACAGCTCAAAACGAAACCTTTTCTTTGGCCTAAAACCATTGTTGAGGGAGAGGTGTAGTGGCGTGTGATCTGAGACATTGGAAGACAAAGCCTGAAGCAAGCTGTCTGGATACTCCATGTCCCAGTCAGTGGATGCCAATGCACGATCGATGCGTGTCATCGTTGGCACAGTCCTCCCATTGCTCCATGTATACAGCCTCCCATGAAGATAAAGATCCTTCAACTCGTGCAAGCCAACAAATTGACGGAAGTGTGTCATCAGACGTCTGTTCAAGTTGTTATTGTTCTTGTCGGAGGCATTCAGGATCATATTGAAATCACCAACGATTAACCAAGGCCCAGGACATAAACTTCTTCTTTCCGTCAGCTCCGCAAGGAAAAGAACCTTGTCAGCTTCAGATTGCGGTCCATATACAACTGTCAGCCACCAGTGACAGTGATCTCTCAGCACCACCTCCCCTGTTATAGAAAAAGAGTCGAGGCTAACATTAGTAACATCAAGCAATGATGTATCCCAAGCCAGCAAAATCCCTCCTCTAGTTTCAACTGCAGGCAAGTAGGCAAAGCCGCCAAACGATGGTCCAACACATTGCATAACAGTAAATCTGTCAATTACAGCTAATTTAGTCTCCTGGAAGCATAAAATGCTAGCTTTAACAGAATCAACTACCTCCCTGACCGAGTTGCGTTTAGCAAGGTCATTAAGCCCCCTGGGGTTCCAACATAGGATCTCTGGATTCATAGACATATCCAAGAGACACCTACACCAGAAGAACATCATACTACACGCAAATTCCCCTGTTAATGCACTCCTAGTTGAGCTCAGCTGTCGACGGCAAGGATTTTCCAAAAATCGCCGCAATGACTCGGAGCTGCTCCTCCTTCATTGGTGAGTCAAAGATCTTCTCCAGCTCGCTGACAGCCCTGTCATCCACAGGCAGGTCAGCAGAAGCTAGGCCCAAAGCCTTCATAAGAACAGTATCAGCCGCCGTCGCCTTCTTGTTGGTGGCACGTGCTCTTGGCGCGCCGCTGCGGGTGATCCGGCGAGGCGTAAAAGGCTCTGCCTCCGGCCGCAGTTGGGAAGATTCAAATTCCCTTAGAAGCGGCGGCGCCAGCTGCTTCAGAATGCCGGCACAGAATCCTCTGATTCTGCCCAACATCGCTCCCTCCTGAGTCGCGCTATGACCAGCCTCAGCGGGGCCCTGCGCACACTGTAAACCCTCAGTAATTCCCTCCGAGATCCATGGATCCACGGCGGGAACCACAAGCCTGGCTGCAGATGGCGCAGGCGCAGGCGCTTGCTGGTGAGCAATCTCCGGCGGCGCGTGCTGTTGTGACGCCGGGTCCGCTGCCAATTCCACCTCACTCTCAGCTTTAGAGAGATAGACTGGAAAAAACTCCGTGGACCTGGGCCTTTGGTAACTGGAGCATGATTCGCCTGAGGAAGTTGTGTCTTTGCCCAAATTTTCGGGCACGCTAGGCAAATCTAGGCTAGCAGACATGTCCAACTCCAGGTTGATTCCGGCTTCATGTGTTCGAGGGCCCAACACAGCGTTGTCGGTAGCGCCCATCACAGCCTCAACCTGACTTGCATCTTCACCGCCATCAGGCGTCTGTTGCTGATTTGAAATCAGCTCAAGATCCGCAGCAACAGGCCTAGCAATCCTTCCGCCCACAGCTGCAGCCGTTTTGGCCGCATGCCTATCAGTCAGGGCCTCCTTTTGCTTAGTCGCAGACACCTTTTGCCAAATTTGAATTGGCCGTTTTGACCTCTCGCGACTCCTGCCGTCCATGGGTGGGAGACGCCAGGTGGCCGGCGATGCCGCAACCTGACAGTAAGAACGCTGCCTAGGCTCGACGTGTTGACCGCGTGGACTGGCGCCCTCCCGGTGATCCGGTACGCCAAGCCGCCATGGCAGCCTGCGCGATACCCGGCCGCCGCCGCGCCCACCATTGGAGTCAGGCCCAGGCAAGCCGCTCCTGTCACTCTCTGGCGTGCCATGGAACACCCACGCATCTTTAGAGCCGTCGTCTTCCTCGACCGAGTCCACATGGATGAGGACCTTGTATCGCAGCGTGCCCAGCTCCACCGGCACCCGCATCGGCGCCGTGCAGCGCGACTCGTCGGAAAACTGGCGCGCCGGCGATGGAGTCACATTGCCCGCCTCCGCAGGCTCCGGAATGACCAAAGTACGCGCCACCGGGATCTTGTGCAGTTCCGAGGTCCAAGCGGACATCTTGAACGTGGACAAATCATCCCGAGACGCAGTCTCCGGTGCCACACAGTCCACCGCGCACGCCGATCCGACGAGCTCCTCAGCAATACCCCGCTCCCAGCCATGGGGCGGGATGCCTTCCAACACGAGATTGACTCGAGTGCGCATAGCCACCCGAGCAGCTTGAGCTTGCCGGTTCCTCCCATGAAAGTACAGCTTGAAACTGCCATGGGCAACGAACGGGAGCGCCGCAACCCTGTTTCGTAGCTCCGCCGTTGAGAACACCACCAAAAAATCCTCGGGACGGTATCTATGCACCGAGAAGGTGCCGCTGGGCACCTGCAGCCTGTGGCAGATCGCAGCCTGCGCCTGGGCGCAAGAAACCTCTGGCCGCGATCCCCCGATGTAGGCGACCATCGCAAACCGCAGCCGCCGCTCCATGTCCTCCACGCAAGATGAGCGGGGAACAACGCACAACGGTGCTTCCACTTCATCTGCCGGAGGAACCACGGGCGCGTGCACGATCTGCGGCCATGCCGCCGCCGGCGTCGGGGAGACACGATCGGACGCCAACGGCACCAGCACAGGAACTCCACGGACACTCGCTTGAGGAAAGCCGCCGCCTTGTGCGCACCGCCGGGCCACCTTGGCAAGCGCATCGCGGCGCAACTCATCCTCCGAATGCGGGCTGCGGGGGCGAGTGCAGCCCCTCGACCCGTGTCCTTCTTCTCCACACCTGAGACACACGATGTCGTTGGTGCACTCGTACCTCGGGTGCCCAGGACGGAAGCACCTAAAGCAGAGGCCGTCCATCTCCGGCGAAACCGGCCTTGGGGGTGCCGGCCTTGAGGGGCCCGCCGCCTCCCGCCTCATCCGCTCCGCACGTCGGCGGCGCCAGAGGGACTTGCGGGAAGGCCGCGGCTGCTCCCAACCGAGCCTGTCCTTGACGGGGACGCGCTCCGGCTCCAGCGCCGGCGCCGCCTGGACGGAGGAGGGGCTCACCGAGCGGGAACGCTCAGGCGAGAGGCCAAGCCCTGACACGTGCTGGCGATAGGTCGAGGTCGCCGACCCCGCGGAGGAAGAAGGGGAAGCCATGAGGGCAGATCTAAGAAGGCAGAGAAAGAAAGGCGCCGGCGCGAAGGGGCGCGCGACGCGGGACGGAGCGCCGGAGGCCGGAGTGGCCTACGACGGAGGGGCTTTGGATGCCGGGACCGGGCGGCCAGCGGCGGGGAAGGAGGGTGGGATCAGTGGCGGCTCATCGGAGCGGAGCGGAGAGTAGTACAATCACGATTGCAAGAAAAACTTAAGACCCGTGAGTCTCAACTAGAGACTTTACTTGGCACAACAATGCAATAAAATAAAGATATAAATGAGTTGTTACAGAAGTAACCAACACCTTGACTCAAAATAAAATAAAATGACAGAAAATAAAAAGGTGGGTTGTCTCCCATAAGCGCTTTTCTTTAACGCCTTTCAGCTAGGCGCAGAAAGTGAAAATCAAGTGTTCTCAAGAGAAGGAGCGTCAACAGAAAGATTAGAAGTTTTCTCAACGATGCATTGTATTTTATCTATGTAAGTTTCAGAGACTCCCCTTTCATTACTTTTAGGCAAACTATCCTCATCAAATAAATTTTCAGGCACAATCCAATTAAATTTCTTTTCTAATGCCTCATGCATTCCTACAAGCTTAAAATGAATTGGTATTTTACCCTCTCCCTCATAACTAGTTTCATTAGTGTACTTGAATCTCTCCTTCTCTAATTTTTCAAGTATATTAGCAATATCAATGTAATAACCAAGCATCTTATATCGCATAAAAAAATTTCTAGCTTCACCAGCGACATCACCAAATTCTTTGAGAAGGGTTTCTAAAACAAAATCCCTCTTTTCGCCCTCTTCTATATCATGAAGTTTAAGAAACATTTGCTGCATTATAGGATTAAGGTTAACAAACCTAGCTTCAAGTATGTGCACTAAAGAGGCAACAACAATTTCATAATTAGGGGCAAGTTCTACCAAGGATCTGTCTTCAAAATCTTTCAGTTTGCTAACATGACAAAAAAAATCTTCAATGTTATCTCTTCCAATGATAGAGCCACTTCCTACCAGTACATCCTTTAAAACAAACTTAGGGAGCAGCATGATGAATAATAAAAACAAGTGGCCGAAAAATAAAGATGAATGCAAGTTACTATTTTTTTGTGTGTTTTTGATATAAAGAAAGCAAACAAGACAAAATAAAAATAAAATAAGCAAGACAAAAACAAAGTAAAGAGATTGGAAGTGAGAGACTCCCCTTGCAGAAGCAACTCGACTTCCCTGGCAACGGCGCCAGAAAACTGGCTTGATGACGTGAAAGGCACACGTTCGTTGGGAACCCCAAGAGGAAGGTATGATGGGTACAGCAGAAACTTTTCCCTCAGTAAGAAACCAAGGTTTAATCGGACCAGTAGGAAGTCGGCGATGTTCTGAACGTTGTTGGTGAAGGACTGTAGTGTGGCACAACACCAGGGATTCCAGTGCCAACGTGGAACCTGCACAACACAATCAAACTACTTTGCCCCAACTTAACAGTGAGGTTGTCAATCTCACCGGCTTGCTGAAAACAAAGGATTAGGCGTATAGTGTGAAAAAAGATGTTTGCTTGCAGAGAATGAAAAAGAACAATGATTGCAGTAGGTTGTATTTCACATGTAAAAGAATGGACCGGGGTCCACAGTTCACTAGTGGTGTCTCTTCATAATAAAATACTAACATGCTGTGTAAACGAATTACAGCTGGGCAATTGACAAAATAGAGAGGTGCATAACAATGCATATAGAAGTCATGATGATCACTATGAGATTTACTTGGGCATTACAACAAAGTACACAGACCGCTATCCAGCATGCATCTGTGCCTAAATAGTCCACCTTCAGGTTAGCATCCGCACCCCTTCCAGTATTAAGTTGCAAGCAACAGACAATTGCATTAAGTATGGTGCATAATGTAAACAATACAAATATCCTTAGACAAAGCATTGCTGTTTTACCCCTAGTAGCAACAGCACATCCACAACCTTAGAACTTTTTGTCACTGTGCCAGATTAAATGGAGGCATGAACCTACTATCTAGCATAAATACTCCCTCTTGTAGTTACAAGCATAAGCTTGGCCAGAGCCTACACTAATAACGGAGAGCATGCAAGATCATAAACAACATATATATGATAGATCAATAATCTACTTGACATAGTATTCAATATTCATCGGATCCCAGCAAACACAACATGTAGCATTACAATAAGATGATCTAGATCATGATAGGTAGCTCACAAGATGTAAACATGATGGCACAAAAGGAGAAGACAACCATCTAGCTACTGCTATGGACCCATAGTCCAAAGAGGAACTACTCACACATCACTCCGGAGGCAGACATGGCGATGTAGAGCCCTCCGGTGATGATTCTCCTCTCCGGCAGGGTGCCGGGAAGAGCTTCAGAACCCTCCCGAGTTAGGGTTGATGGCGGCGGCGGATGTTTTCTGGAAATATGGCTCGGGTATTTAGGGTTTTCGCCTCGGCGGGAATAAATAGGCGAAGGGGCAATGTCGGTGGAGGCCCGAGGCTCGCTCCCCGCCCGGCGGCGCGCCAGGCGGCCCACCCGCGCCATGGGGTGGGGACGGCGCCTCGGTGCCCCCTTCGTCTCTCCTTCGGACTTCGTGAACGTGTCAGGAAAATAGGAACGTGGCATTTTGTTTCGTCCAATTCCGAGGATATTTGCAGAACAGTTTTTCTGAAACCAAAAATAGCAGAAAACAAGAACTGGCACTGTGGCAACTTGTTAATAGGTTAGTCCCAGAAAATGCATAAAAATACCATGAAGTGTGAATAAAACATGTAGCAATTGGTATAATACAAGCATGGAACATAAGAAATTATAGATACGTTGGATACGTATCAATCTCTTTGCTCCACAAAACATCAGTGGTTGTAGCTAATGTCCATCAGTATTGGACATGGTTGTGTCCTTACAGAACATGTGAATTTTTCATTATGCACTAACCCTCTAATGAGAATTACTTTGAGTTTGGTGTGAAGGAAGTTTTCAAGGATCTAGAGAGGAGAATGATATGATATGAGCAAGAAGAGTGAAATTCTAAGCTTGGGGATGCCCCCGTGGGTCACCTAAGCATACTTCAAGAAGACTCAAGCGTCTAAGCTTGGGGATGCCCAAGGCATCCCCTTCTTCATTAACAACTTATCAGGTCATCTCTAGTGAAACTATATTTTAATTCTTTCACATCTTATGTGCTTTACTTGGAGCGTCTGTGTGCTTTATTTTTGCTTTGTTATTTTTATCTTCTGAATAAATTGGATCCTAGCATTCTTGTGTGGGAGAGAGACACACTCCGCTTTTTCATATGAATATTCGTATTCTTCACTTATATTTGTTGAGTATTCTTGTCTGGCTACTGCGATGCTTTTAGCTCTTGTTTTTTCATGCATCTCTTGTTCAGAGCTGTTAGTTCCTGTAGAGAAGTACTGATACGTCTCCAACGTATCTATAATTTCTTATGTTCCATGCTTGTATTATACCAATTGCTACATGTTTTATTCACACTTCATAGCAGTTTTATGCATTTTCTGGGACTAACCTATTAACAAGATGCCACAGTGCCAGTTCCTGTTTTCTGCTCTTTTTGGTTTCAGAAAAGCTGTTCTGCAAATATCCTCGGAATCGGACGAAACAAATTGCAAAGTTCCTATTTTTTCCGACACGTTCCAGAAGTCCGAAGGAGAGACGAAGGGGGGTAGCGAGGTGCCGTCCCCACCCCATGGCGCGGGTGGGCCCCTTGCCGTGCCACCTGGTGGGGAGCGCGCCTCGTGGCCCCACCGACGCCGCCCCTTCGCCTATTTATTCTCCCAGACGCGAAAATCCTAAAACACCGAGCCATTATTCCAGAAAACATCCGCCGCCGCCGCCGTCAACCCTAACTCGGGGGTTCCTGAAGCTCTTCCCGGCACCCTGCCGGAGAGGGGAATCATCACCGGAGGGCTCTACATCGCCATGCCTGCCTCCCAGTGATGTGTGAGTAGTTCATCTCTGGACTATGGGTCCATAGCAGTAGCTAGATGGTTGTCTTCCCCTTTTGTGCCATCATGTTTAGATCTTGTGAGCTGCCTATCATGATCAAGATCATCTTATTGTAATGCTACATGTTGTGTTGCTGGGATCCGATGAGTGTTGAATACTATGTCAAGTTGATTATTGATCTATTATATATATGTTTTTATGATCTTGCATGCTCTCCGTTTTAGTGTAGGCTCTGGCCAAGTTTATGCTTGTAACTCCAAGAGGGAGTATTTATGCTAGATAGTAGGTTCATGCCTCCATTTAATCTGGGACAGTGACAGAAAGTTCTAAGATTGTGGATGTGCTGTTGCTACTAGGGGTAAAACAGCAATGCTTTGTCTAAGGATATTTGTATTGTTTACATTATGCACCATACTTAATGCAATTGTCTGTTGCTTGCAACTTAATACTGGAAGGGGTGCGGATGCTAACCTGAAGGTGGACTATTTAGGCACAGATGCATGCTGGATGGCGGTCTGTGTACTTTGTCGTAATGCCCAAATAAATCTCATAGTGATCATCATGACTTGTATATGCATTGTTATGCACCTCTTTATTTTATCAATTGCCCAGCTGTAATTCGTTCACCCAACATGTTAGTATTTTATTATGGAGAGACACCACTAGTGAACTGTGGACCCCGGTCCATTCTTTTACATCTGAAATACAACCTACTGCAATCATTGTTCTTTTTCATTCTCTGCAAACAAAATCATTTTCCACACTATACGTCTAATCCTTTGTTTTCAGCAAGCCGGTGAGATTGACACCCTCACCGATTGTTGGGGCAAAGTAGTTTGATTGTCTTGTGTGCAGGTTCCAAGTCAACCGTCAGGGAACTCTACCTCCCCTTCGACGCCAAGTTTTCTGACGCCGTTGACACCTTCAGAACATCGTCATCTCCTACTGGATTGATAACCTTGGTTTCATAACTGAGGGAAGACTTGCTGCTACACTCATCAAACCTTACACTTGAGGTCTCCTGACGAACGTGTGCTTTACACGCATCAAGCAAGTTTTCTGGCGCCGTTGCCGGGGAGATCGAAGTGTTCCTGCAAGGGGAGTCTCTCACTTCCAATCTCTTTACTTTGTTTTTGTCTTGCTTACTTTATTTTTATTTTGTCTTGTTTGCTTTCTTTATATCAAAAACACAAAAAAATTAGTTACTTGTTTTACTTTTTGTATTTCGGCCTAGTTTGTTTTGCTAAAATGAGTACTCCTGAAGTTGAGGTTCGTTCCTTTAGGCAACAAGGGGGAGAAAGTTTGAAAGATGCTTGGTATAGAATTAGTGATGCTCATCATAGATGTACTAAAAAACATTCTACCATGATCCTTCTTAGGAATTTCTATGTTGGTGTCACTAGTTGGTATAGGTATGTTCTGGATACGCTTACAGGTGGTAATTTCCTTGGTACTCCTGCTTTGGAAGCTTGTAATTTAATTGAAAGTTTAGTAGGAATACCACCTACTAACAATATTAAAACTGAGATTACTTTGGAGGATGTTATAAACAAACTAGATTCTATGGAGAAATTTTTTCCAACACTACTTGATACTAGCAAGATTAATGAATCAGTAGTAAGCATTAATGAAAGAATCACTGCTTTAGAGGCTAGACATGCTCTTGATAATCAAAACCATAGGATTGGCGAACTAGAAGAAGCTATGGGAACCTTGAGTTCAACCTTTTCTTCTCTTAAGTTTAAGGAGAAGGCTTATGTGGGAAAAAGCAAAAGTTCATGTATGTTCCTAAGATGCCAAAACCAAAGACCATTATGAGCTTAAAATTGATAAAACTCTTAGTACAACTATGGGTAATTCAAATAATGAAACATCTTCAGGAATACCTAAGGTACCTATTGTGACAAGTTGTGTTTTGATGAAGCCTTTGATGATTTATCTCTTGAGAACACTTGATTTTCACTTTCTGCGCCTAGCTGAAAGGCGTTAAAGAAAAGCGCTTATGGGAGACAACCCACCTTTTTATTTTCTGTCATTTTATTTTATTTTGAGTCAAGGTGTTGTTTACTTCTGTAACAACTCCTTTGTATCTTTATTTTATTGCATTGTTGTGCCAAGTAAAGTCTCTAGTTGAAAGTTGTTGCTAAATTTGGATTTCTGCGCAGTGACAGATTTTTGCTGTCCACCGTTTTGAGCTGTATTCACTCAGAAAAATCGAAAAATTCTGAAAAAATCACGCATGATCCTTATATATGTACGCAACTTTCATTAGTTTTGATTTTTCGCATCTGAGCAAGTTAAGTGCCTCGAAAAAATTCGTCTTTCCAGACTGTTCTGTTTTTGACAGATTCTGCCTTTTATTTTGCATTGCCTCTTTTACTATGTTTGATTGGATTTCTTTGCTCCATAAAACATCAGTGGCTGTAGTAATGTCCAGAAGCTTTGGTAATGATTGTGTCACAGTAGAACATGTGAATTTTTGATTATGCACTAACCCTCTAATGAGAATTACTTTGAGTTTGGTGTGGCGGAAGTTTTCAAGGAGCAAGCGAGAAGGATGATATGATGTGATCAAGAAGAGTGAAAAGCCTAAGCTTGGGGATGCCCCCGTGGGTCACCCCAGCAATATTCAAGAAGACTCAAGCGTCTAAGCTTGGGGATGCCCAAGGCATCCCCTTCTTCATCAACAACTATCAGGTCATCTCTAGTGAAACTATATTTTTATTCTTCCACATCTTATGTATTTTACTTGGAGCGTCTGTTGCTTTTATTTTTGCTTTGTTGTTTTTATTTTCTGAATAAGTTGGATCCTAGCATTCTTGTGTGGGAGAGAGACACGCTCCGCTTTTTCATGTGAATACTCATATTCTTCACTTATATCTTTTGAGTATTCTTATCTAGCTACTGCTATGCTTTTAGCTCCTGTTTTTCATGCATCTCTTTTAGAGCTGTTAATTCTTGTGGAAAGTACTCTCTTGTTTCATTTGTAAATTACTTGGAGAGTTGCTTGGTTGATGTGTTGGTTCAGAAAATGCTGCATGTGGTAGTGGTGTAATGAATAACTTGCATAATCTTGTAGATCATTGAACTTTGATAACTTGATTCTTTGCAAATGTTTTGAGGTATTTAGATGGTAAAGCTTGCTGGTTAGTTAAGTTAAAATCATTAGTGGATGTTGTCTTTAAGCTTGTACCGTACTACAAACTCTACTAAAATTGTTGAAGGTGTAGTTGGACTTGATAGCTTTCCATGTCTAAAAGTGATTCGTAATAACTAAGTTGTGCTGAAGGTCGAGGGATCTAGCGGGGTACTTGTACCGCCGTGAACGGCCCTTCTTGGAGTGAATTTTAATCATGCTCTTAATGTTGAACCTGCTAGTGTTTGCAATAAGCTTGTGAGTTCTTTTTGACTAATGTTAAGCTACGGTTTTTGGCACTTCCACCATCCAAATTTGCTAGCCTCTTCGGTGCTGTGCATTGCCTTCTGCTCACATTGAGAGTTGTGCATACTTCGCCAGTACATCCAAACCCGTGGGAGGACTTTCTCTTGTTCTCCTACACATAAGCCCATACATCTTCCTCAAAACAGCCACCATACCTACCTACCACAGCATTTCCATAGCTGTTCCGAGATATATTGCCATGCAACTTCCATCTTACATTACATGACTTGTTGTCATTTATCATTTATATATTGCTTTGCATGATTCTATACAGCTGATGTGCGGTTTACCCATGTTACGCTAGATCATTGCATATCCTGCTACACTGGCAGAGGCATACAGTTTCATACATCATGTTTTGTTCATTATGAGTTATTTGTACCAAAAAGTGTGTTGTCATATTAGATGTTGCCCCTAAAAGTGAAAAGAGCCATGGAGGCCATCGAAAAGAGAAACAGAAAAAGAAAAAAAATAGAAAAAAGAGAAAAAGAAAAAAAGAATAAAGAAAAAGGGGGCAACATTACTATCCTTTATCCACACTTGTGCTCATGTTTTAGCACCTGCATATTCATAGTCATCATTTGTGCTCATGTTTAGCACCTATACTCCATGTGAGAGAGTTTTCATGTTTTACTAGTATAACTATGTGGGGAATTTACACTATAGAACTTGGGTTGTATATTCCAATGATGAGCTTCCTCAAAAATGCTCTAGGTCTTCATGAGCAACCAAGTTGGATGCACCCCCACTAGTTCCATTGGAGAGCTTTCATACACATATAGCTCTATGTGCATCCGTTGCATGGCAATCACTACTCCTTACATAGCTTCGATTATAAGACTTCCTCTTGTCTAATGATCACTTATAGCTTTGTGAGACTTTCTTCCTTTGGCCTTCCAAACCCCCATTAATGTTCTTTTAGCCATAACATCCTGGTGCCAATACCAAATGCTTGCGCTCACCGGTTGAGTAGACTTCGAAACAGTTGATTCATGACGTTCATGTTTATTTACTTGACTGAATCCTTCTATGTTGTGAAAAATTACTTGATGCTTGGAATTGAAGGATAGAACTCCTACATTGGATACTTAAAACATCTTTAATGAACCTTGTACGGTTTCATGTCTTTAAAGCAATAGTTCATGAAAAGTTTTAGCTTGTTTAACTATATTGCTTTGTATCTCTTATTGAATATCAATTATAGACTTTTGCTTTGAATGATTTGATCTCAGCTCACATGCTTTACAATATTATTTGATCAAGATTATGTGGTAGCATGTCACTTCAGAAATTATTTGTTGTTATCGTTTTACCTACTCGAGGACGAGTAGAACTAAGCTTGGGGATGCTTGATACGTCTCCAACGTATCTATAATTTCTTATGTTCCATGCTTGTATTATACCAATTGCTACATGTTTTATTCACACTTCATAGCATTTTTATGCATTTTCTGGGACTAACCTATTAACAAGATGCCACAGTGCCAGTTCCTGTTTTCTGCTGTTTTTGGTTTCAGAAAAGCTGTTCTGCAAATATCCTCGGAATCGGACGAAACAAATTGCAAGTTCCTATTTTTCCCGACACGTTCCAGAAGTCCGAAGGAGAGACGAAGGGGGGCAGCGAGGCGCCGTCCCCACCCCATGGCGCGGGTGGGCCCCCTGCCGCGCCACCTGTGGGGAGCGGCCTCGTGCTCCACCGACGCCGCCCCTTCGCCTATTTATTCTCCCAGACGCGAAAACCCTAAAACACCGAGCCATTATTCCAGAAAACATCCGCTGCCGCCGCCGTCAACCCTAACTCGGGGGGTTCCTGAAGCTCTTCCCGGCACCCTGCCGGAGAGGGGAATCATCACCGGAGGGCTCTACATCGCCATGCCTGCCTCCGGAGTGATGTGTGAGTAGTTCATCTCTGGACTATGGGTCCATAGCAGTAGCTAGATGGTTGTCTTCTCCTTTTGTGCCATCATGTTTAGATCTTGTGAGCTGCCTATCATGATCAAGATCATCTTATTGTAATGCTACATGTTGTGTTTGCTGGGATCCGATGAGTATTGAATACTATGTCAAGTTGATTATTGATCTATTATATATATGTTGTTTATGATCTTGCATGCTCTCCGTTATTAGTGTAGGCTCTGGCCAAGTTTATGCTTGTAACTCCAAGAGGGAGTATTTATGCTAGATAGTAGGTTCATGCCTCCATTTAATCTGGGACAGTGACAGAAAGTTCTAAGGTTGTGGATGTGCTGTTGCTACTAGGGGTAAAACAGCAATGCTTTGTCTAAGGATATTTGTATTGTTTACATTATGCACCATACTTAATGCAATTGTCTGTTGCTTGCAACTTAATACTGGAAGGGGTGCGGATGCTAACCTGAAGGTGGACTATTTAGGCACAGATGCATGCTGGATGGCGGTCTGTGTACTTTGTCGTAATGCCCAAATAAATCTCATAGTGATCATCATGACTTGTATATGCATTGTTATGCACCTCTTTTTTTCAATTGCCCAGCTGTAATTCGTTCACCCAGCATGTTAGTATTTTATTATGGAGAGACACCACTAGTGAACTGTGGACCCCGGTCCATTCTTTTACATCTGAAATACAACCTACTGCAATCATTGTCCTTTTTCATTCTCTGCAAACAAATATCATTTTCCACACTATACGTCTAATCCTTTGTTTTAGCAAGCCGGTGAGATTGACACCCTCACCGATTCGTTGGGGCAAAGTAGTTTGATTGTCTTGTGTGCAGGTTCCAAGTCAACCGTCAGGGAACTCTACCTCCCCTTCGACGCCAAGTTTTCTGACGCCGTTGACACCTTCAGAACATCGTCGATCTCCTACTGGATTGATAACCTTGGTTTCATAACTGAGGGAAGACTTGCTGCTACACTCATCAAACCTTACACTTGAGGTCTCCTGACGAACGTGTGCTTTACACGCATCAAGTACTCTCTTGTTTCACTGATGAATTATTTGGAGAGTTTTGTGTTGAAATAAGTTGATTGGAGTTTGGTTGGAAACAGAAAATGCTACATGTGGTAGATGGTATATTGGAAAAGACATGCATATTCTTGTAGATCATTGTCTTGGATAATTTGATGCTTGGCAATTATTTTGAGCTCTTAAGTAGATCATGTTTAATCTCTTGCATCATGTAGTTAAAAACCTATTAGTGAAGAACTACCGTAGAGCTTGTTGAAATTTGGTTGCATGTTTGTTATCTCTAAGGTCTAGATATTTTATGGTAAAAGTGTTTGAGTAACAAGGAAGACAGTGCAGAGTCTTATAATGCTTGCAATATGTTTTCATGTAAGTCTTGCTGTACCAGTTGATATCCTGTGTTTGCTTCAAACAACCTTGCTAGCCTAAACTCTGTACTGAGAGGGAATGCTTCTCGTGCATCCAAACCTTGAGCCAAAACCCATGCCATTTTTGTCCACCATAACTACCTATTATGTGGTATTTCCTGCCATTCCAAGTAAATACTTCATGTGCTACCTTTAAACTATTCAAAACTTTATTACTCCTTATTTGTGTCAATGTTTTATAGCTCATGAGGAAGTTATGTGGCGTTGTTTCTATCACCTTGTCATTTACTCATGACAGACTTTCACCAATGGAATAGTGGCATATACATCCGCTTATCCAATAATTTTGCAAAAAGAGCTGGCACATGGGGTGCCCAGTCCCAATTAATTACAACTATAACTGCTGAATTCTCTTCACATGTTTTGCCATGATTTATCAGAAGCAAAATTTCAAAGTGTTAAACATTATCAAATAGGCACTCCTCCATGGTATGTGATTGTTGGAAGGCACCCGAGGATTCGGTTAACCATGGCTTGTGTAAGCAAAGGTTGGGAGGAATGTCATACCAATTTATAAATATGCATGTGTAAATAAAAGAGAAGAGGGATGATCTACCCTTGGGTAGAAATTACGTGCTTCATGGGAGCCGCTCTTGAAAGTCTGGGTGATAAGGGGGATAGAGTGCCCACTGCCATTCGTTGACAACAACAAACACCTCTCAAAAACTTACTTTATGCTCTCTATATGATTTCAAAAACCTAAAAAGCTCTAGCACATGATTTAATCCCTGCTTCCCTCTGCGAAGGGCCTTTCTTTTACTTTATGTTGAGTCAGTTTACCTACTCCTTTCTATCTCAGAAGCAAACACTTGTGTCAACTTTGTGTGCATCAATTCTTATATGCTTGCTTATTGCACTTGTTATTTTACTTTGTGTTGACAATTATCCATGAAATATACATGTTCCAAGTTGAAAGCAATTGCTGAAACTTAAATCTTCCTTTGTGTTGCTTCAATGTCTTTTATTTAGAATCTATTTCTTTATGAGTTAACTCTTATGCAAAGATTTTTGATGCTTGTCTTGAAAGTATTATTCATGAAAAGTTTTTGCTTATATGATTTAGTTGTTTACTCTTTATCTACTTGTTAGCTAACTATAGACCATTGCCTTGAGTCACTTCATTCATGACATGAGCCTTGCAATATTATTTGATCAAGATTGTGTGGTAGCATGTCACCTTAGAAATTATTTTGTTGTTATCGTTTTACCTACTCGAGGACGAGTAGAACTAAGCTTGGGGATGCTTGATACGTCTCCAACGTATCTATAATTTCTGATCTTCCATGCTTATATTATACCAATTGTCACATGTTTTATATACACTTTATATCATATTATGACATTTATTGGACTAACCTTTTAACAAGTTGCCACAGTGCCAGTTTCTGTTTATTATGTCTGTATATTGTAGAAAAGGACCGAAAACCAATGTGCTCGGAAAAATCCAGAAAAATTACAGAAATTCTATTTCACCAGAAGACCCATGGAGCGAGAAGGGCAAGTCCAGCGGAGGCCCACGGCCTCCACACCATGCCGTCGCGTGACCTGGAGGGGGGGTGGCGCCGCCACATGGTGTGGACGGCTCGTGCACCCCCTCGCGTTGCCCTTTGGCCTATATATTGCTCCTGCCCCGAAAACCCTAGGTGAATCGACGATTTCTCCAGAAGAGTTTCGTAGCTCCGTCGCCACCAAAAACCCTAATTCGGGGGACAGAAGTCTCAGTTTCGGCACCATGCCGGGACGGGGAATTGCCCCTGGAGCCATCTCCATCGACTCCACCGCCATCTTCATCGCCGTTGCTGCCTCCCATGATGAGGAGGGAGTAGTTCTCCCCCGAGGCTGAGGGCTCTACCGATAGCTATGTGGTTTACCTCTCTCCCATGGTGTGATCTTTATGTGATCATGAGCATTGCTAGTATCGCTGAATTCATATGTAATGTTTATGCTACTCAAGTGATTTTATCTAGTTTCCGGAGTCACTGTGACAACACGGTATCAAGGTGACAGTGTGGGTACTTGTGTGTGACTATGAATAATTTAGATATTATCATGGCTTATTCTTTGTATAATTGTGGTGTTTGTTTATTCAGACTTTGATGTGTGCTTTTGTAGCCCTACGCATAGTACTCTTGTTTCACCAAGAAGGAGAATAATCCTGAGTAGCACTTACTTGCGTTCAGTTGTGCTAAAATGTTGAGAGATACCACTAGTGAAAGTATGATCCTTAATGCTTGTTTCTAAGCATTGAAACACCGTTTACAACAAGTTCTGCTACATGTTTGCTTGCTGCCATTTTTATTTCAGATTGCAATTACTATTTATAATCATCCATATTACTTGTATTTCACTATCTATTCGCCGAACTAGTGCACCTATACATCTGACAAGTGTATTAGGTGTGTTGAGAACACAAGAGACTTCTTGTATCTTAATTGCAGGGTTGATTGAGAGGGAGATCTTTGACCTCTACCTCCCTGAGTTCGATAAACCTTGGGTGATTCACTTAAGGAAAACTTGATGTTGTTCTACAAACCTCTGCACTTGGAGGCCCAACACTATCTACAAGAATAGAAGCGTGCGTTGACATCAAGCACCCATCAACTTTGCTGTGTGCGCCACAGAATTACACTAAATTATAATTCTGTGGCGCACCTAGCCCGTGCGCCACAGAACCCATACCAGGTGCGCCACAGAATTCTCAAAAAATTCAATAAAATTAAATAATGCAAAAAAAAGTTTCAAAAAATTCAGAAAAATCAAAAAATGAAATAATATGAAAAATCCTAAAATTGAACTGATGACTTTCCGTTAGGTCACCCATCCTCAAATTGTTCCAACCCTAGGCTTAACTTTTAAGTTCCATCCAGTCTAGCTACCCTTATGCTATTCAATTTCTTATATATATATATATATATATATATATATATATATGCAAAATAGTGAGCTACCCAGGTGGGTAGCTATGCACCCTTATCCAGCCGTTGGATCACATGTATAGGATAAAGGGAGCACGGAAATTTAACAGCCGGTGCATAAGGCCATCTCCAGCCGCCCCCCCAGAGCCCCCCCAGGAGGCCTTTTTTGCGCCGCGCCGGCCGAAAAGCGCCGTTTTTTCTACCACTCGGCCCCCCCAGAAGCCCAGGTAGCGCCGTTTCGGCGGAAAATAGCGCCGGCGCACCCAGGCGAAACCCAGCCCACTGGGTTCGGCCTGGGGGGGGGGGGGGGGGTGAAATGGCGCGAAAGACGACGCGGGCCAGCTCTGTCAGCGACGCGGGGAAAATGGCGCGAAACAGGACGCCCGTGAAGCGGCGCATCCTCATCTTCTCGGCTCCCGCGTCGGTCAAAAGCCTGCCGGAGTTATTGGCGTGGCCAGCGGCCAATGCTTCCGCCGGTCAAAGGCTGCCGGAGTAATGGCGTATGGCCGCCGCGCGTCGTTTCGAAGTCCAATCGGAAGGCCACGCGGCGCAGTATCTTCGCCGCGGCGCGCTATAAAGTCCCCCACCCCTCGCCGTCCGTCCACACCAGCTCTCGCCAGCCCCTCGCCGTCCTGTTCTCTGCCTCCCTCTCGTCCATCCTTCGCCAGCAGCAATGGCCGACGACGGCGCCGCCGCTAACGGCTTTGGCCGCCGCAGCCTCCGCAAGAACGAGGCATGGGCCCTGTACCGGTGCGGGTACCCGTGCCCGCCGGACATGCGCGTCCCCGGCGCCTCCGGCGGCCAGGGAGCGTGGGCACTCAGCACGGGTGGCATCCCCATGCCTCCCATCCCTGTAGGCGACGAGTTCGAGTACGCCGTCGACGAGGTCCGGGCGGGCCTGACGGCGGAGCAGGCCGCGGACCAGCGCTGGAGGGCAGAGGGCAACTCCGCCTTCTGGACATTGTACTTCCAGCGCCGCCACGAACAGGACCTCAACGACCGCGGCAACAACGGCCAAGTGGAGGGCCGCCACAACCGCGGCGGGCGCAGGCGGTGGTTGAGCGGCGACGGGCGCAGCCTCGACAATGTGATGGAGTACATCGCCAACGGGAACACGCCGCGTCTGGAGATGCCGCCGCGCAGGGCGTCCTGGACCCCGCGGCGGATGGGCGCGGCGACCTCGGCGTCGTCGGGGAACTCCTCCTCCTCCTCCTTGACGCCCCCTTTGCTCAACTCCGGGCGCCCTGCCCCGGTGCGCAGCGGCGCCCTGCGCATCAACGAGCCACGCGGCGGCTCCCAGCGCCGCGCCGCCTCACCGCCACGCTCCTTCCTCCGCCGCCTCGTCAGGCCCAAGAAGGAGCCCAAGCCGGAGCCGAAGGAGGAGGAGTGGCCCGGCCTGAAGGAGGCGGAGGAGGCGTCCTTCAACACCGTCCAGCCGGCGCTGCCGGAATGGGCCGAGGACTGGAGCCTCCGCTCCTTCACCGAGGAGGAGGTGGAACGCCAGCGTGCGGCCCTCGCCGACCTGGAGCGCAGCCGCGCGGAGCAGCGCCAGGAGCGCCAGCGAGCTACCGCGGCCAATGCGGGCCGTCGCAGCCGCATCCCGCCTCCTCCGTGGCGCCGGAGGTCGAGTACTACAAACTCGACCCGAGCGACGACGACGAGGACGACGCCTTGCAGAAAGCCGTGCTGCTGAGCAAACTGCAGCACGGCGACGACGGCGCAGGCCCAAGCAGACCCCCCGGCGGCGATGACGGCTCCGACGACGACGGCGACTACAGCGCCGCGATCCGTGCGAGCCTGGGCCTGAACTAGTCGCCCCGGGCCGAGTAAAAGTGTTTTTAAATTTTTAGTTTTAATTCCTGCCAATGTATCTCGGCGAGTTTGCGCCAATATATGAACTCGCCGTCTGTTTGCGCCATTTTTTGAATTTTTGTTGGGTCTGGACACGGCTGGTGAACGCGCCCCCCCAGGGTTCAGTTTCGCGCCGTTTGGCGCCACGGCGCCCCAGAAAAGGCGAAGTTTTGAACCCTGGGGGGGCAACACGGCTGGAGATGGCCTAACGCCGTTCACCGTGCATATGACAATCCATTGAGCGAAACTACAGTTTCCAGATTCAACTTGATAACTCACCCACCCGGCCAGGCTCCACCTCCACCACAAAGCTAAAACACAAGCTGCCCTTCCTCCTGTCCATAGCGCCGCCACCCTCACCCCCTACTCCCGCTGCACATCGTGTGCCAGTCGGCGGTGCAACCGGCACAGGCCGATGCAGGCGAGCTCCAGGGGCGGCACCCTCCCGGTCCTGGCTAGGAGCTCGTGCTCCGGCGAGCTGCTTCGAGTAAGCCAGCCATGGAGCTAGGAACGCCGCCACGGGAACTCCGTCGCCGGGCAGCCGGCCCTCTCCTACGCGAGCCGAGCACCGCAGCCTGCCAAGGAAGGCCGATCTGGCCATGGAGTTTTTGGATCTTGGGTTGGTCGGCCTTTATCTGGGCCGTATTTTGTCGTTTGGATCTGATCTGCGTTTTTGTGTGCGTGTTTTTCATGTCTTTTTTCTTGGATTCATCATGCTAGCTACGTTGTATTTCAGTAGTGCATGGATCTGGGCCTGCGGCTGGCCATTTGTTTAGATCGAAGCATTTTTTTTAAAGAATTGTGATAATAGAGGTAAGAACCAGTACTGTTATGATTCTTTGATTGACTCCCGAATCTCTAGCATGGTCGTTGGTCATGCTTTACTCCAGATTCATATGGAAAATTCCTACAGATCCGCCCATTTTGTTTTTAGTTCTTTTACATTTAGTTTTTCAAACATTTCTTGTATCCAGGTCCGGTCGAGCTCAGCCCCCTTGTACTGCTATTTTTCTGGATTTTTTGGGTATTTTTTCTAGGGTGGTTCTGGGATCTCGAAAATTAGATGTTCTATATTAGTTCAGAGTTTTTTGTTTCATTCTTGAGAGCTGAATAGCTTCGAAAAAGTTACTGTTGGATCTTGTATGAAACATGTGTTGTTTCTATGAACTGAATAGCTTCGAAAAAATGCATGAATCTTTGATGAAATTGAATTATATCTTTGTTGGACCCGTATCTTCCGCGTGGAAATCGTGCTAAACCTGTGACTTGAAAAAGAAATTGTAATGAATTTTTAAATTTTATTTATATATGTTCTGAGCATCAATCTGTGGAAAAATGTACATTCAAGAAATCTCTCCAATTTTTAATTTAAAATGTGAGGGAGAAAAATTGTTCAGTCTTTGGGAAATTCTTTCCAGTTCCATGAATGTTCAACTATATATTGATGTTTTACTTGAAAAATGATGAACATAGGTGAAAACTAAAAAAAAAAAATGAACTATGTATCTATGATTATCTTGTGCCCTTTGAAAATTCTTGTGTAAATCTCTTACAAGCAATGGGTGATTTTTATTTTGAATTTACGGCATTGAAATTTATATTCGAAAAGTGTGAAAAAAGTTTGTTCTATCCAGAAATTAAAATCTGGGTAAGAGGCGCTGTAAATATCAGTCCTGTAAATTAATGTGACCGACCTATAAAAGTGAGAAACATACATGAACTTGTTCAAACCTTTATCTTTGTTCAATTTTTGCGAAAATGTTTATGAAAATCTTATACGTAAATGCCTAAAAAATGTTGATACATGGATGAACTTGACTAAAATGAAGCTGTGTACGAAATGGGTTAAACTTTGTTGATTAATTGATAATCTCACAATTTCGTATGAAAAGTGTGAGAATAATGTTTTTTTACAGTAAAAACTGTTGAATAATGTTGGTTCTGAACGGAGATTGGAAATCTAGTCTAGGAATAAATGGTTGAGGAACCAAGTAGAAAGAGGCGCTGTGCAAAAACGAAATGGACTTAATATTGGGAGGGACTGGACGAATGGATGAAGGATTCTGACACACACGGTCGAGCCAATTTTTGCATGTAACGGATGACAGGAACGTCGTTACCCCATGCAAATACTATCCAGGACAGCCCAAAGCAATACTCTCTATATCTAACGGCTAGTAGGCTATGCACAGCTACCCACCCGGGTAGAAAATCCGCGTCGATATATATATATATAGAACAGGTATATTCAACAATCGGTTGTAGATTAAGAATCTACAACCGGTCGCCCCTATAGGGGAGCGATGCCATTGGAAAAATGTCATGGGTCCGAAATAAAGACCTTCTTGCTCCCCGTCCCGCGCCGCCGGCCTCGGCCCCTACCGGAACGGCTCCCACGGGAAGCGCTCGCCGCCCTCGGCCCTGCCGGAACGGCTCGCCGCCGGCTTGCCTCCCCGCAGGAAGCGCTCGCCGCCCTTGGCCCTGCCGGAACGGCTCGCCGCCGGCCTGCCTCCCCGCAGGAAGCGCTCGCCGCCCTCGGCCCCTGCCGGAACGGCTCGCCGCCGGCCTGCCTCCACGAAGGAAGCGCTCGATGCCCCGGCTCCCTGGTCGCCGCGGCCCAGCCTCCATGGTAGGTACCTGCGCGACCGAAATTGCGGAGGCGCGCGACGTCCGACCAAATCCATCACTGCCTGCGCGCCTCCCGGCCGTCGGCGCGACCTACCTCCACCTGAGCGGCTCCCCCTCCGCCGGTGCGGCGTCCGTCCGCCGATGCGACCTTCCTCCACCAGCGCGGCCACCCGCCGCCGACATCCTTCCGAGCCCAGCTCCACGCTAACTGCAGACCTGCGCGACTGATATTCCCCGCCTCCGCTCAGCTCCCGTGTGTGCCCCGCGCCCGTATGCTTCAAGGTATCCTGCCACGGCTCTTGTCCTTCCTGGCGAGTGCATCGTCTTCCGCCATGGACGAGCTTCCGTCCTCTGCAACTGCCGCACAGAGAGATGAGAAGGATGGAGAATTTCTCCAGTACGTGCGTTTCACTTTTGACTGGATCGTATGTGCCTGTGACTGTGTGTGCTAGTGTGAATGTTTCTAGGAAATCTCAATCTTACGTGTGTTACAGTGCACGTCGTGTATATGCGTGTAAAAATTAAATTTGCTCTTGGGAAGTTTCCATAGTCTATGACGAGCAGTACAATTACTTGATGGGGGCAGTACATTTTATGTTGTTGGGACGGTAAACTAGTATAGTTAAACAAAAAAATAAGTAATTAACCAGAATTAGATCATTGATCGACAATACACAAAGTAAATGTAAAAATAAGCATGAGAGAAGTGTGTCGATACATCTTAGAAATCTGGCTGTAAAGAAACATGAAAAGAGCAAAAACAAAATAAGCAAAAAAAGGTAGGAGTTCAAGGGAAGTTATCACTGATTTACTAAATATTGATCACGAAAATAGCCGTCGGCGGTACGGACGTATCAACCAAGAAGTTCGGGTATGTTTTCAGAGAAGTCCAACTATTTATTTTTTGTGAATTACACATCTCACCGGAAAATTTAACGAAACAATAAAATATCCCGCTTAGAAGTACACATAAATAATCCAGGTAGTACAGAGCTCACTTTTCGGGAAGTACAAGTGTGGTATGAACAAGTCTTAGTGAATAATAGTCGCTATTTTTCTACACATGGTTACATCAGGAAGTTCACAACTTCGGGTTGTGAAGTTTACATCCCGCGGAGAAGTTTACCAAATAAATAAGAAATCTCGACTAGAAGTACAATTTAATAATCTGGGAAGTACAAGTCGCACTTCCGGGAAGTACAATTGGCACTTCAGGAAGTACACAGGTGATATGAACATGTTTTAGTGAACAATTCCACTATACATATATTTTTATTTATTTCATTTTTCAGTACATAGCCACTGACTTCGTCTTTCCAACACAACAAAAATCACTCAATTCCGAGGTCGGATGGGTTATCAAATAATTTATCAAACGCGTAAAAAAAGTTTGACCGAACTTTGACTGGCAGAAAAACCACTTAGAAATTGATTTTTCAGATTTTTATTACCGGTGTAACGTAATTTTAATAAATGTGTCTTTCCAATCCGAGCATTTTGAGTGGTCATAGATCTAAAACGGAAACCGTGTGAGAAACTTATCGCTGCTTTAGTAACAGTAATCGCGAAAACTACGCCGGCAGTACAGACAAATTAAATGAGCAGTGCAACTATGTGTCCAGAGAATTTCACGTACTCTGTTTTTTCGGGGAGATTTTTATTACCGGTGTAACGTAACTTTAATAGATGTGTCTTTCCAATCCGAGCATTTTGAGTGGTCATAGGTCTAAAACGGAGACCGTGTGAGAGACTTATCGCTGCTTTATTAACAGTAATCGCGAAAACTACGCCGGCAGTACAGACAAATTAAATGAGCAGTGCAACTATGTGTCCAGAGAAGTTCACGTACTCTGTTTTTTCGGGGCGGAAAAATATCATAGTAATCTCAATGATTTGATCTTTGTACGCCTCAAATGTCAGTAGCAAAGGCTTCCTATGGTCTAATATGAGTCTAATTATAATAAGTTGTGCATTTCATGACGAATTATAGTGCCAAACTTGTCAATTTGATCTCTCCACTCTAGTGAAACACCGTTATTGTGATATTATATCTTTTGAAATTAGTTTTAAAGTGTAAGGAATTTGAAAAATTGACCAACAAGAAAAAGTTGCGTATCGTCGTTATCTTTCCAACGGCATATCGTTTGCATCATTCCGATAAGCGGTTGAGAAATGCCGGCCAATTTACTGTCCGCCCGTATAGGACATGTTACAGATTTATGTATTTTTAAAATTACTTTTAATTGGCGCAGAATTTGGAAAAACCGTAAAAGCATAAAAGTTGCGGAGTTTCAACAGCTTTCCAACGGTATATCATTTGTATCATTCCGATAAGCGGTTGGAAAAATATTCAGAAAATACGTTCGCTGTTCTATTTTCAGACATGAGTATTTTCAAAATTATTTTCAAACCTTAACGAATTTAGAAAAACGTCGTGAGATACAAAAGATGCGGAATTTCAATAGCTTTTCAACGGTATATCATTTGCGATATTCCGATAAACGGTTAAAAAAATACGTCAAAATTACGGTACTGTTACAGCGGGCAGTTCACTGCTTTTTCGCGGGAAGTACAGAATCAACCGCAGGAAGTACAAGTTTGGTTGTAGATCCTTAATCTACAACCGGTTGTAGCATAGCTGACAGTTATATATATGTATATATATATATATATATATCATATGAACCCTCTTAAGCCTTGTATATATATATATGTGTGGTATGTGTTACAAATGTCTTTTTTTTAAATTCAGATTTTTCAAAAACTTCTAAAGTTTCAAAAGGACATTCAAAAGTTTCAAAAATCAAAAAAAAATAAAAAAACCAAAAAATCCAAAAAAAACCGAAAAATCCAAAAAATCAAAAAAGTCAAAACACTTCAAAAAAAAAAACAAATAATTCAACAATATTCGTTGTTATACATTTCTTTGTCTTTTTTTGGGCTTTTTGAATTTTTTTGAAATTATGATTTTTTTTATTTTTTTGATTTTGTAGAAAAACCGTCTGTTTGAAATAACTTTTTTTCTTTTGGAATTTGGAGAATCTGTGAATTGTTGACCGGGTAAACACTTTTTTTGATATATTAAACGCGTTTTTTTCGACATCGTATGCAAAAGTTATGGACGTTTTACTATTTTTTTGTTTTTTGCAAAAAAAGGTCAAAATTCATATTTCAAAATTTCTATACCAACTAGATACTAAAACCAAACTATAGTTCGAAGGATTTTATTTATTGAATTTTTTATCGTTTTCTTTTGTTTTCTGCGGCACTAAAAAGGCTATCCACGGGGGGTGGGGGGTGGGATCTGAGGAAAACAATTCTGTGGCGCACCAGGCCAGGTGCGCCACATAATGTTTTTCTCAAATCCCACCCTGCCCCCCAGATGACTTTCTGTGGCGCACATGGCCATGTGCGCCAGAGGAATGTGTCTTTCTATGGCGCACCAGGCCTGGTGCGCCACAGAAATGAGACTTTCTGTGGCGCATGTGGTTTTCGTGCGCCACAGAATTGCACAATTTGTGGCGCACCCAAAACTATGCGCCACAGAGCGCCACATAATTTTTCTACCTATAAGCTTTTATCTACTAGTGACATAGCCTAGTAACATGTGTATGTTACTAGTCTAAGTTACTCCCCACTATGACTAGTCTCAGCCCTCACTGCCCATTGTCTGGGGTCAGCTAGTCTCTAGTTTCGACTATGGCGGTGTCGAAGACAAGAACTTCCTCGCCTTCGATTATCAGGCCACCGACGGCGAGCTCCAACATGTTGCCCGGCTTGACCAGTCCTACCGTCCGGTGGCCTTCTGCGGCGGCCTATTCATCCTTTCCAAGTGTGGAAAGGACTATTGCACTGGTTACTCCATCTGCAACCCGGTCAGGCAGTCACTCGTAAGCATGTTCCCCTCGTGACACCGTGTGGCTTCAGTATATCCACAATATTGGGAAGGTACCTGCATCGCCCTACCAGCGAGTACCGTCTCTTACTACAACGGAGAAGCTACTCGAGATTCGTTTTTGATTTTGTTGAAGATGAAATTGGCTACTATGTCTTCGTGTTGGGCTCCGACCAACCACCCAGATACATTGATGCAGTACCAGAGTTGCCCTTCACAACACCTGTCCTAGTCCGTAATAGCCTTCATTGGTTCCCAATGCAGCATAAGAGTGAAATAAGACCGATAATTATATTCGACACTACAGCCGAGTCACACTGTTTTCGTACACAAGAGGTGAAAAACTATAAAAAATCTAGTTGGATTCAGCCCATTACTATGAGATTTAATTGGGCACGTTTATATGACAAGATAATTACTATAAGATTTAATTGGGCATTACGACAAAATATATAGACCGTTATCCAACTGCATCTATGACTAATAATCCAGCGCCAGTTTAACATCCATGTCTCCCGTTGGTATTAAGTTGAAAACAACAGATTATTGCATTAAGTGAAGTGCATAATGTAAACAACACAAATGACCGTAGACATAGCATTGTTATGTTATTCCTAGTGGCAACAACACATCCACAACTTTAGACGTTGCTGTCACTCGCCTGGATTACTGGAGGCATGAACCCACTATCTAGCATAAATACCCGCTCTTGGAGTTACAAGCATCTACTTGGCTGAAGCATCTACATCTACTAGTAACGGAGAGCATGCAAGATCATAAATATCATATAAAGATAGATTGATAATTAACTTGATCATACTATCAATATTCATCGGTTCCCAGCAAACACAACATGTAGTATTACAATAAGATGATATTGATCATGTTAGGCAGCTCACAAGATCAAAACATGATAGCACAAAGTGGAGAGACAACCATTTTGCTACTGCTATGGACCCGTAGTTCAAGGATGAACTACTCACGCATCACCCCGGAGGCAGGCATGGCGATGTAAAGCCCTCCGGTGATGATTCCCCTCTCCGGCAGGGTGTCGGGAGAGCTTCAGAACCCTCCCGAGATAGGGTTGACGACGGTGGCGGCTCTGAACTTTTCTTGGAATATGATTCGGGTATTTAGGATTTTCAGGGCAGGAGAATTATATAGGCGAAAGGGCGGCGACTGGAGGCACCCGTGGGGCCCACACCACCCCACCGTGTGGCAAGAGGGGGGCCGCGTCGAACCCTAGCGTGGCCACCTCCTGGCACTTCTCCGTCTTCCCTTTGGACTTCGTGATCGCGTCGGTGAAATATTGGGTAAGTTGATTTTCGTCCAATTATGAGGATGTTTTCTTAACAACTTTTCTGAAAAACGAAAATAACAGAAAACAGGAACTGACACGGTGGCATCTTATTAATATGTTCATCCCAGAAAATGTATAAGAATGCTATGACGTATATATAAAACATATAACTATTGGTATAATATCAATATGGAACATTAAAATTTATAGATAAGTTTGAGACGTAGCACCGGTCATAGAATTTCTCAGACTTGCCTTTATCATGCGAGTCGTTACACGTCGGGGCCAAGTGGCCAGATTCACAGCTAAACTGAGTAAATGTCAGAATAAGTGCTATGTGTCACACATCTGGCCCAATGTGGGGTGCTTTTCGTCATTTTGGTCAAGGGTGGAGATTTCCGACGTTTCTACCTCAGTTGTGATGGTTTTGCGTCATTCACTTTGTGTGGGGTGAAGAGATCTGGATCGAACGTGAGTCTTTAGACTATCCATAGTCGGAGTAATAAATGTGTGGTTAGATAATTAATTACAGACACTCGATCAGTGGTTATAATACAACCCTAATGAGTGTATTATCTCACCGGTCATTGGTAAGTGTGTACCACTAACACAGACGCATTGTTGTGTGCAAATTCAGTAGCTACCCTTGTACACTGTGGCGTGAACATTGGAGCAACTCACATGTTGTCCACCACAACATAAAGTGATTTCACTGAATAAAAACAAGAGGTATTTTTTTTGAAAAGAAGGCAAAAACTTTGCCTTATTCATTAATTAAGTAGAATGTGCCCGGTTTATTACTGGAAGAAACCGGGCAAAAACCATACAACAACACTGACACCACGGGGACAAGCCCGCCACAACTCAAAGAACAACCCTCCGGGGAGATGCGACAGCTCCCCCAACAGCGCAAAGGCAACGCAGTCCGACTCTCAAGAAGAGTTAAGAAGGAGAACCAGGCAGGCTGGCGCCGTGGAAACTCGCCGAAAGGAACATCTGCCGCCAATCATCGTACACCACCAGGAACCCACCGCAACAGCTTCGACTTCTCAGCAACAAGACACGCCGAGGCAACCCCAAGGACACGCCAGAGAAGAGCCGACTAACGCAGCCACAGCCACGTCTCCGACATCGCTCATCATCATCATCGTCGCCACAGAAGCCTCAACACGAACACCTCGGCCTTCCACTGGTCCCTCTTGCCGATATCCAGCTCCAAAGACGAAGCCCTCAAGAGGGAAAACGACGCCAAGGCGCCGTCATCGTCCGATCACAAGATCAAGAGTTTCCCCCGGAGCTGGACCACCGATCGGAAAGGTGCAAGAGGGGGCTGCAGCATGGCAGCGATGCATCCAAGGAGGTAAACGACGGCCGCAGCTGCCGCCATCACTAGTCATGGTACAAACCGAGACAGGGTTTTCACCCTAGCTCCAAGCACTCCCTCCATCGCACCACCACCAGCACCGGCGCCGGCAAGCCTCCCCAAGCACCACCACCACCAACAAGCCCGACAACGAGGAGGCGCAATGCAGATCGCCGCAGCAACCCGCACCTTGCGGAGACTACCGGCAGCCAACACCGACAACCAGGAGCAGAACCACCGGACGCAGCACGAGCCGCCGTACCATCCGGAGCACCACGTCGGCAAGGCAAGGAGGAGCGCCGCCCGTGGCCAAGAGCCACCATGGATCCTGACCGTAGCTGCAACAGACGTGATGACGCGCTCCACGCACGCCGCACGGCCGCCGGCCACCGGAGATAGAGGACTAGCTCGCCCGCCACCACCGCGCGTCTTCCCTGTGCATCCAGGACCGAAGCCTGGAGACACACACGCCCACGCCGCGCCCTGCGCGCGCGGCGACCCTCCTGGCCGCCGACCCGCTCCAAAACGACGGGTCCGCCAGAGCCCAGATGCGGCCCGCCAGAGCCCATCTCACCAACGCACAGCGACCAGCGCCGCCGTGCCGCGCATCCTGGCAGCGCCCCGACATCCACCTGCACCATCCCACCGTCCTCCTCGCCAGCTCGGAGAAGACCACCAACCAGCCCAACGACGTGCCGCAGAAGCCCGAGCACCGCCGCCGACGCGAAATCTGGGCGTGGGATCCCCAGATCCGCCGCGCCCCGAAACCTCGACGCCAAGGACACCCAACACCGGCACAACGCCATGGAGGAGCGCCGTCCAACCTCCGAGGCCGCCGCCCCGGCTTACGCTCGCTGCGAGCACCGGCGGCCGCCCCCGGCCGCACCCGCCAGGCTCCAGCGGCCCCTGCGAAAGTCGAGCCCCCGACAACCTTTTGGCAGCGAGGGCGGGCCGCCACCACCGCGGAGAAGGCCGACGGCGGCAGCGGCCGAGGGAGGCTGGGCGGGGAAGCCTGCGGCGGCGCTTGGTGTCTCCCTGGCGTCGCCCGGGGGAGCGACGCGAGGGTCGTCTCTTCCGTTCAAATCGAAAATATCAAGTGAAATCGCATGTCTGGATCGTAATACAAGAGGTATTTTACACCCACACAGGTTGGCCACTTTCCTAGGTAAAAACTACAGAGCAAGCTATAACGAACAGTTCAATCCATTGATACGTAAGGTGTAGCTTTAGTACAAGAAATTTTGAGGTCTACTCCATCCCAAACCTCACGAATATTAACATTTTGTTCATTAGCAATAATGTAAAGGTCCTGGAATAAAATACCAAGCCAACAATGCCCAAAACCAGACATCTTCCGAGAATTTAACACTTCTACCATTACCAATCTTCCAGAACTTCAACCTAGCAGCTTTGGCTACCCAAACTACCCCTTCCCGAAAAGGAGGAGCTCGTTTATCAGATGACCAAAGGAAAGTAGGACGACAAGTGTCATGGCGTGATAGTAGTATGAGTTACTCTCTATACACGCTCGGCGTTCATTTGTTTCTAGATAATGCCAAACCCACATGATGAATCTGTCGATTCGCTTCACGAGCACATTGTTGCCTCATGTGATTGGAAAAGAGTCAGGGGTTACTCCAGTTAATCCTGCTCATGTAGTTCCCGGCAAACCACGTTATACGTGAGCATGATTACGTAAGAAATGGTTTGGCGGCCATCATTTTGTACCTGAATGGTGGAATTAAATAGAGATTTCATATGCAACGTGCTTGCTTGTTATGGAACTAGAACAGTCATTTCAATAGGATTTAGCAACCGGGTATGGTGTGTTAAGTCAATTTCTGCCTCTAACCCTGTCATTCTTATTGAAATCCTTTAATTTTACAAAATTGTGTGACTACCAAACAGAATTTTTCAGCTGGGAACTTCAGATTGAACAAATGAAAAGTGATGTCATCAATGCAAAATGAGATGAAATTAGTTGTGCCAAAATTAAGAAGTTTGGAGAAAAACCCCCACAGTGTAGCGTAATTGTTCGTTTTCACACAAAATAAATGAATCGTATGTCGCTGAAATATAGATAAAAAAAGTGATTTAACCTTTCTTAAAAAAGAAGTAACTTTCCCAAAAGTAGGCAAAGGTAAAAGGAAGCGCGTACGTGCGCTCTAAAACAACAACACAAAGCTGGCCGGGTGCGTGTGGCGTGCCTATCACCTGGACCGCACGCGCTTAATATATGCGGCTTTCCTCTTCTTTCTGCTTTACATGGCTGTGTGCACGTCATCGCACACAAGTTAAAGACGACAAAAAACCTTTGTGTTTAATTTACAATCGGTTGCTAGAGGGAAACAAATAGACAGTACTAGTTAGAGATCGATTACTCCACACAATTGTTATTAGAAAACATCACACGTACAAATCAACTACGGCATGTAGTGAAGATCGAATACATGCATACCATCGATGGAAATGAATACAACAGTAGCACTAATCAACAAGGAGAGAGATCACCCTATACATAGGTATATATATATATTGCTTCCAAGCTCCCTATCTCCTTTTTGCCGTCCTCAGGTCCCTCTGATGCAAGCAAGCTAGCATCCCTGAACGGCTTAGCAAATAGGGAGATTAATTAATAATTAATTAAAGTTATTCTCGTACGTCCTCCTTCAGTTTGCTCCTGTGGAAATACTAAAGTATGCATGGTCCATGCATGCATACGTAGGCGCGTACGTGGATGATCTAGACGACCACCTGGACTGCAGGGCGGGCAACGTCCACGGTGAGCACAGTTTCCTTCTCCGCCGCCGCCACGGCCTCGGCCGCGCAGCTCCTGGGGGCGGCCATCTCCGTCACCGGGTGCACCTCATTGCTGTAGTTCTTCTCGGGGGTGGCGCTGAGCTTGGCGATGTTGACCACGACGTGTTCCTCTGCCGGCAGCTTCCCCTCCAGCTGCTTGCCTTCTTTCCCATCGACCACCGGCGTCGCGTTCATGTAGAACATGTAGAGACCCATCTGGACCAACCCGAAGGAGAAGCCAAGTATGTTGGGGAGCTGCAAAAAAAAGTCAGGTGATCACCATACAGAACTGTTAGTAGTGATCATGTATAGATATATGTGCAAATCATTAAGATTTTCGACGTCTAATTACCGCGACGTATTTGTCCTTGATGAGGAGTCCGTAGAGGAACCAGACGACCGCACTGAGGGTGAGCGAGAGTGAGAGTGAGAAGGGCATGTACTCCACGCTCCTCGTCTTGATCACACGCCCCTGTAGTAGTAAACAACAAAGATATAGCGTACCTTGGTCACTCACAACATCCGTCAAAGCTAGTCATATAATCATAAGGTTCTTGGGCGGGGAAGGAGTGCTCACGATGATGCTGAGCGGGGCGACGAAGACGCTGACTGAGAAAGCGACGCAAACCCAGCCGAGGGAGACGACGCGCTTCTCGCCGTGGACAAGGAAGAGGGTGGAGAGGAGGATGAGCCCGAAGACGCCCACGTTGAGGAGGAGAAGGATCTTCGCCGTGAAAAGCTTGGCCTTCCTGGGAGCGTAGGCCAGGTACATGACGATGTAGATCGTCTCGATGAAGCAGCCGGCGGCGTTGATGGTGATGAGGAGGCTCTCATTGGATTTCACCAGCGCGTAGTAGATCCACAGCATGGCGCTGAAGAGGGCCACCACGTACGGCACCGACTGGAACCCCTCCGTCGACTTGCTCTTGTAGATGCGGTAGAAGGTCGGTCTACACACAAATTCGAAAGTAAGAAACATATTTTCAAGATCAAATGATTTTTGAAAACGATGTCGAAGTGCAGTCGCTTACATGGGGGCCAGGTAGCTCGCAAAGGAGATGACGTTGCCTGCAAGTCCCAAAAAAAGGGCGCCAAGATTAGCCGTTTGTAAAAGTTAACAAACTTGATAAGCTGCGGTAATTAGACACGCAACATCTTTTTTTGCCTAAGCTTTGCCTTCTTTTGCAAACAAAGATAGGCGTCCTGCTTTAGAACCATTTTTATTTGTGCTATTGGTGCACTATGATGTCACTATATACGGTACTAGAACTAGACTAATAATTAATCAATCACTGACAAGATGGAGAGATGATCCAAAGCACTGGCAGATTGTGATCGGTGATCGACACAAAGTGGAAACCCCACGTACTAAGTGGTTATGTACTACCGACTGTAAGAAAATGATCCTATGTTTCTAGTGAAGAACGAAAACAACATGAGTATTACCTAGGAGGCCAAAAGCAAATGCCCAGGGGTGCTCCAGGGATAGGCCAGCCATTGCGATACAAAGGGTTGCAAACTTCAAGCTTGCTAAAATGAATCAACACGTACTGGCTCCTAAACCGAGAGCTTGTGTTGTATGGAACTTCTCCCTCTCTGTCTCTAACCCTAGGCCCCTCAGGGGGAAAGGGAGAGCTTTGGGGAGGAGTTATATCTCTGTGTTGGCTTGAACTCTTGGAGGAAGAAGCAGGTCTGAGGGGCTTTATATAGGCACAAGGTGGCAAGGCTTTGGTGTGTGCAAGCTCCCATACACGTATGCAGCGATAAGCTAATCAGGGAATGAATTAGAAAAATACACTTTATTGGCTTTAGGCACTATCATCTAATGTACCATATTTAATAGAGATAAGCATGGAAATTCCAAAAGCGTGAAGCTTTTTTGCACACTTTAGTGCATAATAATGCATCAGTTGGTGAATTGTTGTGCACTCCCAGAGTCCCAGTTGTCCTTCGCTGCCCGTGGATCTCTCTAACCTTCTCAGTATACTAGTTGGGACTGGTAATAGATGCCGCACAACAGAAAATCACATGGGATATTCCAACCAAGAAGACGCTCCAGACCGCTTTTGACTGAGATTTACATACTGAGTGAATATGTCCGCCTAGGAATAGTACCTTGTAGTATTGTGACATTTTGCTTCCCTAGTAACTGTACCTAGGCAAGATTTTATTTAAAACACCTAATTATTTGTACTGTACTTCGGTGACAAATATCCGAGACTCATTTTCATGTACATAACTAAACAACCAAAGCTATGCTACATGGGTGGTGGCAAATTCTTATGTGCTTGGAAACATTCGGAGCTATCCACAATAGCTCAGTTCAACGCCTCACGATTGTAGGTACCTGCTGGTGTACTATATGGTCAATCACAAAATTAAACTGCTGAAGAGTTATAACAATAACGGTAGATCCAGAGGAGGTACCAAATTTTGGCCAGGTGATACCTGGTACCTCATGGTAGCTAGCACAGGAAATTGCTCGTCTATGGGTTATTAATTAGTGGAGGTGGTTGTACTTCCTATGCTCTAGGAATCAGACCTCGGGCTCAAAAAGCAAACACAGTGGAAAGGATGTTGTTTAGAAGAACGTTGTTGAAAAGGCACAATTGAGAAGAAAAAACAGTTGAGAAAACCATCGTTATAGGTAAACGTGGACTACTTAGCAAAATGCACTTTTCATTGTTTCTAAGTTGCCATGTACAAAACAACATACTTCAATGTTTACTCTTAACGGCAATTTTAGATATGTCGATATACACTTTCAACAAAAACAAGTAGAAAAGAATGGAGTCCTGCTGAATTAAAACTTGTCTAGTAAGTGTAACATAAGGCGGTTCTAACCCTCGAGGTGAAGAAGAAATTCTGTACCAAACATAGTTGTTTGTTGGTTGAGTACTAGAGGCATTGCTTGCACGCACAAAAAGATTAATTGTAGCAAATTTCGCAGTCAAATAATGGGCTTAGATCATCATCCGGCACACAAAGCTCCTTATCTTTCCTATTGTATCCATCCAACTTTTGATCAGGTAGCAATGCAATTCATGTGCAACATACGTGCCAAGGTAGCTCAACTACGTAAAGTTTCAGCTGGCGTGTATGATTTCAGATGTCTTTGCTTCTCATCGTTCTCCTCCTCTCCACCTGCGTAGCTAGTGGAGCTCTTTGTCCCACCTTTTCCTGCTTTATAAACGCTTAATTTCCATAATCAACTTGATGATTAGAACATAAAGCTAGCATCACCAGTATGAACATAGTAAGATCATACATAACGAGAGTTACTGGTAACATCCTGGCACAATTAAGATCTCGACAAACTTGTGCGTCATTTTGACGAATCGCAATGATCTATTGGGGCAAGGTATTAAAGTGGTTGATTATGATTTAAGAATGGGGATGATAGCGGGCTAGAGGAAGCAAAGAACGGCTCAAGTGTCCCTCTCTTTTGGAAAAGCCGAGCCAGAAGTAATCTGGTCCACTGAAATTTGATCACCTTTCGCATGGGGAGCTACACAAAGATGATGCATGCATGTTGATTGCCTCAGTGTGTTCGATATGATGATATTTTGTTCTTCTATATGTGTGTATCGACAATACAGTCCTAGAACTTACTGTCATAATATGAAGTAATGGTGGATTCATGAGCGTGTGCATTTGGCGCGTGTTGAGGGTATGTTGTACCGGTTTGTCATCCCGGCAGGCCGTTGAGCAGTTTGGCGAGACCTCCGTATTGATTTAGACCTCCATATTAATTTCCTCATATGTGTACCGAGGATACGGTCCTAAAACTTACTGGGAGGTTGGGACAATATGAGGTCATGTTTATACAAAAATGTTTCTGAATCCTATAGAAGTGAGCTATATTCCTTCAATATTTGTGAAATTGAGGTTGTCGACAGTGGATCTCATCAAACGAGAACACACATATAATCTGCATGTAGTCGATATGTCCGTCTTATACTGAAAGATTTGTACACCCGGAAATTGTTTTGCGTTCATGTTCGATACTGAAAGAGAAAATTACAAAAAGCCCACTACATTCAGGATCATAATATCGCAAAACGATTAAATTTAAAAAATTCACAAAATGCCACTGGTCGTGCGTAACATTGTAACAAAACGCACTGAAGTATTACATGGATGATAGAAATCATGTTAATTATAAAGCAAACAGTTTTTTTTTGCACATTTACATATACTTTTGTGTCACAAAATAATTGCGGGGTTACAATTTTTCCAAGATTTATTTCCATTTTTATAATATTTTAGTTCCAAAGTTCCGTATCTTCGATGCATATTGTGCTGGACATATTAGGTATCAGATTTGCAAGATGCAGTTACTAAATTACGTTTTGGGATGTTCCAATGATACTCTTTGGGCGACCCAGATTAAAAGTTTGTCTTACCTCTAGGGCTCATAGGAAAAACAGTACAATAAAAAAAAAAAGATCAGTGCATATTTTAACCCCGCATCCGTCGAACATGCGAAGGAAGAAGACGACTAGTATGAGTTTCACTATATTTTTATTTTGTATTGGCCTTGTTTTGTCGAGTTGTATCTCCCTTATACCGGCTGTTTTTTCTACATCATACATAAAATGTCTCCGTGTGTCTTTTCGAAAAAATGTGAAATTCTAGACATACATTTTATCGAGAATCTCAAAGGGCACCGATGGCTGAGACTCATGATGGGGCGTAAAACATAGACATATACATATTAGGCACTTCCATTGGAGGCTCGAAATCCCATATTAATCCTAATTATGAACTCTGTGACTTGTAGGGGCTGATCACCCATTTTGGAAATGTCGTGTTGTCAAATATTTTGATCGCTCATCTGTACCTGGAAAGAGCCGAGTGTCTCAGTCTAGTACCCATCTCTTTACATAGAGCAGAACAATGCTCTGTTCCAAGAACGTATGTACAGATTGCATGGAGTTTTGCGGTAGCGCACCTATCTCGACAAAAAAATTGGAACAAAAATGTAAGGTTGGCGAAGCGAACACGAAGGGTAGTGGCAACGTACGGGTGGTCAAGCCGGCAGCAACGGATGGCGAGAGAGCAGTGGGGCAGGAAGGAGGGAATTGTTTGAAGAACAGAAGACTAGCTAGGTTGTCCTCCACCACCACTAGCAGTACCAACGGATGGTGCCCCGTGGAGCGCTTGAATGTTTAAATCCGAATATTCCGACTCTAGATACAAATCAAGGGCCTTTGGACCGAAGCTTGAAAGTGATTCACACGCACCGCACAAATTTGCTTTTCCATCACATGGGGAGTACTGTTTGATGTCGCAAAAAACGCAAATGGGATGGCACCGTCTGAGATTTTCTTGTACAATCGAGTTCGTCGGATCCATTTCTCCCTTTTTTTAACGTCTAGAATTTGAATTCATAGCTATTCCCTCCGATCCGTATTAGTTGTTGCTGATTTAGGATAAATTTGTACTAAAATTAGTGGTCGCTGATTTGCTATAAATTTGACTAAATCGGCCACAACTAATATGAAACGGCGTGACCAATGTTTAAGGTTCATGCTCGTGAAGTTCTGGTATGGAGACTCGAATGGCTGATGGCGACAGGAGAAATTTGATTGTACTACTTAATCGTCTACATGCAGTCAGAATTAAAGGCTGTAAACAAAAACCATCATACACAAACGTCACTGCATGGTTCATATCGCCTTGTATGAGGTGAGGTCAAAGAAGAATTTGCTGCCGCATAGAATAGCAACAAAAGGAGCCTTTTACGATTCAGTAGCTAGCTAGATTGAATGAATCTTGCCTTGAAAAGAAGTTAACCATGCCTTGATCATTCCATATTTTTTGCATGCACTAGCTTAATCATTCCACTATCAGTGCCAGTTAGGAAGATTCCTCTCACCGCGACGCACATATACTGCTTGTGCACATTCACCGGAAAGTGGAACCTTTTATTTCGAGTGTTCATCACCGTTCTTTTACGACTCGCTTATAGGTGACAACAAGTTGATCTTTTTTTCTTGGTATAATATAACTAAGTTGATCTTCTAGGGCTTACCCTTCAAACCTAGCTACACATCTTTGCTGACGAGAACCCTGACGGTTCACTCCACCAAAATGCGTTAGAGACTTGATCACAGCTTGCAAACATGAAATTTTCTAGGGTACCTACACTGCGGCAAAAATCACACTCTTAGAAGACAGTAAGGAAGGGGCTAAGAGCAACTCCACCAGAACCATCCAAATTCGTCTTCGGCACCCCCAGTTGAGACCCAACTGGGGTGCCGGACACATGTCAAGCACAATGAGGGTGCAGCCCACAGCGTCGCCGGCTCATCAGGGACGTTGTTTCCTTTGATCGCCCACAAGTATTTAGGAGGTCATCGTGCAGCCAGAAATGCCTTGTTCCATCACGAATTTGCCGATGTGTGGCAAGAAATTCTGAAAAATGTAACGGCACCCCCGACTGTGGATGGGGCATAGGCCACTGAAAATCAAACACCTTGTTGATCAGTTGCATCCTCGTATCATGCTAACTCTCGATAAACATGTTGCACATGATAACGCAAGCATTCATTATCTCACAAATTTGATATAGCGACCTTGAAAGACAAGGGTAGCGGAGGACGGCAAACCCACTAATAGATATCTCCATATAGCCGAGGGCTAAATTACCGTCGGATATTTACGTTAACCGTCGGATAAGCATATAGCCGACCGTACACCGTCGATTATATCCCGTCGGTGATGCTCGGTCGGCCATGGAGCACACCAATGTAAGCTCCACATCTTTGCAAACATGGAGCTCACCAATGTAAGCTCCACATCTTTGCGAACAGCCTTGGCTCTTTGCAAAATGGCCATTTCCCACACCGACAGGGTTACGAATAGTCTTCACAAATGTTGACCAATAAGGATAGATGTCGTCGGCATGTCGTACTCATGGCCATTGATCACATAGTTGCATAGGTGGAGTTAGACATTGAATTTTTTTGAGAAACACCGGTAAGCATTGGAGCACTTGATGTCATTGTTAGCACCGGCCGTGCCGAAAAATGCATGCCAAATCCAAAGATCATAATCTGTCAAGGCCTCAAGTATGACCCTGCATTTTCCATATATATGTCCTGACTTGTACATCCCCTGTCAAGTGAATTGGCAGTTCTTCCAGTTCCAATGCATGCAGTCGATACTTCCAAGCATCCTGGAAATTCTCTTGCTTCGCCTTGTGCCAAGAGACGACCAGTGTCTGTCGCATTTGGTGATCTCGGATAATCCTCTTCAAAAACTTTCACCACTACTCTGTAAAACTATTGGTGGCTTCGACGGTGGACTCAGACATACGGAGATAGTCATCCAATGAATTTGCTGGAACTCCATATGCACGGCACAACCATGCATGTCTGAAGAGATGAAAATCCAAGGGAGGTCGGTGCAATATTTCTTCAGCGCAAAGTAGTCATCGTATTCCCGAACGCCATACACTATTCTCATGAACATTGTCCTGTTCATGCTATACCGCTAGCGAAATTTGTGATGAAAGTTCGCCGAGTTCTGTACAAGAGCATGTGTCTAGCTAGTTCTCTGTGATGATTCTTGTTGGCCATCCGCCCGTTCACTAATCCTCCACGCTTCGGCACGGCTCTGCCTCGACTTGCAAATCTAGAAGTGCGACCATGACCTTGTCTTCTCCACGTCGTCGGCCGCAAAGGCAGCATCCTTCCCCATCATTTGAAAAAACATGAACTCGTCTTCGATATCCATGACCAATTAGACAAAATAAAACAATGGAACAAGGCCAGAAATCAACAATCAATCCAGCAAGCCTATGCATGAATAGTCGAACACCTTGCGTGCGGGGCGGAAGGGAGGAAGAGGCGTACTCGGCTGAATTAGCTGCGCCACGCAAGATGAGGTCAGAGACCGTCGGGGAGGGCGGCAAGCAGGCCTGCGTGGTTGATGTGGCTTGGCCCCCGAGATGCGAATCAAGTAGGCGACGATAAGAGTGGCGGCGATGGTGCGATTCCTCAGCGAGAGGAAAAAAGAGGACGAGGTGGAGGGCACTAAATCAGTTCACGCCGGCTTTGTGTGTATGGCGGGTGGGGGCCACTCGTTGGAGGGCATGTCCGACACATGTCTGTTACCGTGAGAGGACCTCCAAACATGGGGGTCCTTTTCAAGAGTGCAGGACACAAAATGGCTCGGCCCAGACAATTGGAGGTGCCACTAACCAATGTTTGCATCCGGACCCCTATTAAACCTTTGATGGGCCATTTAAAAGCTGCCGGTGAAGCTGCTCTAATGAACGTACAAAGCTGAAGAACTAGGCCAGCAATAGCACATTTGCATGCATGCATTTCGGCATGAACTCCAGCATGTCCTTGAAATATCCTCATGTTCAGCCAGGTACAGCCAAGTGTTAGGATGTGGCAAGGACAACCGTAGCTTCCAAAGCCCTAATTGGCTACATCGTGTACACTTGGAACAGAACAGAGATAGATCACAGCAAAAGATGCAGCCACCTGCATAATTGAGGCTGCCATGCAGCTAACTCGATCAGCTGGTTGGCGAAAACACAATCTGCCAAAAAACAAAGATACAATTATTTGATCAGGACACCCACTTTTCTCTGCTTTTTCTTCCCAGTGGAAAAGAAAAAGGAAATTAGCCTCCTTGCTTACGTACAGGTGGCTACCCCGTGATGCATGCATGGTTCAACATCGCCTAATAATGGTCTCTGATCTTTGACCCTAATCATAGGAGCACTTCCGGGCAGCAGGCCGCATCCATGCAGATAAGATAAATCGATCAACTTGTACTACACTTATTCATAACGCAGAAAAAAACTGAATAAAATGTTGATATAATCTCTTGTCTCTCGCTGATCTTCTTTGTTGCTTTGGCTCTGACGGACTGACGGAGACGATCCTTATCCCGATCCATCGTTGAGATATGATAGTAGTGGCAGCCGCGCAGTGCGCGCCTAGGGGGACAGAGTGATCAGGCCGAGCTGATCTCAGCGTCGCTGATGATCTGTCGAGTGCACAGACCATCATCAGCGACTCCAGATGAAAATGTTCTTCACATAGCTAGAACTCCATATGGTTATTTTCCCTGTGACATCACATCGATCGAGTTATCCGGCGTTGGAGAAATGTTTCGGGTCGCCGTTCTTGATGCCGATCGGTGGTTTCGATCGGCCGCCGGCCGTCTTTAGGTTTGTTTGGTGAGCGATGGAGCAACGTAGGGGTTTTCGCTCGGAACGCCATGGATGGATGGTAACAAGGTAACGAACTCCAACCGCGTGCTACTGCACGTAAGCGCAGGCGGCAACATTTTCTGCTTTCGGGGAAAGATCGATCGAGGGAAATGTTTAGTGACGTCAGGCGATAGGCACGCTACCTGTGCGCGCGGTCTATTCCATGGAGTAAGATATGGTATCCACAGGGAACACGACGAGGATGTGTTACTTTTGCAATATTTTTTAGGCGTAAAATCTAATTCTTGCCTAGGCACTCTCGTGTCCATACAGAGTGCTCACTGACGCGCGTTGATTGGTGGGGACAGGCTGCACCTTATCCCTTTCCCATACCTTTCTTCAGCTGTCTCTCACTGCAATAGACATGGCCGCCCAGCGACCGTAGCAAGCGCGCCGCCCTGGCCGCCCGCCGCCCGCCGCCGCGCCGGGTCCTGCGTATGAGTCGGCCGTCGACCCACAGGAGCAGCAGGTCCAAGCATGGAGGCGTTCACCCTCGGCGAGCCACCTCCTTCTTCGGCGGTGGAGGTGGGGCCGTGGAGGAGGGCTATGATCGATCTGGGAAGTTTCCCTCGGTCCAAGGAGTAGCATCGACAGCAGGTTGGACCCTGCAGCCGGCGGCGCCGCCGTGCCCGGTCGGACTCGTCCGTGTCGCCTCCCCTACATCTACCTACAAATGCGAACATCAGGGCTGAAGCGGAGGAGAGGGGCGCGCATCCTCGGCCGAGAAGACGTCGACCACCGCCAACGCCGCAATATCGCGCGACGAAGTCTGGTCCTCCTTCCACCACTTGCCCCTCGCCGGCGCCGGCGGGCGCCCGTGAAGAAGCCGAGCAGACCCAGCCGCTGGTCTCCCGCGCCCGGCAGTGAAGGCCTTCCCTGGTCAGGGTGCAGGTGGGTCTACAGTGGCTGATGGTGGCCGAAGCCCCGAGGGGAGGGCCTGCACGCAGAGGTTGGAGCCCAAGATGGCGCTGGTTCAGGTCGAGCTGCCGCAGGAGGCCTTCCACGAGGACTGGCTGCCTACTCCGGACTCCTGCTTGGGTAGTATTGCTCTTCTTCCTCCTCTTTCTTGTCTTCTGCATTTGATAGTTGAATTGTTCCAACTGATTCAGTGCTACCGGCCAATATAGCTGAATGTAGATAGTTGTTTGATCAGCGGTCGTACTAATAGTTTTGCCTCGAAAGAAAGTTTGGCCAGTGTGTTTCTCGTTTTGTCATCTGTAACGGATGATTTGCTCAGACTAAATTCAGTTCCATAGCTGTTTTAGTTCGAATATAGCTGTTTTATTACATCCATTGATTGTACCACTGCAGTGCAGAATGTAACATCTCCAGTTATTATGTATTTGCTCATATAAACATGACATGTGGATGCAGCTATAGTTCAACTTGAGCTGTTTTATTACATCCATTGCATGTACAACTGCAGTACAAGATGTAATTTCCCCATTTTAGTATGTATTTGATCATATAAACCGGACATGTGGATGTTGTTTCAGTTCAAGTATAGCAGTTTTTTATTTATCTATTGCCTGTACAACTACGGTGCATGATATAATTCCCCAGTTAGTATGTATTTTGTTCAAATAAACCTAACATGTGGATGTAGTTTTAGTTCAACTATAGCTGTTTTATTATATCAATTGCTTGTACAACTGTAGTGGAGGATGTAATTTTCCCCGGTTAGTATGTATTTTTAGTGTCATTTGGATGTAGTTTTAGGAGAGTGGACAAATGGCTCCCGAGATCTAGGGAGCTCGTTTTTTGAAAAATCGAAAATGGAATTTGAAAGTTTCAAAAAATCTGGGAAAATATTCTGGATATAGATAATGATGAAATCTACTAGTGTGCAAAAAAAATTCTAAATTCGTTGTATTTAAGGCTGGGAAAAAAAGACAAATGGCTGGATCTGGGTGCGGTGAACAGTGCACATTTTCTAAATTTGAATTTTTGCCAGATTTATCATTTTTGTGTAGACTAAAGTATAACGAATTTTGAATTGAGATTTTGCACAGAGGTAGAGTTCAATGTTATCTAGACCTAGAAATTTTGTCCCGGAATATTTGGAACTTTGAAATGTCATTTTCGATTTTTTCATAAAAACGGCCACCTTGGAGATCGGGCTCCATTTGTGGTTTCCGGTAGTTTTAGTTCAAATATAGCTATATTTGTTATATCCATGGCCTATATGATTTCAGTATAAGATGTAATTTTCAAGTGCTTAAATCAACACGGTCTGATGATGCGTACAAATCTGTGATGGAAATTGTATTATTTTTTTCTGTCAGATGTAAATCTTGAATGCTTCAATCAGGCCGGCCTATATTTGTTACATCCAGGTAAATGGGTGATTTGTTTGCTACTCCATTTTTCTGCCAGATGTAAGCAGTAGTTCAGGAGAAAGAAAGCGTTTGGAATCTGTGGTCTCGGAGGTTTTTTTCCCGTCGAGTCAAAAAAAGTGGGGCACCGGCAGGGCACCCATACAAGAGGGGACGCGGGAAGCTGGGAAGGTGTGGTCCCGGTTTACTTTTTCAGACATGTCGCTTTCGGACAGGGGGGGCACTGCGTAAGGCAAAAAGGTGCCCGCGCACTCCCTAGCAACGTCCTATTTTAGGGGCCGGTTTTGGGGTAAATGTTTTCAGAGACTTTCCCAAGTGGTATGTAGAGAGATATATCATAGCGATGATTCATGAGGCGGAATTTGATCCACTAGTGGAAAACCGGGCACTAGTCCCGGTTCCAGAGGGGCATTCGTCTCGGCTAGGCAGCCGAGACAAACCAAGCAGGACTAAAGCCCCCCACCTTTTGGTCTCGGTTTGCTACGAACCGGGACTAGAGGCCCTCCCACGTGGGCACGGCGCAGCGCGCGGGGCTGGGAACCTTTAGTCCCGGTTCGTAACACGAACCGGGATGTGTCAGTGTTTTCTTTTTTTTCCATTAATTTTAGGGTTTAGGGTTTTAGTGTGGTGTCGGATGGTTTAGGGTTTGGGGATCGCCTCGATGCGCCAAAAGCGGGTTCCCGGTATATATAAATTACACACCCCAGCTTTCGATCCCGGTAACACATACAATATATACAACATGTGATATCGCGTTGATGACACATACAAATTAAGTTGTACATGAAGATCGCGTTTTCCGGTTCCAAGTACTTAATTATTACATGGAGGTTTCGGTTTGCCTTCAGGATCGCAGTACTCTCCTTTGTCCGATATGGCCTCCGCAAGGTAAAATCCCGCCAATTCCTCCGCAATTGCTCTGAAGCGGTGATTCCATGGTAGCTTGTTGCGCTTTTGCGCCAACTGTGAGATCAAAATGAATACATGAGTTTTGTGTATATATATATATATATATATATATATATATATATATATATATATATATATCAAATGAATAATAACGTTGTGAATAATGTTTCGTACATCGCGAGATCTTTGCCAATCCAATCTCTCGGAGACTAGGACGTGTATGTACTCGCAAACGAAGTATCCACATAAATTAGTTCCCGGCGGCTATTTAAGGCAAGACTATGTACAAGAATAGAATTCAATCAATAATAATCAAGTATGCATGATAATGGTGTGTGAACATAGGTACTACTTACTTGGTTCAAATGCCATATCAGCTTTTTTGGCCATTCATGGGAATTGTCTTCCTTGATAAATGTTTCCCAAACGCTGCCCGACAAAGAAAATTAACAGATGAGATATTAATGACTTGATATCAGGAGTACGAAGGAAATAGGCGGTAAGAAAAGAGTGTACCTTTCGAGCAGGTCAAAAACCATCTTGTACTCTATAGGTTTTCTTCTTAATGAGTCAAGGAAATGAATATCTCCACTGTGAGGTTTAATGACGAGAATAATATAGTGGAAGCTGCGCACAGTCATGATGCATAACTCATCAGTTAAACTTAATTAACATCGAGTGAGCAAATTAGAATGTGTACATGACAGTAACACTTACTTGTAGTTGAAAGGCCAAAATATAGTGCTTTTGTCGCGGTATCGCTTGAAATACCTTATGATAAAGATCACAGGGGATGATCCTATGATTGTTGTCCCGATCTTTCACAGCGAGTACCCGGATAGAAATCTCCCAATAACGATCGATGAACGTCACCTGAAGACGAGGAACGAATCCGGCAAGCAACGTGATGGAGATCACCATGCCTCAAGCCACAGCACGACAATCCTTGATGAACACAAGAACCTCCGCAGCAATCTTTATTAGATAAACGGCATCGCCGTCCCCGGAGGGATGCTTCACCACGGAAACACAACACAATAGTTTTAGACTAAAATTCTGAACTCCCTAACCCTAATGCACCCAGCTCCTTATATGGAGGGGAGGGGGTGCGGCCTAACCTAGGGGGGGGGGGGGCATACTGTAGCTACAGTGCGCGCTACAGTGCACACAGCCAGGACTTGGCAGCCTGGTTCGGTTGGACAGGCCCAAACCGAACACACACAAAATTATTAAAATAGCAGCGACACAAATAAAACTCACACGACACAACTAATGACACATCTAGCTTGGTGGAGTCCTGAAATTGGGCTGCACCTCCTCCGTCGTGCCCGTATCATCCTCCCCCCCCCCCCCCCCCTTCAAAAAGCGTTGTCCCCAACGCGTGAGGGTCTGCTCGAAAAGGTGGCGGGATATAAACAATAGCACCACGCATGTTCGCCGTCTTCAAGTCTTGCTTGCCTACCACACCACATCCTCCCTCTCGGCCTGCTTGACTTTGACGCCTCCTTTCTTCGCCACATGAGCTTGGACTTCGGCGCCACCACATTCTTCTTCTCAACACTTGATGGAGCTCTTTGCTGCTGAACATGAACCTTCTTTGCACAACCCTGCAAAGTAGTAATGCCTGGGCCACACAACTGACGAACACGTCCATCCTTGCCTGTATGCACACTTACTGCTGCCAACAAAACATCTCCGAGGTGTTCTAACAAAACTGTGGCTAGCTACCCGCGGCACCATATGCACCGGAACACGATCAGCACCACCGTCATCGGTCTGAACACCCATGTCAACACGAACTGGAAGTGGAACACATGGAACACATGCTGACATATCCTTCGCTTCAACAAGAAAAGGGTTGACTTGAACCGGCTTGTCACTAACAAGAACAACCGGCTTGTCATCTACAGGCTTGGCTGAAACAATATCATCACTGACGCTCCTCGCATCATGCTCCTCATGTTGCATCTTAGGTAGCCCTGGTTGTGGCTTAACCTTGCGCAACTTCTCCTTGCGAACCAGCAGCACCACATCAGACTTGATTTGATCATCTCTCATAGGCTTCAAAGTCCGCTGCTTGCTATCATGCATAAAAGAATATGTATTTTCTCTCCCAGCATGTAAAGCATTATGATCATACTACCATGGACGACCAAGTAACAGCCCACATACCTCCAATGGCAACACATCACATTCCACCTCATCAACATATTCACCAACTATAAATGGCACACGCACCTTGTGAGTAATCTTCATCATACCACCGCTATTCACCCACTCAACATGCCTCGGTTCTGGAATACGCCATGTGGATAAACCCAAACTTCCACAACCGCCTTGCTAATGCCATTACAGTAGCTACCACTGTCAATCATCAACTTACATGCTTTGCCTTTGATCATGCATTGCGCCTGAAATAAATTCCAACGCTGGCCTCTATCCGCTGTCATACAAGTATCATCATGTACTCTCTTGAGTTGCATATTCAGCCCACTCAATGGTACAACCTCCTCAGGGAGAACCAACTTGTCTAGCTCCAAAAATCTAGTACGGAGAAATTTCTTGAAATCTTCCCAACTAGATGTTCCACTTGTAATGCCTTTCGCAGATCGCTCGTCACTCCACCAACTAGCCACTTGCTCATCCACACGCCTTCGTGCAAGAACATATTCAGCATGACCACCAAACTTGCTGTCGAGTGTACGACATCTCTCGAAACCACGGTCCATGTCTTTTTCCCAAGACTGATACTCCGTGTATGTGGCAGAATTCTCCAACCTCCATTTGATGTTTGCGGAATCAAGTGCCAAACCGATGACAACAGTAGTGTAGTCATGGTACACGTCGTCAGACCTCTCGGTCGCATGATTAGACCTAGACGAAACCATTTTCTGAATGGCTTCCTCGCGAAAACTGTAGCTGCTACAGTAATTTCGTGGTTTCCTTTCTACCAATCCGATTAGAACTCAGCTGCAAACACCAAACAAAAGGTCTCGTGCAATCCGAAATTTGCTCCCTTTCCTTTGCTGTCCCGTGCACACACGGAAAAAGATCCCAACTGAAATCTCCTTTTTTTCCTGTCTGTTTCTTTCCTTTTAATCTGATCCGAAATATGGTGTCAGGAACAGATTCAATGCATGTTCTTTCTTTCCTTTCCTGTTTATTTCCTTTCCGATCTCCTTCAAGACTTGCTCTGCTGTCACGAAGCAATAAATAGCTCGCTGGTATGGAAAGAAATAAAACAAACCGATCCAATCTGCACGCCAAAACTGCTCCTTTTTTTTCACGTTACGATCGGAACAAACGAACCGCCAAGAGTCCTCCATGCGTACGTCCTGATCAGATCGCTAATTCCAATCCAATCTCTTCCTTCAGGCCAAACGCCGATCGAGAACACAAAGAAAGGCCAAAATATAGTGCTTTTGTCGCGGTATCGCTTGAAATACCTTATGATAAAGATCACAGGGGATGATCCTATGATTGTTGTCCCGATCTTTCACAGCGAGTACCCGGATAGAAATCTCCCAATAACGATCGATGAACGTCACCTGAAGACGAGGAACGAATCCGGCAAGCAACGTGATGGAGATCACCACGCCTCAAACCACAGCACGACAATCCTTGATGAACACAAGAACCTCCGCAGCAATCTTTAGTAGATAAACGACATCGCCGTCCCTGGAGGGATGCTTCACCACGGAAACACAACACAATAGTTTTAGACTAAAATTCTGAACTCACTAACCCTAATGCGCCCAGCTCCTTATATGGAGGGAAGGGGGTGCGGCCTAACCTAGGGGGGGGGGGGGGGGGGGGGGCATACTGTAGCTACAGTGCGCGCTACAGTGCACACAGCCAGGACTTGGCAGCCTGGTTCGGTTGGACAGGCCCAAACCGAACACACACAAAATTATTAAAATAGCAGCGACACAAATAAAACTCACACGACACAACTAATGACACATCTAGCTTGGTGGAGTCCTGAAATTGGGCTGCACCTCCTCCGTCGTGCCCGTATCACCTTAGCAGATCAGACGGTGTGTCCCTGTTCCATAAGGGATCCACTATGGTGACTTCATTAAGTTTATCCGGGTCAATGAACCCAATGTCATTCATGTTTTCCCTTTTGAGTTCGAGCATCTTCATTCTACATAATATAGAGCACAAAATATTAAATTGAGGATAATGAACGCGCCGAGGTAAAGACTTAAATTACATAAATAAATCACTTACAGACAGTATGAACTGAGGATGGATTTGTCGAGGGCCCAGAGATAGTATAACTGGAAAAGTTCGATGAACTCAACGGACACACAGTACCGGTCGCCGTAGTGCTCTTCCGTACAGTTCAGCATGAGACTGACAGACCCGTCCTTTGCGGCTTTCTTGTACCAGGTATGCAACGCACGCAATTTTGTTGGTAACCTGCGGCCTTCCACCATATTTTCCCCGGAAACGTATTTTCTTGCTTCAGGAGCGGGGACGTACTCATATGACGAAGCTATTTGGTCTGCAGTACGTTGCGCTTTAGTGGCAAGACGACGTATTTCCGCTTCGTCAAACACCTTGAGGGGGGGGGGGAGGGGGGGGCAGATTGTGCGGCTTGTCGTCCTCTCTATCGGGTTTCCACACACCCTCGTGAACTGCTTTTATTGCGGCTTCAATCTTCGGGACGATTTCTTGTACTACTTTCTTAAATTTTTCCCCTACAACAATGCGCCCTGTTTCCTCGTTCAAGGATGCACCATGCGCGAACAACCAGAATTTGAACCTATCGGGCCAGTGCTTTGTCTGTGGAGTGATCCCTGCAGCAAGCAGTCTTTTTTCACAGGCTAACCACGTAGGAATGGCGGACCTGTAGCCACCTGTCCCCAACCTATGGTGGTATATCTTCTTCGATGCATTTTCCTTATTTTTCACTGAACGAGCCACAGCCTGAGACGATTGCTTATACGCCTTAAATGCGGGCCAGTAATCTTTTATCTTCACCAGTGTTTCGGAATTTTCACTGAAATCTGGATCTTGTTTTTCATATTTTTTCCATAATGTTTTCTTGAAGGTCCGGAATTGCGAGGCCATCTTGGAGAGAGTCCACTCCTTGAGTTTCGACTTCTTGGTTTCAGAGAGATCAGCCGGGAAGTTAAAATGTGACAAGAGTGTGTCATATATCAAATCTTTTGAAATTTGGTGGACATAGCAGGGGTCATCGTCTGGTGCGCCTGCCGGCTTATACCATTCTTGTATGGTGATCGGAGCATGTCCCTAACAATAACTCCAGCTTGATTTATATATTTAGTGCGGTTCTCTCTGGGTTCCACCGGATCGCCGTTCGCAACAACTTCATAGATCGGTAACTTTGGATCATCGCTAGTCATCCTTTTCGTGCGGCCTCGAGGACCTTGCTTTCTAGAAGATTTGCTCGATCCGGAGGGCTAAAAGAAAAATAATGCGTTAATAAGTGCAATACAAATCAATTATTGCATCTTGTGATCAACAAAATATAGACTTAATATATATATACCCCGGCGGCTCTTATTTCTTCGGACTCATCAAGTCCCTCACCAGAGTCCATCAAAAACTGTGAGGCAAAATCCTCATCATCTTCTCCACCGGCATCTTCTCCACTGGCATTGGTTCCACCGGCAGCTTCTCCACCGACATCTTCTCTATCGTGATGCTCATATATCTCTTGCATAACTATGTCTTCATTCTCCTCGTCTCGCACATAGTTGAGATCCATAGCTCAATGTCCCTGCAATCAATAAAATTTGCATCTTATTCACAATTAGTAGTAGTATTAATTTGCATCTATAAGAAAAACTATAAAGTTAACAATTGTGCTAACAATAACAATCTTATTCACAATTAGTACTAATTTGAATCTATAAATTTGCATTTATAAAATTGCATCTATAAAATTCCATCTATAAAATTTGCATCCCAAAAATGCTACACAAAAATTGCAAAATTAAGTCTCTAACACATTGTTAAATTTGCTAACACATTGTTAAATTTGCAAAAACATTGTTAAAAATTTGCTAACACATTGTTAAAAATTGCTAACACATTGTTAAAAATTGCAAAATTACAAAAATTGCTAACACATTGTTAAAATTGCTAACACATTGCTTAAATTGCTAACAAAAATTATAATTTTCTAACACATTGCTAAAATTGCTAACACATTGTCTATCACTAGATATATAATAACCTAAATATGAAAAAAAATAAGAAAAAAAAGAACTAACCTCGGGCAGGAGGAGGCGATGGGGCTCGAGCAGGTAGGGCAACGCGGCGGCGACGGCCAGGGAAGCGCGGCGCAGCGGCCGGAGTGGCGCGGCGTTGTGGGGCTCGAGGAGAGGAGAGGCGCGCGATGGCGGAGACGCCTCGGGGCGGTGCACGCGCGCGGCAGCGCTGTGGCAGACGCGCGGTGGAGGGGGCGCGGCGGCTGCCTGAGCAGGGGAGCACCTCGGGGCGGCGCGGCGGCTGCCGGAGCAGGGGGAGCACCTCGGGGTGGCGGCGCGGTAGATCGAAGGGGGCGACCGCGGCGGGGCACGGGGCAGCACCACGGAGGCGGAGAAGGCGACCGTGGCGGGGCGGGGCAGCACAGGAGCAGCACCACGGCGGCGGAGCAGCGCTTCGCCGTCGGGGGCGTCGGCGGCGTCGGGGGAGGGTTCTTCGTCGATTTGGGGGGAGAATGCGAAAAATTTCGGCCGCAACCACCCAAAACCGCGCGGAATCGACCTTTAGTCGCGGTTGGAGCCACCAACCAGGACTAAAGACCCTTTAGTCGCGGTTGTAGCCACCAACCGCGACTAAAGGTCTCCCTGGGCCGCCAAAATTTTGGGCGCGAACCCCAGCGGACCTTTAGTCCCGGTTGGTGTTACCAACCGCGACTAGATGGGCTTTTTAATTTTTTTTCCTTGTTTCTTTTTCTTTTTCTATTTTGAATGGTTTTGTTTCTGTTTTGATTTACTTTCTTTAAAAAAAAAAATTGTTTCTAGTTCATGTTCTTATATACTTTGATTTAAAGGTGCCAAACAGATTTTTAAAATTATTACACATCACTAACTTTCATTATTACACAATTACACAAAATAAAACATTACTACACATCACTGACAGTTACATTACTGCACCGTAATATTAGCGGGAACGACGGAAGAGCCAGCCCCGTTCGCGCGCGCACGTTTGCGGCAGAGGGCACTAGCCATGGAGGATGAGTCTTTTAGTGCACAAGCCAGCTCGGAATCCTCCTTCGCCTTGAGCTGGCAGGCAGTCCTGGCTCGCTGGACACGGCCATCGTGAACGGACTGCAAGGAGGCTTCAATGGCCTCCTGCATCTGCGGCCCACTGACCTCTTCCCCATGGTCGCTCCAGTCGAAGTCGTCGTCCTCCTCCTCGTTGGGACGGGTGGCGGCTGGTGGAGGTGCGGCGGGCAAGTCGCCGTATGCGGCAGCGGATCCCCATGCCACCCCTGCGGCGTACGCATCCTCTTCCGGGTCAGGGACGTCGGACCATGGGTGCTCGTACGCCCTCCGCACCTCCTCCGGCACCGGAGAAGGAGGCCGGTAGAATGGCATTCCTCTCCATGCCGGGCTCGTGGGCATACGGTGGGATAGGCTCCCGCGGTAGCGCCAAGCACGCTCTGCCGAGCACGCTCGACCTGGTCCAGAAGGCGCTGATCAGGCGGGCGTGGCGGATCCATCTCGTGGATACGATGTGGCTTAGGGTTTACCCCATCAGCGACAATATTATACATATATATAGATCTCAATGGCACAGCGATGGGGGATCGTGACTAAAGAAGCACACGGATCGTGTATTTCTTTAAAGCGCTTGTGAGCCGTTGGATCACGGGTGTGTTTCTTTAAAACGCTTGTGAGCCGTTGGATCAGGGTGTGTTTCTTTAAGACCCGGTTGATAACACCAACCGGGACTGAAAAGCACACGGATCATGTGTTTCTTTAAAGCGCTTGTGAGCCGTTGGATCACGGGTGTGTTTCTTTAAAACGCTTGTGAGCCGTTAGATCAGGTGTTTTTTTTTGTGAGTGACATGGCCCTATATATAGCCCCCCTCCCGGACATGTTCGACACTCAGTGTCTACTCCTTGTAATCAAAGCATTCGGATTCCCGTCATACATCCCTACGGTGCATTTGATATGCAGGCACTCATGAGCCACCGTAGGGCTGTATGACGGGGAAACCTTGTGTTTTGTTTCAACTTTCAGAACACAGTTACATAAAAGGTTTAATACATTATTACACATCACCAACAACATCCCTATGTAGTGTTCACTTGTTCTTCATGTGTGCCCCTTTCTTCTGAACGCGCCGTAACCATGGACAATCTTCTTCAAGTAACTTGATGGTTGGGTCAGTGTTCACTTTGAAGGGCGGAATTTCGTGGAACTTATCGTAATCTTCTGACATGTCTGTCTTGTCCTCCACTCCCACGATGTTTCTTTTACCTGAAAGAACTATGTGACACTTTGGCTCATCGTATGATGTATTCGCTTGTTTATCTTTCCTTTTTTTTGGTAGGGTAGACATGTCCTTCACATTGAAAACCTGAGCCACTTCACTAGCTAGAACGAATGGTTCGTTCTCGTACCCAAGATTATTGAGATCCACTGTAGTCATTCCGTACTGTGGGTCTACCTCTACCCCGCCGTCAAGGTTGAACCATTTGCACTTGAACAAAGGAACCTTAAAAGAAGGTCCATAGTCAAGTTCCCATATCTCATCTACGATACCATAGTATGTTACCTTTTCCCCATTGCAGTCTTTTGCATCAAAGCGGACACCACTGTTTTGGTTCGTGCTCTTTTTATCTTGGTCGGCCGTGTAAAATGTATTTCCATTTATCTCGTACCCTTTAAAAGTCAATAGAGTCGAAGATGGTGACTTGGCCAATAAGTATAGCTGTTCTCCAACATTGGTGTCATTAATCAGACGTCTTCGTAACCAACCGCCGAAAGTCTTCATGTGTACTTCAATACAATCTTTCGCGTATTGGGAGTGTAAATAATTCTTGTGTTCCTGGATATACGGATCTGCCAAGCTGGAATTAAGTAGAACTGTGTAGTGTGCTCGAGTGAAAGAATTCACGTCTTGACATAGTGTCACTTTCCTTCCTAGAGTGCCTTTTCCACGCAGTCTCCCCTCATGGCGCGACTGAGGAACACCAATCGCCTTTAGATCAGGAATAAAGTCAACACAAAACTCAATGACCTCCTCTGTTCCATAGCCCTTGGAGATGCTTCCTTCTGGCCTAGCACGGTTATGAACATATTTCTTTAAGACTCCCATGAACCTCTCAAAGGGGAACATGTTGTGAAGAAACACAGGACCGAGAACCATAATCTCTTCGACTAGGTGAACTAAGAGGTGCGTCATAATATTGAAGAAGGTTGGTGGGAACACCAACTCGAAGCTGACAAGACATTGGACCACATCCTTCTCTAAACCTTTTAGAGTTAGTGGATCGATGACCTTCTGAGAAATTGCATTCAGGAATGCACATAGCTTCACAATGGGTACTCGAACATTTTCCGGTAGAAGCCCCCTCAATGCAACCGGAAGTAATTGTGTCATAATCACGTGGCAGTCATGAGACTTTAGGTTTTGGAATTTTTGCTCTGCCATGTTTATTATTCCCTTTATATTCGACGAGAAGCCAGATGGAACCTTCATGCTGCGAAGACATTCAAAAAATATTTTCTTCTCTTCTTTTGTAAGAGCGTAGCTCGCAGGACCTTGATGATTCTCCGGATGAGCGTCGTCTCGTTGGTTCACACGTTGATGGGCCTGCCTTGCTTCCGGTGTATCTTTTGATTCCCATACACGCCCAAGAAGTTTAGCAGGTTCAAGCAAAGGTTTTTTGTCACGTGCATCACGTCGATTGCAGAGTGAACCTCTAGCTTGATCCAGTAGGGCAGCTCCCAGAATATAGATTTCTTCTTCCACATGGGTACATGGTTGTTAGCGTCATTCGGAACAGATAGTGCGCCAGGACCCTTCCCAAAGATTACTTTTAAATCCTTGACCATATCATGTATAACAGAACCATCAGGGCGGGTAGGCTTCGTCCGATTATCTGCCTCACATTTGAAATGTTTGCCTTTCTTTCTTCCGTGATGTCTGGGTAGAAGAAATCGACGATGTCCCATGTACACATTCTTTTACCTAAATGTATACTTTCAGTATCATCTAAACAGTGCGTGCATGCATTGTATCCCTTGTTTGACTGTCCTGAAATGTTACTAAGGGCAGGCCAATCATTGATGGTTACAAACAACAGCGCTCGTAGGTCAAATTCTGTTTCTTTGTACTCATCCCACACACGCACACCTTCTTCACGCCACAACTGTAAAAGTTCTTCAACCAATGGCCTCAGGTACACATCAATGTCATTGCCAGGTTGCTTCGGGCCTTGGATGAGCACTGGCATCATAATGAACTTCCGCTTCATGCACAGCCAAGGAGGAAGGTTATAGATACATAGAGTCACAGGCCAAGTGCTATGACTGGAGCTCTGCTCTCCAAAAGGATTAAAGCCATCTGTACTTAGACCAAATCTTAAGTTCCTAGCGTCATCTGCAAACGTCTTGAACTCCTGTCGATTTTTCTCCACTGCGACCCATCAGCGGGGTGTCTCATCATCCGGTCTTTCTTACGGTCTTCTTTGTGCCATCGTAACAACTTTGCATGCTCTTTGTTTTGGAACAAACGTTTCAACCGTGGTATTATAGGAGCATACCACATCACCTTGGCAGGAATCCTCTTCCTTGGACAATCATGCTCGCCCTCAACATCACCAGGGTCATCTCGCCCAATCTTATACCGCAATGCACCGCATACAGGACAAGCATTCAAATTTTCGTACTGGCCGCGGTAGAGGATGCAGTCATTAATGCATGCATGTATCTTCTGCACCTCTAATCCTAGAGGGCAGACAATCTTCTTTGCTTCATACGTACTGGAGGGCAATTCGTTGTCTCTTGGAAGCATCTTCTTAAATATTTTCAGCAAATTTTCAAATGCCTTGTCAGTAGTACCACTCTCTGCCTTCCATTGTAGCAATTCCAGTGTGCTACCCTGGTCATTTTCGCAAGTTGGGTACAACAATTTGGTGTGATCAGCTAACATGCGCTCCAACTTCAACCTCTCGTTTTCACTTCCACAGTCCATTTGTGCATCACGAATGGCCCGACGAAGATCATCGTCAGGCTCATCAACGATGGGATCTTCTTCAGCATCGTCTTCCCCCATTGAAGTACCACCGTGTTCATCGAACATAGGATAGTTGTCATTATCCTCTTCTTCTTCATTGTCTTCCATTATAACCCCTCTTTCTCCGTGCTTGGTCCAACAATAATAACCAGACATGAAACCATTCCGCAACAGGTGGCCGTGAATAATTGATGAGCAAGAGTGATCCTTCATATTCTTACAAAGACTGCATGGACAACATATAAAACCATTCTTCCGCTTGTTTATCTCAGCCACACGGAGAAAATCATGCATGCCATCAATGAAATCGGGTAAACGTCGGTCACCGTACATCCATTGCCGTCTCATCTGCATATATATACAAGTTCATCAAGCAAAGTTGAGTAGCGACCAATACATAGTTATCAAATACCAAATTAATTAATACAAGTTCATCAAGCAAAGTAGAGTAGCGACCGCGACCAAATGTAATACATAGTTCTCACGAAACATACATCAATCGAAACTAACATACAACTATCTAAAGAATTTAAATCCAACAACAAATGCGATCAGAATCGCAACCAAGGTAACTATTGAACCAACATCATAATGATACCAAGCCTCTTGACTAATGGCATATTTTCTAATCTTTTTAAGCTTGGTGCGCATTGCATCCATCTTCCTCTCGTAAGCAGCGACGACGTCGGCAAGCTCGACCCCGTGAGCATCATCGATGTCGGCAATCTTCAAGTCCAATTCCATCTTCTCGTCTAGGCATTGGAGACGAAGATCTTCACTTATCTTCAATTTTGCTTTCAAAACGTCGTTTTCTTTTTTAAAAAACTCGACAATAGGGTCGGTTGGAATTTCCGGTTCAACTACCTCCTAAATAAAAATATATCTATGTCAAGTTGGTCGGCATGATTGTTATAAACACGAAACGAAATAAATAGTTATAAAAATATACCACATCCGAATCATAGACCGGACGAGGGCCGACGGGGACGGATATCAAAACCATGACACTATACACATAAAAAACATAAGAAAATTATACAAGAAATGACTATGCATTTAAATCATACAAGTAATTTAAAATAAAAGATTAAAAAAGAGACTCACCGAGATGACGGGACGGCGCGGGCTATCGACGGCGGAGAGGACGGGGACGGGCCGACACTAAAACCCACAAATCATAATTTAGTTTGAGCTCAAATTGCATATAGAAAAAATGAAATCTCTAACTTAGATATTTCATCAAACACCTAGCTAGCACTAAAAATACTCAATGAGCTAAATGAACTAAACAAGCAACGAAACGAGCGCCGGAAGAAACGAGCGCCGTCAATCTTAGCAGATGGTGGAAACAAATGGGCAAGAAATCGAGCTCGGGTGAAGGAAAAATGGAGATGAAACTCGAGCTCAATGTGGCCATGGCCGGCTCGGGGTGGAAGATGATAAAGGGAACCTTTAGTCCCGGTTGGTGCCACCAACCGGGACTAAAGGTCCACCCAAGGCGGGCCAGCGCTCAGGATGTGTCAGAACCTTTAGTCCTGGTTCGTGGCACCAACCGGGACTAAAGCTTCTATCGTTTTTTGAAAATCAACTTTTGTTTGAATTCATATCTTTAAAACCGTAAATCGTAACTCGACAAATAATATGTATAAATGGATCAGAAAAATGATAGGAATCTAAATATTGTGTCGTATCATCTTTTGCATAAATATTAAATCATTTTCACGTTTTCGCGTTTTTCCCGGTTTCACGTTTTCCCCGGCTTCCCGTATCCGTATCCTTATACCGGTAAATCGAATTTCGGAAAGTAATATTTATGAATCGATCGGAAAAATGATATGAATCCAAATATTTCGATCATTAATTTTTAGGTTAACCGGATACATGAGAGAAGACACAACGTTCGGCACACACACACACATCTCGCTATATTGATCTACTCATCAACGACATTAAGACGATCGCCATTGGTATTATAGCCACGTAGACTATCCCACTTCCGCGCAATCTCGAAGCCGAGGCGAGCGTCAAGAGCGGCATACTCGACTTGCTCGTAGCTCAATGGCACGTTGCCCCATCCGCGAATCCGGAGGTCTTCTTCGTCGTCGTCGTTCTTATCCTTCTTCTTCTTCTTCTTCTTCTTCTTCTTCTTCTTCTTCTTCTCCAGTTTTGTCCCAATGATAGCATTGGAGAGAGCAACAAGACTCGGAGTAGTATTGCCGGTTGGGTTCCGCCTATCGCTCTGGAGGTCGACCGCGGACGGAATTTCAATTCCGTAGCAGCGCAGCATCCGCAAGTCATTGTGGATAGCCACGCCGTAAAACTTGATGGTCTTGTCACCTAAGAAATCCACGAGGAGCTGCGGCTTCCGATCAGCCCAGCAGATCTGGAAGACAAGTGTCTCGGTCGCCACCGAGAGTTGAAAGACGGCGGCGCGCTGCTGTTTCTCGGGTGGAAGATTGTTCTGTGGACCCGGGAGAGCGTCGGTGAACTCGCAGTCGAGTCCAACGCACTTGATCGGTGCGGCGTCGAGATAGAATTTTTCACGTCACGGATCCACCTCTCCACGCGTGATGCACGGAGGGTGACCCATACCTTGAAGCGCATACCCTCCTTGGTGAAGTAGTACAACCGAGACCGAGGTCGAGGCCATGGAACGAACGCGACTCGCTCCATTGGAATAGAAGAGAGGATTCGAGAGAGAGTGTTTTTGCGCGATTAGAGAGAGATGATTGTGTGCTTAAGGCCAAGATTTGTCTTGCTTTATATAGGGCAGAGAGGGGAGGCCGGCGGGCAGGGGAGGCCGACGGGCAGGGGTGGCCGGGGTTAAGACGGCGGCTGATCATCTTCCAAGGAGCTGACCATCTTCCAAGGCTAATTAAAACGGCGGCTGTGTTGATCAAACTTCCGAAGCAACAGCAACACGCGCGGGAGGCAAAAAGGTTTGAAACCTAGTCCCGGTTCGTGGCACGAACCGGGACTAAAGGTTCTCGCGCGGGCCCCTGCCGCTTCGGCTGCATGTGGCCGACCTTTAGTCTCGGTTCGTGGCTGGAACCGGGACTAAAGGACCCTCACCAACCGGGACATGGCTGGGTGCGTCGCGTGGCGCTGAAACTGGGCGTAGTGTGGACCTTTAGTCCCCGTTCGTAATAATTTGGAGACTAAAGGGCCGAACCTATTGCCCTTTTTCCACTAGTGATCATATCCTCATGACAATTATCGTGCAGTCCCAACGGTGTGTTTCGATATGCTAAATATATTCAGCGTCCACCGGTGGCTGAGGGCATGTACAATACTAGAGAAGGCTAGTCTTCTCTTAGCCCTCCACGTCACTTAGAGTAGACAATAAATAGTACTCGTACAATGTGTTAACTCTTATTGTCTTCTCTAGCAATTAATGAGAAGTAATTAAATTTGGGAAAAAATATGTTAATAAGGGAGAGCATATTGTACAATGGACAAAATAGCCTTCTCTTAATTTTATTAAGAGATCATCCCTTAGCTAAGGGAAGACAACCATCTCTCTCTTCATTCTCTTTCCTCCAACTAAGAAAAAATCTGATGTGGCATCTCTAAGGGAAGGCTGACGTCACCGCATTGTACATGCCCTAATTGGTATATCCCAAAAGACAAAGTAATGTAATCGAGTTGTTACATATTAAATTAAATTCATTACCTCTACTTATAGTTTTCTATATTGTATTTCTACCTCGCATACCTTGATGGAACTTGATAAATAAATTCTTTGTATGCGGCTTCATAACCTCTTCAAGCATGAGGTTTTTCAAACCTGGCCAAATCTTCAGCTATATAGTTGGGTGGTGCATCAGTGCTTTAGTCAAGTTCATCAAGCATATCAAGCATGATCATTCTGAGTAGCAAACTCTTCAAGCCTATATTTTACGAATACATTTTGAGTGTAAAAAGAACAAGTAATGAACTAATGATAAGTAATCTATTTTAGGGGGAGGTTTCAATTAAGAAACAATAATAATCTAGAACAAGTAAGGAAACTAAGAACAAATGATAAACTAAAACTGAAAAGAACTCTAATAAATATACGAAGTAGCAAAATTACTTCATGACAACGGCATCCGAAGAAAGATTTATACCTTTATGAATGTTATGGATGCAGTTTACTTATAACTTTTTAACCTAGAGACCCTAGATTTACCGGAAAGTAAAGTTTGGCAAGGTAAGTTCTATCAAGATTGGCAAATGGTTTAAATAGGTCGGGGCGAAAGTTTCACGTGCAGCTGTATTTTAGAAATTTTAGTGATAACAAATATATTTTTTAGTAATTTTAGTGATAAAAATGCATATGATGGCAGAGATATATAAGGGGTTGCGTCCTTATGTCACCATAGCCTTATAACCGCAACACCATGGATTCAATTGTCCAATTCGCGCCTATTTTATCTTTCGGGGTTACCTCGGTTATTGAGACTGAACAGACTAAAATATTAAGTTCTTTGACGTCATTGTTGTTCCCCACATAGTTGGTCCCACCTAATGTACTATCCTTTATTACTCTCACCGGGTTTCACATGTATCCATCTGGTTTCCTCTTTATCTAAAAAAATCCATCTGGTTTCCTTGGATCACATATTTACCTTGATCACTCTTCATGGTCTGAGCTACCTGACAACTCCTAAAAGTGAGGCATAGATAAAAGACCACACATATGCACAATATAGAATTGTTTTATCTATTATTCCTTGATTAAAATAGCACAGTTGCTGTGAGACTAGGCCTCATCCCTTCGCATGAGTAGACTACACAGACATCACTATCAGGCCAAACATTCAAAATGTTTTCTCTGCCACAATACAAGATGGTTTAGTCATTTTTCACATTCACATGTGTACAAATGTATCTAAATATGTTTTAGTGTATATGTGCACTCATTTAGTCCAAGTCAAAAAAAATATGTGAAACACCTAAAACATCTTATATTGTGGGACTGACGGAGTAGTAATTAAATATGAATGGTTGATAGTCTTTCAGTGTTCTAATCGCAAAGGGATTGAGATTATAAGTATGATATGACTATGGAGATGTTATGGGAGATGGAGCGGTAATGGAAGCAGCCATTTGTGGAGCAATGGATGGACGGCGGCTCTCTTCTGACAGTTGTCCCCTCTTTTGTTCATATAGAGGCAGCTGACAAAATTAGATTTCGGAGCCGTTTTGACACGAATCTGACAAGAGCCATTGACAAAAGTTATTTGTTCTGACCTAACGAACCCATCGAAATACGGTATGTTCGCGTGCCACCGTAAAAGTGGTCGTTAAGTTTTTTGAAGTTTGTCTTCTGCGCTTTGTTAATTTGTGAAGCCACCGATCAAGTGATTCTTCTTTTTTTTTTTTTGAACAGGATCCGATATATATAAAAGGAAGCTCAGAACAACTTACAGACAGGTCCAGTAGGAACCAGAAATTACAACGAGACCCTGCAAATTGCACTAAACACCCCAAGCTACCTGGAAGAAACACAATCGGATCCACCCCGTCACCCCAAACGCCTCAGTCTCCGACGGAGCCGCCGTACCACCAATCCGGGGAAGAAAGCACCTCCACATGTTGTAGTCGACTGCAAATCCGGCCGCCGCGACGCGACGGACACCCAGCTCGATGAACGTACACAGCCATAGCACTCGCTTCCTCAATCCACCCAACTTCCCGCCGCCTCCGCTTCGACCAGGCCAGCCACCAAGAAAACCCAGCCTCCAGACAACCACTCCCCTCACCGCCACGGCCGGCCGGAGTAGAATCATGAAGGAAGACCACCACCACCACAACAAAAGTGCTTGAAGAAGAAGGCCGCATCGAAGAAAATCTCCGCCATCTCCCTCCTTGGAAGTCCAGCAGGATTTCTCGTCCACAGTCGCCCAGCGCCGCACCACAACGCCAGATCGATAAAGCCTCCACCTCCACCACCCAATCTGTGAGCAACCGCACCGAGCTTCTCCTTCCCTTCTCCACCATGGACGGCCAGGAGAAGAAGCCACGGGACGGCAGCACAGACCAGAAGGGGCCAGAAAACGAGCTTATTAGAAGAGCTATCGCCAGATCCGCACCTCTGCGGTACTCTCCACCATGGGGAGTCACCGATGAAGCACGTCGACCACCATGAAGTGCCGCTCGCCGGCAACCCACGGAATCAAGCCATGCGCCAAGGAGGCAAAACCAACCCTACAACTACTATACACAAGGGAAGCCGGCCCCCTCTCCCCTTCCCACTCCAGCCGGCAAGGCCGCCGGAGGAGAGGAGGCGAGGGTCCGGGGGCGACGGGAGAGCTCTCAGAACAAAGGGATAAGGAGACAGAGAAGGAAGGGGAAAGTGGTTTTTAGTGATTCTTCTTATTTGCCGAGTGATGTGATGTAACCCAACAATTCACACTGTTACTCATAAATAACCCTATGCGAAATATAACACATGTTCGACTTGAGTTAATCGTACGTGATATGTTAATCTTAGCACAGAGCTTGACTCGATCAAACAGTTAGGTATTTACCGCAAACGATTAATAAACGCGTCACATATGGTTTGGTTGACAACAACGCATGATTAGGGAGATAATAATGGTCCGATCTGTACTAGTGCATCGTCCAATATTATGCAAATGCAGATTGACATCACAGTCCGACGACAGTAGTTATTTTGTACCCCTAAGTGCGCGATTATTTAGGCCGCGAAGCCCTTAATTAGATAGTACTCATGCTTACATCTTAGACCAGTCACAATGGAGTAACATTAGATGAGTGTATAACCTATAAATATGACACTACACACTTGTTACTACCCACTACGGAGGTAGTAACTTAGAATAGTAACATATACATATTATTAGTCTAAATTATTCCCCAATGTAAGCAGCCTTATTCAAACGGTTCTTTCCATGCACTTTGCAAAGCGATAGGCTACGGTTCCACCGGACAAATTAATTCGCACTACTAACATAGAAGAAAGACACGCCCTTTGCACTTTGTGAGATTGTCTTGTATCCGTAGATATTCACGCATGGCCTGGGTGCACCTCGGCACCTGGGTGCAACACAGCCAACCAGAAAAAGAAGGCTTGTGCTTCCATACACCCCAAGGACGAAGGGGTATCTTGAGCAGAAACATAAGGATGGCTGAGATTTAATCTCACAACGAGCTAATCCAACTCAGTTCGGCTCGAGCCGAGCCTGGAAGCCTGTAAAATATCTAGCGCCTACAAACCTGAACAATATCTAGCCGAACAGGATGCTAGGACAAAAATACATATTTATGTGGCCACCGAGATTTGAACCAGGGTCTCCTAGGCGAGACACAAGGACATCTCAGACGTGATAGGAATAGAATCAAAGGCTATTAAACACGGCAAAATATCAGGTGAAAACTGGGAAGCGCCCCAGCCACTCAAATGTATTTTTGCTGATAATCCCCTGCACTTACCGTGTCCTTGGAATTGATTCAGTCAACAATCTGGTGCCCCCATGGAGAATACGTCGAGGTCGGTGCGCTTCTCCCATGCGACGGTGAACCTGCTGCTTAGCTCCCCGCGGGATCGATTCGGAGGTCAGTGGTTACCCCGCGCGACGGAGATCTGATGGCGACGACGGCGACGCCTGCGTGCGACGACGACCCGGCGGCGACGGCGACGGCGACGCCCGCACACGACGATGACCCGACGGCGACGGCGATCTGGCGCTACCACTTCACGACGGAAATCCAACGCTTACCCGAAGCAAGGATACCCCGCGGCAGCAGTTCGTCCCGCATGGACGGTGAACTGGCGGTGTCAGCACAACTTTCAGCGCTGCTACTCTGAATCATTTGCTTCAGAGCTGCTTCTCAGCGCTCCTTTGTGTAGCTTAACTGAAGGAATGTGTCAGTTTACTATTACTATACTGTGTATTAAAATCTGTTTTTTGGAAGCTAAATTTGATGTATAGATCTGATGTAATTCGTGGAAGCTAAATTTTATGTACAAACTTTCACCACGGCATTTGTCATGTACAGATTCTGATGTAATTCTTGAAAGCTAAAATTGACTTCGTGCTTATCTTCTGAATAATTGTGGCAATCTATTCAAACTATGTGTCGAAGTGAAGCACAAGACAGGGTCTAATCTGACACCCATAGGACGTGAAACTTGTACATCTTTCTTGTTTATTCAAGCTTAAACAAACCTACAATTGAAACAACACTTATGTTTTGTACAATGACGCAATGGAATCAGCTCTGAGATAAATCAGACAACATTTTTCTGCTGAAACAAACAAACAACAAATCTGTGCATAGCATTTTTCTGCTCAATCGAACAAACCACACTCTGTGCAGTAGATTTTTTTGTGTAGCTTAATCAAACAACACTTCTGCTGAATGAAACAACACTGGCACTTTCCTGTATAGCTTATTCAGAGACAAATATTCAGATGAACTACAATATTCAGAGGTACAATAGAGATAAAATGGTATTATCCTAGCAACATATAGGCGCAAAGATGGTCTAAAAATCATCCAAGACGTGAGCTTCAACACTAAGTTGTCCTTTAGAATGCATCATAAGGATGCAGATTTGGGAAGAACTGTGTAACTTGAACAAAACCTGCAGTTTAACATAAACAAATTAGTTTTATGTGTGAATATACATTTTGAAAAAAATCTAGGTGTGGCCATGGATATATACTACAAGTGTGCAAAATCTTAATCCTAAATACGTTGTATTCTACGCTATAAAAAGACAAAATTGTAGATCTCGTGTGTGAACAGTACACCTTCAAATCTTGTCAGATTTTTTTATGTAGCCTAAAGTACAAAGATTTTCGGATTGAAACTTTGCACAATTGTAGTATATGGTATTGGGTACATCCAACTTTAATTTTAGAACTTTTTGAAACTTTTACATAATGTTTTCAAAATTTTGAATTATAGTCCTACATGTAGCCCGAGCTATAGTTGGCTTTTTCGATGGTTGGGGTCCTATTAAATAGGAAATAAACGCAACATAGTTTTCCCACAACTAGGAGGATACCCACCGCTTATCTCGACCGTTGATTTTGCATCCAACGGACGATATTAGTCTTACTATTTTATGTGTTGATAAAATAAAAAAGTTCTTAATGTGTGGTTTTAATTTTTTCTCAATGCATACACATATATTTCTTATTAGTACATGAATCTAAAATTGAAATTACATAAATCCATCAATTATTGATAGTCGTTGATGTTTGGAAATTTGTTCTTAAAATTTGCACGGATCACAAAACATTTGCATGGCCAGAATAGTTGGTGGGTATACTCTTAGTTGCGGGATATATTTGAAAAAAATCGTGTGTGTACCCTTAGTTGCACGTGGACCCTTGCAAGCTATGTCTACCCCTACCACCTTTGAGACATGTGTATCCACATGCTGCAGTACTTAGATGTGTACCTAGATGACCAGGAGTGTTGAATTTGGATCCACATGCCCCAAAGATGGTAGGGGCAGACCTAGTTGTTTAGAGGTGTTACATGTGGGTCCACATGTATGAAATGTAGTAGGGGTAAGGTGTTAGGTCTACCCTTTACCATCTTTGGTATATGTGGACCCATATACAACACTCCTAACCATACAATTGTGAATCTTTCACCTTTGGGGCATGTGAACCCACATGCCACACTCATATACATCTAGTTGTACATCTGCTGCATTTGGGGCATGTGGAACCACATTCATCTATCTTAGCCAACTAGGTTTAACCATGTCACCCTTGTTTGCATGTGGACCCTTGCAATTTATGTCTACCCCTACCACATTTGAGACATGTGGACACACATGCTGCAGTACTTAGATGTGTACCTAGATGGTCAGGAGTGTTGATTTTGGGTCCACATGCCCCAAAGGTGGTAAGGGCAAACCGAGTTGTTTAGAGGTGTTACATGTGGGTCCACATGTATGAAAGGTGGTAGGGATAGTTGTTAGGTCTACCATGTACTACCTTTGGTATATATATAGACCCATATACAACACTCCTAACCATACAGTTGTACATGCCACAGATAGGCTATTTTTGTGCGCCACAGATAGGCTTTTCTGTACTAGTGACTTCTAACCATACAGTTGTGCATCTATCATCTTTGGGGCATGTGCACCCACATGCGACACTCCTAGCCATCTAGTGTTATATCTGCCTCATTTGGGGCATGTGGACCCACATTCATCTATCCTAGCTAAAGAGGTTTAACCATGCCACCCTTGGTTGCATGTGAACCCTTACAAGCTATGTCAACCCTACCAACTTTGAGACATGTGGACTCACATGTTACAATACTTAGATGTGTACCTAGATAGTCAGGAGTGTTGAATTTGGGTCCACATGCCCCAAAGGCGGTCTGGCCAGACCTAGTTGTTTAGAGGTGTTACATGTGGATCCACATGTATGAAATGTGGTAGGGATAAGGTGTTAGGTCTACCCTGTACCAACTTTGGTATGTGGACGCATATACGACACTTCTAACCATACAATTGTGCATCTATCACCTTTGGAGAATGTTGACCCATATGCGACACTCCTAGCCATCTAGTTGTACATCTGCCGTTTTTGGGGCTTGTGGACCCACATTCATCTATCCTAGGCAGCAAGGTTTAACCATGCCACGCTTGGTTGCATGTGGACCCTTGCAAGCTATGTCTACCTACCACATTTGAGACATGTGTACTCACATGATGCAGTACTTAGATGTGTACCTAGATGGTCAGGATTGTTGAATTTGGGTCCACATGCCCCAGAGGTGGTAGGGGAAGACCTAGTTGATTAGAGGTGTTACATGTGGGTCCACATGTATGAAATGTGGTAGGGGTCAGGTGTTAGGTATACCCTCTACCACCTTTGGTATATGTGGACCCATATACAACAGTCCACCATACAATTGTGCATCTATCACCTTTGGGGCATGTGGACCCACATGCGACACTCCTAGACATCTAGTTGTACATTAATTAGTCGCATTTGGGGCTTGTGGACCCACATTCATCTATCCTAACCAGTTAGGTTTAACCATTCCACCCTGGTTGCTTTTAGATCCACATGCCCCAAAGGTGGTAGGGGCAGACCTAGCTAGTTGTTTAGAGGTGTTACATAAGGGTCCACATGTATGAAAGGTGGTAGGGGTAAGGTGTTGTTAGGTCTACCCTATACCACCTTTGATATATGTGGACCCATATACAACACTCATAATCATAGAGTTGTACATATATCACCTTTGGGGCATGTGGAACCACATGCGACACTCCTACCCATCTAGTTGTACATCTGCCGCATTTGGGTCATGTGAACCGACATTCATCTATTCTAGCCAGCTAGGTTTACGCATGCCATCCTTCGTTCCATGTGGACCCTTGCAAGCTATGTCTACCCCTAACACCTCTCACATGTGGACCCACATGTTGTAATACTTAGATGTGTACCTAGATGGTCAGGAATATTGAATCTGGGTCCACATGCCCCAAAGGATGTAGGGACAGACTTAGTTGTTTAGAGGTGCTACATGTGGGTCCACATGTATAAAAGGTGGTAGGGGTAAGTGTTAGGTCTACCATGCACCACCTTTGATATATATGGACCCATATACAACACTGCTAACCATATAGTTGTACATCTATCACCTTTGTGGCATATACACCACCCCTAGCCATTTTGACCCACCCATCGAGCCAACCGTTTCGCTCGCTGACGCAATATGACGCTGTGTATATAGCTGGGAACGGTGAGGAGCGAATACTTTTACAACCACCTCGATCGTACGAAACTGACGGGATGCATGCTATCGAGTGGGGTCGGAGCGTGGACCGGGGATGCCCAGGGCTGGGGAGATGGAGTTACTGAACTGGACCTGTACCACGGGGACGAGGCACAGCAACAAAATTGTCACGTAAAATGACAAGATATCTCTTGTGCATTCAAAATAATCTAACAATCAGTGTCGCTTGACCTATCTGTACGACACCCAAACTCTAGTGTTACCTAATCTTTTTTAGGTATCTAGCAGCATGCCAAAGTTTTTTTTGTATTATGCTGTTTGCTAGAACATATATTTCTGTACATCTAAATAGTCTAACAATTATTGCTACATGACCTGTCAGCATGACAATCCTAACTGTACTTTTACCCAATTGCATTGGGGCGTGATGCCAACGAGAAGTTAAATACGTATCCCCACGCCTACCTTTGCACAAAAACTACAGAAATGCTAAAGATTTTTCTCTTATTTAAAAAAAATCATATGCATATGTTTTTATTGTATGATGAGTAATTTTACTTTCAACCTCGTGAACATTTTTTTTGAACTCGTGCAAATTTTTGTGACCAGAACATTTTTCCTATAAACTCTCAAATAATGTTTTATAATGGCCAGAACATCATTTTGTTTTTCTTTCCATTGCTTTCTAAATTCATGGAGATTTTCATTTTCAGTTTTTCAAATTTGTGAACTTTTTGAAATTCATGATATTCTAAATTCACAAATTATTTTAAAATTCATGAACCTTTTTGCATGAACTCTTTTGATATGTGAGACATTTAAATTCACAAACAATTTTAAATTCATAAAAATCATGAATTTTTAAATTCGAGATATTTAAACCTATGAACAATTTTACAAACTCATGAACACTTTTTGTAGTTGACACGATTATTTAGAATCTGGGAACAATTTTACAAAAGGTTGACCGCATATACGTATTTTCTCTCTAATACGTGTGTTTTTCCTCTAGATTATAAAAGAGATAGGTACATGTCTGTCGAAAAGTAAAGTTACAACACAAAAGTTATGACGAACGGCGAGATCCACTTACTCGTGAAAGTAAATTTAAAACCGTTGACCGAGTGCGACGAGTTTGATTAAATTCATCAAAATAAGTGGAAACTTCGGTCCAAAATTAAGAAAATAGACTCGATGAAACTCCAAACCAATTACAAGAATGAAATATACTCATCTACGCACATATATTCATGTATATTGTATCTCGAAACAAAACACGGTTGAGACACTTTCATTTTAACCCCCGTATTAAATGTGAAAACGAAAGTGGAAACTGTGATCCCGTCTGCTTTATGCATAGTACACATGCAGATCAGCACTAGTACTGTTTCAGCTTATTTTTCGAATTAATTTAATTCGTGATTACTTTCCAAATTAGTATTAAGAAAATCTAGCAAACAAGCCAACTTAATTCATGTCTGCGCCGGACCGAGCTGACGGGGAACATGATGTTCCTGTACGGGCACATGATGTCCGAGACAGCTTGCTGCATCACATTAAATCAAATCTCCCTACCCCACCGTAACAGCAATAAATTCTCACCTCCAACATACCATTATGTACAATGTATACGGAATTGTATATCAATATCGGGAAATAGATTCGCCAAGCATTCAATGCTCGTCCATCGCTGCTAGCACACACGAAAAAAACAGGAGCAGGCGAGCGCGAGCGCTATTTGTCCGTGCCTAAATAGCTAAATTAGAAGGTTAAGTAATGTAACTTCTCTTTCAATATCACAACCGAAGCATGGGAAAGATGGCTAGCACGTAAGGTCAACACCAGGGTTCGATCCCTGCTACGCGCAATAATTTTTACCTACGCGCAGGGCTGCTTCTCGGCCTTGGCCAGATATTTCGCTGCGCCGGGCTGCCTCTCGGCCTCGGCTTGAGCCGAACAAATAATTGGCACGTTTATGTGATTGTGAGATTTGGAGGTGTATGGAAGCACAAGCCGAAAAAGAAATAAATTATATTATCTTACAAAAAATAAGTTCGTACGCCACCTGGACCAACTAATGTAGTTCGAGCTTAACTAAACTGATCTTGTGTGAGTGACGGCGCTCGCTATGTCAAAGCGTGCTTACACGTGTTAGCTCAAGGGATTAGTCTTCTCAAAAGTATTTTCAGCACTATGCTCTTGTTCCGAAGAGATTGCATGCAAATTTGGTCAAGATGAAACTGTGGAGTACCTTTGTTGTTGAATACTGTCTGCTAAGGGAAGCACTGTGCATTGTTTTAGCGATTTGTGAGTATTTGATTTCGGTGGCGTTTGCATGGACACGATCGTGAACATCGACTTAGGTTGCACTCGCAATTGTTTTTTTTTAGAGAGTTTTTCCATTCATATCACCAAACATTACAAAGTAGTTGACCCTTACAAGCACACTGAAACGCAAACACAAAGGACCATGAACATCTAGAGTACCCTAAGAAAACCATAACACATGAAGATCTCCGGAGCCCTGTGTCATCATCCCTGAAACTTGAGAGAAGACCCCTGCAGCAGAAAGATCTGCAACCAGGCGCAAGCAGGTCATCATCTTCGACCACGGTACAATTGCCGCAACGCTGCTTCCTCCTTTCTTGACACCAGCACCGAGAGGGCATGGACGTCAATCCAACACACCTGCAACCGTCGTCGCCATGCTTGGCTTTGAGTACCGCGAAAAGTGTCCCTTCCGGAAGGAAGAGAACTCGAGTCATCCGACCGGTCCAGCACCGCGGCCGGGCCATCCACCCGGGCAAAGCAGGATCTCCCTCTAGCATCAGCGCAGAGAAAGGAGAAGAACAACAGCAACAAATCATACCAACAATGAAGAAGGAGGGTCTTCGTCTCCATGTTTCCATCGCCCATCTGAGTACCCAACCGGCCCGTGCCGATGGACCTCCAGACACCATAGGCCGTGACCTCGAAGAGATCCGGGGATCCCCCACTCCGCTAGCTCCTAGACGAAGGCAATAGCTCCGCCTGAACGCGAACAGAGCCCGGAGAGATTTATTCCGACGCGATACCACCGCGGCAGCCTCGGCAGCGTCTCCCTCAACCCTAACCCTACCGCGCACCCACCGCACGCACAGATCCGAGGTTTCCCCTCCCTCCCGCCGCCGGAGCGACAGACGGAGAGAGAGGGAACCGGCGGCGGCGCCAGCGGCACGTAAGGGGACCACGTTCGCCCCTAGATCGCATGTGCGATCCTTTTTCTCCGGAGCGGTTTGTGGCTGTCTGTAAACACTCGCAATTGTTAGTACTTTGGATGCCACCGCAAAGATCGTACTTTGCATATCTCTGGTGAACAATTTTAGTAGTTTTGAACCAAAATCCGAAGACCGCACTCTATTATCTACTCCCTCCGTTCACAAAAGGATGTCTCAATTTTGTTCTAACTTAGGCCAAAGTTGAGACATTTTTTTTGAACTGAGGGAGTAGTTAATTGGGAAGCAAATCATTGCAACAGGATGAGACTGAAAACCTGGAGCATGAACACACAACACTAGCACAAAACTGGCTACTTAAAAGGCCCCAATAGCATACCATTTTGGCAAAACAGAAATAAAATTATTTTTATGGCCAGAACCTAGACAGGCATGAAAATTTCAGATTTTCTAAGAAAGCATTTGATCTTGTTATGCATAGAGTAGAACCCAGCCTGAAGGAAGACATGCATCAATGGATCGAATGATCGATACTTTGTAATTTTCTTTTGCTGAACTAGCCAAACCATTGTAAATATTCTAATTTATAAATGAAAAATGACACAGTAGGGGCCTTTCCTACTGTTTTTAGTGTAAAAAAGGGAAGTAAGTTTACCTATTGTACCATGTAAATATGAGATCTGGTAATAGAAAATGGAAAATGGGGCAGTAGGGGATTTCCCCTACCGCACTGCGCTTCAAAAAGATCCTTTAAAAATTATGGGTGATGTTCGGCAATCGCACACGGTTAAAAAAATAAAAACATATGCAATACAATCGCACACGGTTTAAACAAAAAACGTGCGATGTAAAAGACAATAACACACGCTTAAGAAAAATGTATAAAAAATCATTAATGGGTACGTTTATGATATAAATGCACCTTGTACCATAATAAACAATAGTACTCCCTCCGTTCCAAAATAAGTGTCTCAAATTTGTCCAAAAGTAGATGTATCTATACATGTTTCATGTCTAGATACATCCATTTTTTGAAAAACTTAAGACAGTTATTTTGGGACGGAGGGAGTACTAAACAAAGTTTTCAACCTTTTAGTTTAAAAATGCCCAAAAGTGTGTAGCTATAATTTTGTGAATAAAGAACAAAGAATATGGTGCAAAATGTCACCAATCTCAGTTTTCACACAAACCAGTGATAGATAATCCTGAAATAGAATTTTCTCACTTTCTAACTGTTTTTCCTATTTAAATGACTTTATGACTATTCCATGAAAGTAAATCAAAGTTGAATCACAAGTTTGAAGTTTCTTGCTCCTAAAAATTTCCAAAAAAATCATTTTGAGGTACACACTACGTGTCGTAAAACCAATAAGAGTTTAAATATTCACCCCTTTTGACGAATAGATGCATGCACTATTTTGACCCCATTTCGAAAAAATAGAATAAAATGGAGAAAATTCAAAAATGCAAGTCTTTTCCTCATGGAGTTCTTCGTCGTGTACTAGTTGGAATATGTCATTCTGAAAAAGTCTTCACATTAAGACAATCATGTATGAAAATTCTTGGATTCAAACCAAATAACTATGCATAGCATGGTTCATGATAATGTGCCCTAAGTTGTCATATAAGTGTATCTTGATATGGCCAAGCAACATTGGGCAAAGTGAGTTGTCAACTTTGTTTTAAAAATATTTTCTATTTTCTAAATTCCAAAGAAGGGTATTTTTGTGAAGCAAGCTGATACGTCCAAAACGTATCTACTTTCCCCAACGTTTTTGCTGTTGTTTTGCCTCTAATTTGTGTGTTTTGAATACAACTAACACGGACTAGAAACTCACGGAGCCAGAAAACGAGATGGAGCCAGAAGACGAGATGGAGGCGGGCCACGAGGTGCCTTCACCACGTGGTGGCGCGATGGGCCCTGGGCCGCGCCACGGCATGGTGAGGCCGCCTCGGCCACGCCCTCGCGTCCCCCTTTCGACTACTTAAAGGACTTGACCTAAAAACACCGGGGGGGGGTCGACGCTTTTTCCAGAAATACTCCAGAGCTCCACGCCACCGAAAACCCTATTTCGGGTACCAGAAACTCCGTTCTGGCACTCCGCCGGGACGGGGAATTGGAGGAGATCATCGCCAACATCATCACCGACGCCTCTCCATCAACCATCCATGATTCCCCCATCCATGTATGAGTAAATCCCTGCTGTAGGCTGAAGGGGATGGTAGGGATTGGATGAGATCGTTCATGTAATAGATATAAGATCATTAGGGCATGGTGCCTAGTATCCGTTGTTAGTACTTTATGTCATTGTTGCAACTTTTTATGCTTAATGTTTGACACTAGGGCCCGAGTGACATGATTTCAGATCTGAACATTTATTGTATCATGAGGATAATCATTGTTTTAGATCATACACTAGTAGGAGAACCCCTACAGCCGCCAGCCTACCACTGGCGAACACAGATACGTGATCGCCAGTGCTAATACCGCTGGCGATCCAGGAAAGCTGGTCGCCATCGCTTCCTCAACTACCGTTGGCGGCCAAGGAGCAGAGATGGCCAGCGCTACGAGCGGGCGGGTGGGGGGGAGCAGGCCAGACTACCGCTAGCGACCATGTTCCTGGGCTCGCCAGCGGCGTAAGCAGTAGCCCTGGCAAACAAGGCCGCTTCGCCAGTGCTACGTGGGCTAGCGCTGGCGAGCAAGCCCAGGTCGCCATCGGTACGGTGGGAGCCCTGGCGAACCTGCGTATTCGCCAGCGGTATTTTCCGCATAACCCCTGCCACGCCCCCTTCCCCGCGCCCAACTCCAAATTCCCGTCTAAACCGCCGCCGCCCAAACCGTCCACTCCGCGCCGCCGCGCCACGCCGCACGCCTCCACCGCGAGCACCTCCACCGCCTCGCCGTCGGTCTCCTCCTCGCCGCGCGGGCCTCCTCGCCGCGCGCGCCTCCCCACCACCCCGTACCGCCGTCCACGCGCGCACGTGAACCGCCGCCGCCGTCCACGCCGCGTGCACCGCGCCACTGCCTCCACCGCGAGCACCTCGTGCACCTCCACCGCCTCCACCGCGAGCACCTCCACCGCCTCGCCGTCGGGCTCCTCCACGCCGCACGCCTCCACCGCGAGCACCTCCACCGCACGGAAGGTGCTTGTGCAAATGCCTAGCCCATTTTTTTTGAAAATGCTACTGTTGTGTAGGTTTTTTGCAAATGCCCAGCTAGCTACTGTTTACTTTTTAATTTAGATGTAAGTTTAGCTGATGTTTAGGTTTAATTAGTTAAGTATTAGCAAAAACTAATTGATACAAAGAGCTACTGTTTTTTATTTAGATTCAGGTACTGTTTAGGTTTAATTAGTTTAGTATGTCGATGAATGTGTGGTGGTGGTTGTGAGGAAGTTGTCGAAATGGGATCGACAATTGTCGATAAATTTGACATATGCAATGTTTGCAGGTACCCCTAGAGGCCTTGAGATTGCCGGAACATTGATTAACTTCCGTTCCGGCAAATTCGGGTACTCAATATGTCATATTTTTAGCAAAGGTCATGCCGAAATTTTCCGTGAATTTTGGCATCACTTTGGCTAAAGATATGACATATTATTATGAAATAGATTAGTGAGTTTTTAATAGTTAAGTGCATATTTGTTGTATTAATTTACAATTTTTCTTATATAGTGCGATCGAAGATGTCCAACAACTATGAGGCCGGCGGTTCTGGGATAGGAGGCACAATGCTGGTGGTGGAGAAGATAATTATCTGAGGCACTAGGAAAGCAGTTGACAATGCAAAGCGATCACGAGTCTGAGAGGGAGCCATCCGATGGACCAAATAGGCACGGAGACGTCTGGTAGCAAAGCCAAACGTCAACGGCTGAGACGCCCAAACAGGATCCCCTCCACGCGACAAGAATTCGAGCAGGTGGACCATACCAGCGGTCGCCCTACAAGGTCGTTAGATCTTGCATAAGGGTACGGCAACAACTTGGGATGCATTGCCCGAGACTTTGGCAATCTCAATGACGAGCACTTAAAAAGAAAAGCCAAACGACGAGGGCCGAGTACCTGATGCATGTAAAATGCATACATAACTTTGGACAATATTACTTATATTCCAATCATATTTGCATCATATAAGGGTTATATCACTGTTATATAATGATTTTTGGGAATATTATATTTATTTCCAATTTTTATGGAAATAACCCTGCGCAGGCAGAAAACCCTATTTTTTTCCTTTTAAGTTTCAGGGACCCAAACGACGTCCAAATGACCTGGAAAATTACGAGCGTCAATATTTTGGAAGGAAGAAGACTTGGGGCGAAGGAAGCGAGCAAACGGAGGCCGGAGGCCCAAAAGAGGTGGCCCACGCGGCCTCTGTACCTGGCCGCGTGGGGCCCACTCTTTTGGCCCTCGTGGCTCCGCTGCCGTCGATCTTTTCTCCACCGACATCTTCTTGACCTAAAAACGCCTATAAAAGAAGTCCCCCGACGTTCTCTGGAAGGAGCGCCGCCATAACACAGAAACACCGAAAGAGAGATCTGGAGCTGCAGATTGGAGGGGGAAAACTCCGGCGGGGCGCTGCCGGCGTGGTCTCCATCTTCTCCATCGACATCTCCACCGTCTCCATGATGAAGAGGGAGTAGTCCACCTCTGGACTATGGGTTTGTGGAAGTAACTTATGTATCTCTCCTCTCATGAGCTTCACTAATTAGTACCGTATGAGCTGCTGAACATGATTACGGTCATCGTTGTAATTCCTATGTGGTGGATCTTTTTATGAGTTAATATATGTTTGAGATTGCAATGTTTGTTTCAGTTATGAATATAGATGCATATTATGTACCCCGTTCTTATTCACTTGTTATGATCAAGCATGTTTATGAGAGCGTGTGGGGGGTGACGTGTGCATTAGTTGGAGTAACGGGTGGTGCTGAGTGCGGTAAGTTGACAACTGTAATATCGCGATCCACTTGGGTGTTTACCTTACTTTGTTGCCTCACTAGGGATAAAAAAAATACCATGCTACAAGGGTTGTGGGTGTTTTGCCACTTCTCCATGACTAGATCTAGCATGTTCTTATTTTAACTTCATGTCATGATACTTAAAGCTATACTCTGAGTTATCTTAATTACTGAGGTGTTATGATTTGGTTCGCATCTTAGTGGAGTATAAGTGAGATTAATAACCAAAAGATCTCTATGTTAGGATGTGATGCCCATATAATTAGTAACTTGTTATCAAACTTTGTGTTGCAATCTCATATGTCAACTCTAGTGTTCCATTGTCTACCACTTTATTAAAGAGAGAGTGCATTTGTGAAACCATGAACCCGGTCCATTTTTAATCATAAGAAACACCTTTCCAACAACTTTTACCACTTTTTCATTTTCTGCCATTATTAAATCCGAAAATACAAAAAAAACTTTTACATCTTGCATTCATCATAAAAAAACCAAAAATATCATTTATCATTGTTATCATCATCCTTGCACATTTATTCACCACCATTGCATATTTATTTCTTGTTTGCATTGCATAATTATCTTGATATAATTCATACACCTTGTGCTTGACAACCACACAGGTGAGGTTGAGGACCAAAACATTTAACCTTGTTTTGTAGGTAACCAAAAAGAAGGTTAGGAAGATAAATCTTTCACTACTGATTCCCCGAGAGTTCGATATTAAACCCTCGAGTCACCCTCGTGGGAAAAACACGTCTTCCACTTACTACATACTCTGCACTTGGAGGCTCAACCTAACCCCGTATACTTTTCATTGCAGGTAGCTACTGAAGGCTATCACTTCTACGGGTATCAGTACCTCATTGGCAAGCTACACGCACGGTACCAGTTCCCGGATCCCTATGATAACCTCAATGTCACGAATAATCTGGTGAACTGATATGCTCTTGGCAAGTTGTGCAAAGCATTTAGTACTTGGAGATCAACTGTGAGGGACATGATTAATGATGGTGCCGATTTCGCTGAGGTCAACAAGACCTTTCTAAATATCTCTGAAGATGACTTCACGCTTTTCAAAGCCAACGAAGCTAAACCTGAGAAGAAGGCGCTAAGGGTGTGGGGGAAAGCTGCGCATGGAAAGAATGTAGCTCCCCACACTCTCGGGAGCCGTGGTTACCCTGGAAAGCAACAAAGGTGGAAAAAGGAGGATGACGAGAGGAAAGGGCCTTCTATCTCCGACAAGATCACCGACCCGCTGGCAAGACAGTTTATCAGGGAGCATTACAAGGAAAATCCTCTAACACCGGGAGAACTTGCCAATAATGCCAAGGTGAAGGAAATTATGGATAAACTTCTGGAGGAAGAAGAGAAAGAACGACAAGCTACTCTTGGTGGATCTCAAGAAGGCTCCTCGAAGGCCGGCCCGTGGGACACCACTTTTAACAGGGCGCTGAACATTGTAAAGGAACTGCCGGTGTCACGTGCACCGAATCGTAGCCGTGTGATCGGCCTAGGAAGCGGTTACAAACATCAATTTTACTACGGCGGCGGGACCACGGAGCATCAAAACGAGAGAAAGAAGGTCACAGAGATGGATCTCAGGCGGGAATTGGCTGTCGTGAATGCGAATATGCAGTCGACCATCCAAACTGAAGTTGTAAGGACGGTCAACAACCTAATTCCTACCATGATGGAGTCGGTGGCATCTTGGATGAAAGCAGGCCAAACAGGGCCTTTCCCTGTGATCAACCTCGAGGCCAGCCGTGGATCAAACAATGTGTCGCCTAACATTGGCCCCGTGATGAACGAACATCCAATGGGCGATGGATCGCCGACCGACAACGTGCCTCGTAGCAGCCCTTCCACTGGCACACCAGCTCCAACAGTCACACCATTAGCTGAGCTCAACACTCTCAAAGTAATTGAGCGTTCCAAAAGTCTCGAGAAGTTTTATAATACTTCATTGGTGGCGCCTGACGTCTTACATATTTTCGCAGGACGACGACGTGCCATGCACATTGCTATTGCGTGTTAACGGTGAGCTCAAGGATGTGGCGAAGGCAAGTATCGTGACACCACTTATCCGCATGATGCATTGTGTGCCTATGCCTGATGATGTGTTTAGGGTTGCAATTGCTCGAGTGTTGCCGGGTTGCGCATATTACGATCCTCCGGCTCAACCCCCCAATGCCGAAAGGGAGTATAATCTCGATGAATGCCAGTCGTGGCCGATGACATGGCCAAAATCACTGATTCGTTTAGACCTTCCTAGCATCACCCCACAACCAACACAACTAACACCGGTCGACAGGTCGGCTCCACCTGATGCAGGCCGCGAGGACCCCATGGACTTCTACATCAACGACGGGCCTCTTGACCAACATGACCATGATCTAATGCATTCTCACGTGCCTGATCTAAGACAGAAGCTTGTGTGCTCCAAGCGTCTAAATTTCCATTCTCAACCATTGCCAGAAGCTATGGAAGCTGGATTCAGCCAGGGCACACTCCATGATACCTTGCAACAGGCTCTCGATCCCAAGGAGCCTAAGAAGGCGGAAAAGAAAAGATTCAAGAAAAGCAAGATAACCATTGGTGCCTCCAATAGCCAGCACGTGTCGAGAGATAAGATCCCCAAACGGGTTTGTGACAAGATGACCATCCCCAACTGGCATCGGTCCCATGAGTTGGCCAAACCGATGCTGTCGGATAATGTGCTAGCCGTCGTACGTCCTGAAATCAAAAACGTCCATGATAAAGTTCTATTATTGGAAAAAATAACTTATCAAAGAGAACAATCCATCGTACCCGCTTTTCCCGGGAAAGGTACCAAAGGGCATGGCTTTGTCGATATATATCCCGGGGACGTGTTCTTCCTGAGATTTAGTGATATCTTCGACATGATGCACATGAAGCCGCTCTCCACGTCCATGGTCCGACTATTTGCGCTCAATTTGGCGCATCAACTCATGAGAGAGAACTCAAACATCATGATAGTCGACCCCTACTTCATGGAAGAGTGCTTTGTGAACACCCCTTCGGGTAAAACTCGCACGGCAAAGCACCTCGAATATTTCATGAGGAAGCATTGCACCAAAACTATCTTTCTCCTGCCTTACTTTCCCGCCGGGTAAGATTCTTTCGTACCTATCATAAACATTATTTCGTACACGCTTTTCCATCGCGTTAATTTGAAGATGATGGTATCTATTTGTTTACCGTAGTAACCAATACGGCACCCTCATCGTTCTCTTCCCAGTGGATTCGTATGCCCTGTATCTCGACTCGGGGAGTCAAGAGAAGACGAAAGACTACATCGGCATCAAGGATGTCCTGGATGAGGCTCTCAACAACTACTATTTAAATGAAGGCATGATGAGAAGACATATCGAAAAGCATAAAGGGGCAGCCCCGGTGCAGTAGCTCCCGCTTGCGCAGGGTCCGGGGAAGGGTCCGACCACTTTGGGTCTTTAGTACGCAGCCTTTCCCTGCATTTCTGCAAGAGGCTGTTTCCAGGACTTGAACCCGTGACCTCATGGTCACAAGGCAGCAGCTGTTACCGTGCGCCAAGGCTCCCCTTCACATATCCAAAAGCATGGCAAGAAGATATTCGGTCACACGACAGAGTTCGCCGGCATCAAGCAGGCGCCAGGCAGTAGGACTGAGTCTTGGTATCTCATCCTTCTAATACGGGAGTTCATACGGAAGAAACAACGAGTAGCATTTCCTCCTGCTGTCGAGCAATGGGCCAAGCAAAAGGCGGCAGCCACTGATGAGGCAGTCAGGAAAGAGTTTCTTCGCATCCAGATAAAACTTTCAGAAATAATCGATAAAGAGCTCACCCAATGTGATGGGGTGTTCTATATGAATTCACCGACAAAGAACGAGATAGAAAGACGCCTAGGACATCAGGCCAATCGCAGGCCATTCAACACGCTAAATGGTTATCGCGAATTCCCGCTGAAGTCAAAAGCCAACAACCCAAAACATAAATGACAACGGTGCGTGATCTCGTTAATTCATTAACTAGCATGCCTAGCTCTTTTAACTTGTGTGACATGTGTGAGAACTCTTTTTTACCGTCTAAGTCCTGCTTTATTTGTGTCTAATTAAATCTTTTATGCACTCAATTTAATTTCTTGCCAAACTTTCTTAGAGATGAAGAATGAGCAAGGAGGAGGCGGAAGCTAGCGGTCGGAAGAGAGGAGGAACGACCGGATACTTCACCGTGATCTCTTTGTCATCTTTGTTATTGCGTGGTGCACACAAACTTACCGTTTCAATTATTGTAATATCGAAGACTACTAAACAGCGTCTCAACCGTGATGTACGGTTTGCTTTTGTATGATACATGCATATTCGGTCGTCAAACATTTGTATAACTTTTCGGTTTGTACTTATAATCATGTATCCATACTGTTTCTGCTATCTGTACGTATATTGCTAATATATATACCTGTATATACCGCTGGAATACAATTTGTTTTTAAAAAAACCCTGCCAAATATACCGCTGGCGAACCTGTAAACTACTGCTGGCGGTCAAGGTCCTCCCACGCATCTGTACCGCTAGCGAGCGGAGGACGTACCGCTGGCGGTTGTGCGCACCGCTAGCGCTGCGCGAACTACCTCTGGCGGTCGGGAGCCGTGTTCGCCAGCGGTACAGTTTCGTACCACTGGCGATACGGGGACGGCCAGCGGTAGCAACTACCACTAGCCATTTTGTTCTGGCGAATCCGAATTCGCCAGCGGTAGGCTAAAAAAAGTCGCCAGCGGTAGGGGTTTCCCTACTAGTGATATCTGCAAGTTGTATACACATATAATTGTCCGGAACCCGAGGCCCCAAAGTGACAGCAATTGGGATAACCGGAGGGGATGGCTTTGATGTGAGGATCACATGTGTTCACGGAGTGTTAATGCTTTGCTCTGGTGCTCTATTAAAAGGAGTACCTTAATTACCATTAGTTTCCCTTGAGGCCCCGCTGCAAACGGGATGGTAGGACAAAAGATGTTGTGCAAGTTTCTCATTGCGAGCACGTACGACTAAATATGGAACACATACCTATGGTTACTTAGTACTTGGATGCTTTATCATTATTTACCTGCAAATGCCCGTTCATCCATCCATATGCCTACAGTATTTTAACCCTGTTGTCTACTACAATCACTACTGATGTCTCTATTTTACTGCTGCTATTATTTCACTACTGCTACTACTATAAACCTGTTGCTACTGATAATCTGTGTCGAGCAAGTCTATTTCCAGGTGCAGCTGAACTGACAATTCATCTGTTAAGGCTTATAAATATTCTTTGTCTCCCATGTGTCGAATCAATAAATTTGGGTTTTACTTCCCTCGAAGACTGTTGCGATCCCCTATACTTGTGGGTCATCAAGACTATTTTCTGGCGCCGTTGCCGGATAACATAGCTCTATTTATAAGCTCACCTGAGTGTGATATTGTTCGCTACAATTTATTCATCATGGGTAAAGCTCGTGATGAGAAGGTCCATATATTGCCATCCACTACAAGGAAAGGTACGACTCTGAGTACCTCTACTGCTCTTGATTCACCGTCTGTGATGAGTCAACTTATTACACTACCACAAGCTACACGCACTGTTACTTCTGCTGAATCTGAAAATGCTTCTGATAATTTTGATGATCCTTCTACTGTTCTTGATGAGAGTGGTTCATTAGATCCTTTTCTAGATGCTATAGTTGCTAAATCTAAACAAATTGAAAATGCTGAAAGACTTAGTGGAGTTCTGATGACTCCCAAGTGCAGGAGATCAATTGTAGTACCTTTTGCTTAGAAAAGGTTGTCGAACCCACGAGGGGCTGAAGGTATTGGTTAGTAATATTGATAAATAAAACAATAAAAGATGCAACTGTTTTTGGTATTTTTGGTTGTATAGTTGCAATGCGGAAAATAAATAGTAGCAAGTGAAAGCTCTCAAAGAGAGAAAGCCCAATCCTCTTATGTGCAAGAGGACAAGCTCAAGTGATGTGTAACTTATATGTGGAAAACGTTCCCGAGGGCGGCATGGATATTGCTAGGCATAGAGATTTTTTTAAAAACACGTTGAATATCTTGTCAAGTTTTAATCTTCTTTGGGCGGAGCCATTATTAGGTATAGCTAAATAAATAAACTACAACCCCTTATGATGGATCATGTGGCCAAGTAAATGACTGCACAAGAATTATTAAGACATAAAGTCCCACCATAGCATTACACTCTAAGGTCCCCGATACTAATACCATCATAATATAACTTCATGACTCGGTCTCAGGTTTACATGTCCTCCCATGTCTCCCTCAATTCATTATACTACGGTGTTCTCCTATGAGCCCATGTAGGTGAAGTGTTGTGCAGTCGACGTTCGCACAACACCATCATAGAATCACATAAAAGATAAACTCTTGACAAAATACCAACACGTGTTATATATAAATCATTGACAATTCATCCTATGCCCTCAGGAACATATGGGAACTACTCACAACGTGCAAACATGATGATATTCAGTGGCATAAATGGTACAACACAATCTGAAAATATAACTTCACCACCAAATAATGACAAGTAATCAATCACAAACATGAATAGTAGCACAAGACAAGTATCTAGAGTATAGCAACTCTCAAACTACGAGGGGAACGGAGTGGATCACGGTGATGATGATGGAGATGGTGCTGGTCTTGATGGGGGTGATGATGTAGAGGCCTCCTCCCACGCCAAGGAGGAGAGGTGATGACGATGACGATGATTTCCCCCTTCTCCGGAGATCCGGAGCAGCACGATCTGATCCCCCTTGGAGGGAATCAGGAGTTTCGCCGCCGCCGCAGCCTCGGATGGTTTCGTGAAAATTAGGGCGTTACTTTTCAGGCGAGACGAGTGCGTCGATAAAAAGCCCCAGGCGAGGAGGTGCCTGAGGCTCAACTTAGTGGGTCCCACACGGCCAGGTACTTGGGTCGCGTGGGCCCACCTATTTTGGGCCTCGTGGCTCTCGTCTCATCGGTCTTCTTTCCACTGCCTTTCTCCCGATGAAAAACCAGCTGGGTATTTTTCCTTTTATTATTTGAGTCCCTGTAGCTCCTGAAACATTAAAAACAATAAAAAGAGGTTTTCTGCCTCCTAGAAATTAAATACTAAAAATAGGGACTTTGTATGAAAGTCCCATAAATCATCTAAAACATGTAAAAACAATGATATAACAATGCAAATAACATTCTAATATCTTATATCTTATATTTACTAATTGGAGGCACCGTAGGAAGCACCACGTTAATCCTCACGTCTTAACTATAATTTACCGTAGATCTAAAAATGAACACACGAGATTGCTTATTCGGTAATCCTACTTTTTTTGTCGGTATAATCTTTCTTCATGACTCCGGACCCTAATCGATCTCATTAGGAGACCACGGTGATCCAATCTGCGTTACGCCGCCTGATTGATCCATCGGAAACCGCCGGCACGGCATCCTCCTCCGTGTTAGGCCATGTCGCCTCTTCAGGTCGCCTCCGCAGGCAAGTCCAGCCGAACCCTCCTCTTATTTTCTGTTAGGCCATGTCGCCTCCGTAGGCAAGTGCAGCCGAACCCTCCTCTTATTTTCTTATCAATTTGTTGCAGACTTCCGTCCGTCTCCTTCTATGGTTATTGCTGCTGTCATCTCTAGCTTTTCTGAGCAAAGAATTAGATGGCACCAGCGCAAAAAACCATGCGGGAGTGTTGCCTGATTTTGTTGATGCAAGCAAGATGGCCGCAAGCATGCATGAGGTTCGCGGAAGGCGACTAATCTGAATATTATCGGCCGGTGTCCATTGTTTTGAGGTTGTAATGTGGCAGAGCTACAGCATACTGATGGGCGCTCTCAAATATCCCCGCTCGATGCAGTCGCTGGACGCCTCGCACGGTGACTCCTCACTCCTCCATCTCTGTCACATTTATACACGTATGCTGCTGGTCCTGTCCGTGTTGAAGCGTCGCTGCATCCAGTCAGGCAAGCACCGCTAATTCAAGAGCATCCGGGCAGCCATGGGGCCACCTCCGACATGATATGGCGGTAGTGCTCCAGCCCCAAGCCCCCAATGCAATTCCGGCCGGCCGCACATATGCTGATGTGGAGGTAGCAGTAAGATGCGATGGAGCTGAGTAATGCTAGCATGTAATCTACTACTATTTTTCTTAATTATGTGATTTGGTCTAGGCTGACATCGTTGATTCGATTGGAAATATTTTTTCGTTTTGAAACCCAATTTCCTTTCTCACAGACAAAAGAAATTGTTTAGGTTAAAAAATACTTTTGGCTTCAAAGAGGATTCATGATATATATCACTGACTTATCCCAGAAGCAGAGAAGTATCATGGTGTACTGTGGCTTTAGGAGATGCATAGTGCGACAAGCTTTTGTATTGCTTTAACCAGGTTCGCATCACCATGTTCTAAGGTTATTTACCTTCCTTTTGCTCTCTGCAATTTTATCTAATATTCCTGTAAAGTTGTGGTCAGTTACCTATGCAAGAGCGTAATTATTTGCCTGTTTTGTAGGTTAGCATACTAACAAGTAGTATAATTAAACTTATTATCTTCTGAAATTGTACCTGAGTAGTTCACAAAGGTAACGGGCCTAACCTCTGTCATTGATACTTACATGGTGATGGCTATCGGTAGCTCAGTCAATTAATTTTAAAGGTACTTTATATATATATTTAGTCCAGCTGAGCAAGAATATAGGATAGGATGCCAATGAACTTGAGTTTCATTTTTTCCTGCATTCTCTTTTGTAGTATGTTTATTTCTTTGTAGGCCTGAGGACATTTCCTAAATATATTTCGAATTTTCTGTTATGTAGTGATTGGTTTTTTCTTTGAATGAAGGATTGAAATTGGCAGTTTGGCACAATCACAGACGTTCGGCACAAACAGAAATTCATTTCATCGAGGTTAGCTTTTACATGGCTTTTATTATTTAATATGTAGCAGAATCACAGATTATCTTATGTCATATTGGTTCTTACAACTTTAGCCCTGTTATGCAGCCATTTGTCATTCTATGACTTATGCATGTCTTTAACGTGGACGGTTGTAGCTCAGTACAGGGTACGAGATGGTCCATCAAATTCGTTCAGTTAAAAAGAAAATAAAGGACCCGGTAAAGAATTAGTCAAATTTGTCATATGAGAAATGCTAGAATTTTTCTGACAGGCTAACATTGCATGGTTTTACCTCTGTCATTGATACTTGCATGGTGATGGCTACCGGTTGATCAAAATTTTGACTTCTTATTGGAGGCTCCTTTTAGGCCTCAGTGCTCTGGAGAAATTGCTCGCATGTCTCTTATTTAGTCCATTTGATCTTCCACGTCTATGCAGCCGAGTTCGTGAGAAGAATTGGTAGGTCAGTATTGAGTTGGAACATTTCATGTTGCTGTGTTTTGTTTCAGGTATGTGATCACAATGATTAGTTGATGTATAAGAACGGAGAGGGCATCCTTTCGACACGAATGAAGGAAGTAGATACTCAAACTGAATTTTGTATGACCATGAGAACTAATTGGTTCACTCCTAGCTAGGCCATTGCCAATGTATGTGTAGCAGTTCTGCTTTGTTGTGCAATACTTCAAGCCACCAATAGGATACTCTTAGTTTTATACACTGAAGTAAGTTCCAGATATGGGGAAGTGTGTTTTGCAATATTGTGCATAACTGCTATTGCTGATAAAATAGATGTATGAACTGTTCGGCCATAGACTATTCTTTGGTTCATAGGCCAATCAATAGAGATAGAATTATTCATTTATATGACCTATCTAAGTGAGGTAGTGTCAACAGCGAAATATTAGCTTTTCCATATTGACATTAATTATCTTAAAATGTGAAATGCGAAATGTTCTGGGAGCCACTGAATTTGAATTTTACTGTGTATTATCTAGAATACATATTAATAGCAAGTTCTGAGAGCTACTGAATTTGAATTTTACTGTGTACTCTAGAATACATATTGATAGCATAGATATATCGTGACCAATTTTACCCTGAATGGTGCAACCAGCTGAGATATGTGAGTACTGTATCCCAAAAAATAACAAATAATATTATTTTTCTATATGAGTTTTACACCACTATCGTTCAGCCTTCGCTATGCAATTCCCTATGAGTACATTTTTTTTGGCTTTTCAACCTTCCTTCGGTGTTATCTGAAATCCATATATGAAGTAAATGAATGATGTCATTTAGATGACACATATATAGAAAAATATAATAACATCACACTCTAATTGGTTTGGTGTTTCAAATGCATGGAGTGATCGACAAGAAGGGGCTGCCATGTATCAGAAGGATTTAGAAAGTTTTTCGCTGCGCCAAGATTCAAAACTCTGATCTACAATAATGATTCTTTCAAAAGAATAAAAAGGAAGACTAATCAAAATACTTAGATCTTAGCAACCATCATATCAAATTTTGCTTCAAATATCGAGCTTTATTTAACAAAAAATATTGAATGGAACGAAAATTAATAAATGTATCAATAACCTTCTGATAGGTATTTTTAAATGGCCTTCCCACATACTTTTTAAAACTAGCCCGTGCAAGTGCACGGGTTGACGACTAGTGATAATAAAAGTTGTATAAATGATGATATAAAATGCACGTATCAACTCCCCCAAGCTTAAACCTTTACTCGTCCTCGAGTAAGTAAGGACATAGATCATTACATGCATCAATGGAATTATGGTTGATAAATAAATACGAGCATTGTATCATCATCATATTCGGTTGCAAGATAAGATTAATGAACTAAAACTCATACACATGAGGGCAACATAAGTAGAAGCTCTAGCAATCACCCCTTACTTTTGAAAGCAAATAACCATTGTATGTTGGACAATCGAATCATATTATTTTTCACATGCTTTTGCTCTTTATGGCAAGCATTATAATCTTTTATACTTTACTGAAATTTAAAGACAAGATAAACTCTCATTGGATAACAAGTTCAAAGAAGACAAATGAAAAGTTAGATAGATATAAAAATTGTTTTCAACCTTGCTTCACTAGTAACTAGTGCAAACTTTAGTCATGGATATCTCAATCAAGTTCCTATGCTCTATACAACCTTTATCTTACACTTTCCATGGCTAACTGAAATTTCAGGTGCCTTCCTTTCATTCACATTCAAGAGCATAAGTATTGAAATATCCATGATCATTAATTTGCTCAAAAGATACTAGATTCTAACAAGAGTGTTTTATCCTTTTCATTATCCCTTCTCAACTTTTTATCCTACAAGACATATCTCAACTTAAACTATTAATTTCAAGTCATATTGACTCTTTACTTATTTTATAATGAGATAATTCTACAATTGTCCAACATACTCAAGTTAATTAATTTCAAGGCAAGATGTGATTGAAACTCTAAATATGCCACGCTCATTTGCATGAGTGTTACCCATAAATCTCAAACAAGAGAATCATGGATGACACCATACTTTAATATTCATTGATAAACCACAAGATAGATACATGATAATGCTCCATGAGCTCACACACGCCTAAGAGATATTGATAACTAAACGATAAAAGCAAAACACACCATGACTAGATAGATATGATAAACTAGGTGGAACTCCCCAAGCTTGACGTTTGCCAGAGCCTCCTTTGCTGCAGCCTCCTCCTTCTCATATTCTTCCTCCCATTCAGCCATCTTCCATGGGAAAGGCCTTCCATCACGGAAAGATGTAGGTGGATCATTATACCTGAGGGTGGCAGCTGCTGCAATCTTCTTGAAGCGTTCTTCATATTCGCAGTTCTGGTTCTCTACATCCCACATGAAGCATTGGAACTTCTCCCACTTGTCGATGACGTCCTTGTACCTATCTTCCAGATCTTCAAGCCTTTCTTGTACTCTTCAACCTTCTTCTCCAGCTCCAGGTTCATGAAGTGTGAGCATCAAGGCTGCGGTAAACCACAGTGCCATACCTGAAGGTCTTGTCCTCCAACTCATCCAGCCTTTCCTCCACCGTGCCGGTGGCCTTGGAGCCTTCACCTCCTCCACGAGCATCACGCCCTCCTTGAAGCACACGGTCTTCGGTGGTTCCATCACGGAGTTGAGGTAGCGGTTCACAACACCTTCCTTGGGGAGCTCTCCCCCTCTTGGTTGGATCCGGAGCAAGACATGGCTAAAACCTGACAGACAAAAAAAAGAAACAAAGATCGCTCGAGACGCTCGGTGCGAGATTAGATCGGCAGAAGGGGTATATATTGAGGGTTTTTAGGTCAAGACGAAGCGTCGGATCGAAAACGAGACGAAAAGGACTCCGAGGGGAAAGGAGTGGGCCCACGCGGCCAGGTCAGGCCGCGTGGGACCCCTTTTTCCTTCCTCGGGTCTCCGCTTCGTCCAGTTTTCTTGTCCCACACGTTAATTTCCATAAAAAATGACTTCCGTAAAATATTATGCAATTCCGAGAAACTTTCCAACACTAAAGTTACCTTTATTGATTTAGGGTTTCTGAAACTGCACGTTTCTCTCAATTACCTCCTCCGGTGTTTGTAAATTCAACTTCCACCATTCCGATGAAGCTCTTTCCTGCAATATAAGGTTTAAGGCGTTGTCCATTGACTACATGAGGTTTACCTTTCATGTCACCGTGAAGACGGATAGCTCCTGAACGGTACACCTCCTGTATCACTAATGGTCCCTGCCACTTTGAAGCTAATTCCCTGCAGAAAACTTGAAACGAGAGTTGTATAATAAAACTTGATCACCTACTTTGAATTCCTTTTCTTAATTTTCTTGTCATGCCAAATCTTAACTTTTTCTTTAAACATTGCACTTTCATAAGCTTCATTTCTCCATTCATCAGTAGGTTTAAATCAAGAATTCTCTTTTCTCCGCAGTTTAAAATCAAAGTTCAATTGTTTAATAGCCCATCTAGCTTTATGTTCTAATTCAACAGGTAAATGACAAGCTTTTCCATAAACCATTTTATAAGGAGACATTCCCATAGGATTTTTAAAAGCAGTTCTATAAGCCCATAATGCATCATTAATTTTAATTGGCCAATCAGATCTAGACTTATTCACTGTCTTTTCCAAAATGAGTTTAATTTCCCTATTACTTAATTCAACTTCCACTTGTTTGAGGATGATAAGGAGATGCAATTCTATGGTTAACATCATATTTTGCCAAAGTTTTTCTAAGAACACCATGCAAGAAATGAGAACCACCATCAGTAATTAAAAACCTAGGAACACCAAACCTGGGGAAAATGATGTCCTTGAGCATCTTCATTGTGTGGCATGATCTGCACTTTTGGTTGGAATTGCTTCCACCCACTTTGTAACATAATCACTGCAACCAAAATATGAGTATGCTTTGTCTTTGATTCTGGGAAAGGTCCCATAAAGTCAAAACCCCACACATCAAATGGTCAAGTGGCAAAGAATAATTCATAGGCATTTCATTTCTCCTACCAATATTTCCTACTCTTTGACATTTATCACAAGATTTAACATATTCAGCACAATCCTTAAATAAAGTAGGCCAATAAAACCAGATTGTAATACCTTTGCTCCTGTGCGATCTCCTGCATGATGCCCTCCATAGGGACTGTCATGACAATCTCTTATAATAGCCTGTTGTTCATGCTCAGGTACACAACGTCTAATAATACCATCCACACTTTTCTTATAAAGGAAAGGATCATCCCAAAAATAATGTCTAAGATCATAAAAGAATTTCTTTCTTTGTTGAAAGTGAAGTGTGGAGGTAAAACTTTACCAACAATAAAATTTGCATAGTTGGCAAACCATGGAGATGCAACTTTAGCACTAGAAACATTAACATTGCAAGTTGTTCATTAACAAAGCTATCATTAATAGGAATAGGATCATCAGGTATATTTTCCATTCTAGAGAGATGATCAGCTACTTGATTATCTTCCCCTTTCCTATCAACAATGTGTAAATCAAATTCTTGCAATAAAGTACCCATCTTATTAATCTAGGCTTAGCATCTTTCTTATTCATCAAGTATTTAATAGCAGAATGATCAGTATGTATGTGACTTTTGAATCAGTAATATAAGGTCTAAACTTGTCACAAGCAAATAGTACTGCTAAAAATTCTTTTCAGTTGTAGCATAATTCTTTGAGCAGCATCAAGTGTTCTACTAGCATAATAAATAACATTCAGTTTCTTATCAACACGTTGGCCCAAAACAGCCCCAACTGCATAATCACTAGCATCACACATAATTTCAAAAGGCAATTTCCAATCAGGAGGTTGAATAATAGGAGCACTTATTAAAGCATTCTTCAAAATATTAAAGGACTCAATGCAATCATCATTAAAAGAGAAAGGAACATCCTTTTGCAAAAGATTGGTTAGAGGTTTTGATATTTTGGAGAAATCTTTAATAAACCTACGGTAAAAACCTGCATGCCCAAGAAAACTTCTTATACCTTTGATGTCCCTTGGAATGGTAGCTTTTCAATAGCTTCTATCTTTGCTGGATCAACTTCTATTCCTTTCCAGAAATCTTATGCCCAAGAACAATACCTTCAGTAACCATGAAGTGACACTTCTCCCAATTAAGAACTAAGTGTTGGTCTTCACAACGCTGCAAAACTTTGTTAAGGTTGAACAAGCAATTATCGAAGGAAGTACCATACACAGAAAAATCATCCATAAAAACTTCCATTATCTTTTCAATATAATCAGCAAATATAGCATTCATGCATCTTTGAAAAGTAGCAGGAGCATTACACAAACCGAATGGCATTCTCCTATAAGCAAATGTACCATATGGGCAAGTAAAAGTGGTCTTTTCTTGATCATCCTTATGGACAGGAATTTGTGAGAAACCTGAATAACCATCTAGATAGCAAAAGTGAGAGTGTTTAGATAACCTTTCTAACATTTGATCAATAAATGGCAATGGATAATGATCTTTTCGAGTTGCTTTATTTAATTTTCTGAAATCAATACACATCCTATAACCAACACAGTACGTTGAGCCACAAGTTCATCCTCATCATTTGGAACAACAGTCATTCCACCCTTTTTAGGAACACAATGAACAGGACTAACCCACTTACTATCAGCTATAGGATAAATGATACCACTTCAATAAGTCTTATTACCTCTTTTCTTACCACTTCTTTCATTTTTGGATGGAGACGGCGTTGATAATCAACAACAGGTTTTGCATCCTCTTCCAAATTAATTTTATGCATACATAGAGCTGGGCTTATCTATACTACTATTAAAAGAGCAAACTTGTGTTGAGCTGTGTCTTTAAATCTGGACCGTTCAATATCCGATCAAACGGCACAGATCGTCCCAATGTTTGACAACTCAACATTGTCCGTTTTGGACCGTTTTACCCTCCCACCAATCACATAATACGACCAAATTGCCACCACCTTTTCGTTTTGCGGTTAATTACAAAGGATTGCCACCAATTAAAAAGAAAAGAAGTGTCGGCAACTCGAGCTTAACTTCGTCTCGGACTGCGCGACAGCGCGAGCACGTCCATGGCTCTGACGGTGGAGAACCTGATGGCCACGGCGGCATTGCGGAGGTTATGCATGGCCGGAGCAGCGCGGCGACGAGGGCGGCGTCCCCGAACTCGAGGCCGCCGTCATACTAGCCCCAATTTCCGGCGAGCAGCTCGGCGGCCGACCGGTGCCAGCACCCCGCCATCTCGGCAAGCTCCACGCGCAGCAGCTCGTCGTTGGGCGGCCGACCGGTGCAGGGCACAGGCGGGAGGGCGGAAGGAGCGCGGCCGGCGCGACGCCGGCGCTTGCTGCGCTCCAGGAGCGGATCATCTAGGATTCTAGCCGGAGGAAGAAGAAGGGATCGTGATCCGTTCAGTCCTCGGTGGCGCCGGCCTCCTCGCCGAGATGCAAGCGGTGGAGCGCATCCATGTCTTCGCCGCCTCCCCAAGCCCGAGGTCCCCGCGCGGCCGATGCATGGAGACTGGTTGCTGGTCCCAGTCCTCTCCTCTCCGACCCCGGCGCCGCAGGCGGGAGGTCTCGCTGCATCTGGAGCACCGGCGCTCGATCCTCCCCCACATGACTTGCCTCCGCCTCGTGGCCCTCGCCGTTGAGACCCCATGAGCCAGCTCCAATTATTCGCTACAGTCGCCTACCGCACTACACGCGCAACGACCAGTTCCTTTTCAAGCACACGCCGCTCGGTTGCTCTCCATCTTCGCGTCGCCTGCTCCTGCCGAGGAGGTGAACTTTTTGTCATTGTTGTCTGCTGAAATCGAGCGCGTCTGTCAGGAAGCAGGTATACACCAAGGTCCCTCATCAATGGCTTGCACTCGCCCACCTCTACTACTGATATATTTCGCAATAAAAAAATTCTACTGATATATCGGGGTTTATCTGAACCTGAAGCTTTCCGTCAAATTCAGTTAAGTGTACTCAATCGCACGTGTTTTTCTGCACAAACACGAGCCCAGCCCAATGACATTCGCCTCGGTTTCCTCATAGCAGATGACGAGTTCGAATCATGGATTGCAAATTTTCCATTATTTTTCGGCCAGCAGTAGGGCCGCACCCAACATCACGTCTTCAGCCCATCGCCCGGTGCTTCCCGATGCTATCCGCTGCCCACGCGTGCCAGATCCAGCCCATGTCCATCTTTGTGTATCTTTATTCCTCCTATTTTGCCAATTATGGCTATATTCATAACTTTTTTGTATAACGCCAAATGCAGCAAATTATATTTATAATTATCAGAAAAATGTGATTTTTCTTAATATGACATCTGTGATCATGTTTGTTCCGCTGGCTTTTGTCTAAGATTTAAATGCTACATGATAGTTATTTTTTACTTATAAATTGCCTTCATTTTATGGTGAAAACGTGCGTTGCACGTACATGTCAACTAGTACCTTTAAGATCATCAAGAGAGTATCCAATGGCTGGTCGGTGAGCTTTCAGTACGTCAAGTAATTTCTCTTCTTCTTCTTCAGCTGAAAGGTTAGCACTAATAATGACAGGATATATGCTCTTCTCATCTAAATATGCATATTTCAGATTTGTAGGCAAAGGTTTTAATTAAAACTAGGATCCCCTTTAGGTAGTGGTAGCACTCCTAAATTATCAGGTGGGATATGCAACTGTAATTGTGGTGGTTGTTGCCATAATATTTGTTCTAAATCATCTTTATCCTCATCATTAAATGGTTCATCTTGATTAAGCATATAATGTTCTACAACATCTGTTGAAGCTACAGCTATATGAGCAAGAGTTTCAATTATATCTTCAGAAATAGGCTCTTTCACAACATGTTTATCAGCAAATTTAGAAAAGTTGAATTCAAGTTTCTCTCCAGCACATTTAATAAACACTTCTCTTTAGGCAAATTAATTTCAGCACCAACAGTGTGTAAGAAAGGTCTACCAAAATGATAGCACAAAATGAATCTTGAGGACAACCAAGCACAATAAAATCAGCAGGATATTTTATTTTGCCAATCAATACTTCAACATCTCTAACAATTCCAAATGGACTAATGTAATCTTTATTAGCAAGTTGAATTGTCATACATGTCTCTTCCATAATGATAGGATCAATATCAGGCTTGATTTCAAGATAAAGAGAATATGGAATGACACTAATACTTGCTCCAATATCACATAGACCATGATAACTAGAAGTCCAATAGAGCATGATATAACAGGTTTACCCACTTGGCCGAATTACCTTTGATGACTTTTGTAGCATCTTCACATAAATAAACATCAACAGGATCTTCATTTAGTTGCTTGATAACAGAAATTTGACTGTTGACTTCCACCTGTTCATAAGGCTGAGAACATCTTCGGTTACTTTTGTTAGTAACAGCAATAAGTAAATTCTCCTTAACTTGGTTTGGAATATGGAGGTGGTTCAACATACTCCTCAATGGTCACAGATGACACTGGTTCAGCCTGTTTAATAACTTTAGGAACAACAATAATTGTTTAACAGGTTCAACGTAAACTTCAAAACCACTTTTAGGAACACATTTATGATCAGCAAAACCTTTAGCTATCTCAATTATAACATAAGGATCAAGACCAAAATTATCACTCGGATTTTTAAACAAAATAGAAGTAGAGAAGTTCTCTACACATGAATATCCATAATCAAAATAGGGCACATTACCTTTATCAAGATCCCAATGACTAGTATTTTCAGCAGTAGTCTCCAATAAATTCCATGCTTCTTCTTCAGTATTATTAGTAAAACTTCCACCAAATGAATTATCCAGAATTTCCTTGTGCTTCATGGGTAACCTCACATAAAAGTTTATCAATATAAGTTTCCTTGTAAGATCATGACAAGGATTCTGCGAAGGAGTTCCTTTAACCTCCCCAAGCTTGAGTAATACTCTCTCCCAGATGTGGCCAGAAGTTAAATATATAGCAGCGGTTGTCATAAGCTTCTTTAGGAGTAAAATATTTAAGAAAGAAAACCTTCCTCAAGATACTCCATTCATTAATGACTTCTTTATCCAAAGACATGTACCAATCACGAGCATTACCAGATAAAGACAAATATAATAACTTCCTTTTTACCTGATCCTCAGAAATATCAGGAAGTCTAAATAAACCACATATGTCTTCAATTCTCTCCACGTGTTCACGTGCAGACTTAGTTCCATCCCCTGCAAATGGATTTTTCATAACTCTTTTAACATGACCAATGGGAATTTTAAATCCCACTTTAGGTACCTCAGACCCAGTAGTTTCAACCACTTTAGGAGCAGTGGCATAAGCACTTTCATATAGAGCAAGGTGCAGCGAGGCACGATTCATAAATGCCATAGTAACAATGAGATAAAACAGCAAATAAAATTCAGCTTTCAAGTTTCCTTACCAAACTTCTTACCAATAGCGCTACGCTCCCCGGCAACGGCGCCAGAAAAGTATCTTGATGACTCCCAAGTGCAGGAGATCAATTCTAGTACCTTTCGATTAGAAAAGGTTGTCGAACCCACGAGGAGCTGAAGGTATTGGTTAGTAAGATTGATAAATAAAACAATAAAAGATGCAAATGTTTTTGGTATTTTTGGTTGTATAGTTGCAATGCAGAAAATAAATAGTAGCAAGTGAAAGCTCTCAAAGAGAGAAAGCCCAATCCTCTTATGTGCAAGAGGACAAGCTCAAGATGTGTAACTTATATGTGGAAAATGTTCCCGAGGGCGGCATGGATATTGCTAGGCATAGAGATTTATTAAACAACATGTTGAATATCTTGTCAAGTTTTAATCTTCTTTGGACGGAGCCATTATTAGGTATAGCTAAATAAATAAACTACAACCCCTTATGATGGATCATGTGGCCAAGTAAATGACTGCACAAGAATTATTAAGACATAAAGTCCCACCATAGCATTACACTCTAAGGTCCCCGATACTAATACCCTCATAATATAACTTCATGACTCGGTCTCAGGTTTACATGTCCTCCCAAGTCTCCCTCAATTCATTATACTACGGTGTTCTCCTATGAGCCCATGTAGGTGAAGTGTTGTGCAGTCGACGTTCGCGCAACACCATCATAGAATCACATAAAAGATAAACTCTTGACAAAATACCAACACATGTTATATATAAATCATTGCCAATTCATCCTATGCCCTCAGGAACATATGGGAACTACTCACAACGTGCAAACATGATGATATTCAGTGGCATAAATGGTACAACACAATCTGAAAATATAACTTCACTACCAGATAATTACAAGTACTCAATCACAAACATGAATAGTAGCACAAGATAAGTATCTTGGGTATAGCAACTCTCAAACTACGAGGGGAACGGAGTGGATCACGGTGATGATGATGGAGATGGTGCTGGTCTTGATGGGGTGATGATGTAGAGGCCTCCTCCCACACCAAGGAGGAGAGGTGATGACGATGACGATGATTTCCCCCTTCTCCGGAGCTCCGGAGCAGCAGGATCTGATCCCCTCGGAGGGAATCAGGAGTTTCGTCGCCGCCGCGGCCTCGGATTGTTTCGTGAAAATTAGGGCGTTACTTTTCGGGCGAGACGAAGGCGTCGATAAAAAGCCCCAGGTGAGGAGGTGCCCGAGGCTCAACTTAGTCGGTCCCACGCGGCCAGGTACTTGGGCCGTGTGGGCCCACCTATTTTGGGCCTCGTGGCTCTCCTCTCTTCGGTCTTCTTCCCACTGCCTTTCTCCCGATGAAAAACCAGCTGGGTATTTTTCCTTTTATTATTTGAGTCCCTGTAGCTCCTGAAACATTAAAAACAAGAAAAGGAGGTTTTCTGCCTCCCAGAAATTAAATCCAAAAATAAGGAATTTGTATGAAAGTCCCATAAATCATCTAAAACATGTAAAAACAATGATATAACAATGCAAATAACATTCTAATATGATAATAAAAGTTGTATAAATGATGATATAAAATGCACGTATCAAAGTCCCATTACCCCTGTTGATTCACCTGAGTTGAGAGACTATACTTGTGATGATCTAGATGAAACTTATGTGGAACTTGATGATGACTTTATTGATGAATGTCATGCTACTAGTGGTGCTAGTAATATTAAAAGTCTTCTTGCAAAACATGATGTTAGATATAAACTGTCTCCTGATGCTAAATTTGCTACATCTCACATAAACATTAAAGATAAGGATTATGACTTCTCTCTTGATTTGTCACATATATCCATTGCTGAGAAAGAACCTTTTTGTGGTACTGAAAATGAAAGTGCTGTAGAACACATGAATGAGCTCTCTACTTTGAGTTGTTTGTTTTCTGATGATATAAAGAAACACAGCTACTTTGTTACTAATTTTTTTCCTTTCTCATTGAAAGATGGAGCTAAAACTTGGTATAATAATTTATCTCCTGGTTCTATTGATAGTCCTATTGGTTTGCTTAATGCTTTCTTTCAGAAATATTTTCCTGCTAGTGCTCAACATGCTTCCTTGTACAGAATTTTTAACTTTAAGCAGTTTGAAGGAGAGAAAATGCCTGAATCTTGGGCAAGGTTTTTTCTTTAATTAGGGCTCGGCCTGGACATCATATAGCTAAATATGAACTTCTTGATATATTTTATAATGGACTAACTACTGAATCTAGGACATACCTGGATAGTTGCGCTGGTTGTGTTTTTAGGAAAAGAACTCCAGATAAGCTGAGGAATTGATGGATAAAATAATCCAAATCATGATGATTGGACTACACTTGAACCGACCCCAACACCAATACCGAAGAAGAGGGGAATGATTGAATTAAATGATGAAGTGATGAGGGAAGCCAAGAAATCTCTTAAAGAGAAGGGTATTAAATCTGAAGATGTGAAGAATCTACCACCTATAGAAGAATTATGTAAGCCAATTCCCCACTCATCCGTAATTGAGGTACACTCTCTCCAACGGTTTATTGATGGAGATATTCCTACTCTAAACCTCCTGATCAATGCTTAGATGAATTTGATAATTATATGTTAAGCAAGATAACTTTAATATGAGAGTGGAAAATCATTTAATGGAAAATTCTCAAGCTATTAGTAAACTGCATGATATTGTGGAGAGAACCTCTAATGATGTTAAAATGCTTATTAAACACTTCCATATGGTTCAAACTCAAATTGATCAACTCACGAAAGTGCAAAAAGATTTGTTGGTTAATGCCTCTAGGGATAAAGAGAAACATGTTTATGAAGTAACAACTAGAGGAGGTATTTCTACTCAGGATCCTTTATATCCTGAGGGGCATCCTAAAAGAATTGAACAAGATTCTCAACGAGTTAAAGAAACTAGTGCTCCTTCTAAGAAAAAGAAGAAGAAACATAAAACTGTTGTAGAATACTCTAAACCTATTAATGATCCTAATAGTATATCTATTTCTGATGCTGAAACTGAAAGTGGTAATGAACGTAACAATGATAATGATAAGAATGATGCTTCTGACAAAGAAGAAATTGAAGAGGAACCTGAAAAACATACCAAAAGTAAAAAGTACACTGAGGAAGACTTCATTGCTAAGAAACATGGTAATGAGAGAGAACCTTGGGTCCAAAAGCAAATGCCTTTTCCTGCTAAGAAACTCAAATCAAAGGAAGAAGAACACTATAATAAATTTTGTGATTGGATGAAACCTTTGTTCTTGCAAATTCCTTTGACTGATCCTATTAAATTGCCTCCTTATTCAAAATATATGAAAGATATTGTTTCTAACAAAAGGAAAATTCCTAATGAGGAAATTTCTACTATGCTTGCTAATTATTCTTTCAATGGCAAAGTTCCAAAGAAGCTTGGAGATCCTGGTATACCAACCATTCCTTGTTCCATCAAAAATAATTATGTTAGAACTGCTCTATGTGACTTGGGAGCAGGAGTTAGTGTTATGCCTTTGTCTCTTTATAAGAGACTTTATCTGGATAAATTGATACCCACTGATATATCTTTGCAAATGGCTGATAAATCTACTGTGTTCCTGTTGGCATTTGTGAGGATGTCCCTGTTCAAGTGGCTAATAATTGTTTTAATTTTAACTGACTTTGTTGTGCTTGAAATGCCTGAAGATGATAATATGTCTATTATTCTTGGGAGACCTTTTCTAAATACTGCAGCTGTTATTGATTGCAATAAAGGAAAAGTAACCTTTAATGTGAATGACAAAGAGCACATAGTTTATTTCCCCAAGAAAGTGGACAAAGTATTTGGAGTCAATACAATTTCTAATTTTAGAACTATCAAAGTGGGAAGTATTGATTGCCCTATATATGATCATAAAGAAGGATATCAAAACATTATGATTGGATCCATATCAATACAATTTAAGGTAACATGATTGTCTCATGAGGTTTAATTCCTTTGTGGCATATAAAATTTATTTGGTGGCAAGACTTGATCAACCTTGTTAACAAATATATTTTAAATACATGGAGGTGCTAAACAATATTTTATTCCTCATCCTTGTTTTACCTACTGTAATGCTGCTTAGTTTGCAAAAGTTTAGTTGATTTTAATTTTGAAAATCATTTTTCTGCCCTGAATTTATTATTTTAAGCACCCAGAAATTGTCCAATTTGAAAGTTTTCAAAAATTTATAAAATTATACCACTGCTCCTATTTTTAAAGGGCGACGTGGGAGTGCCTGGAGCTGACCAGGGGGCCCACCATGCCACCTCACCACATGGGACCCACCATGCCACTCACTCACCCACCTACCACCGCTTTCTCTCTCCCGACCAAACACATCACCATTGCTCAAACCCGTGTTCTTGCTGTTCTTGCTCACGATTTACGATCTCCTTGCTCAGCCCATCTTTGCTGCTGAGATTTGGGGCATTTGTTCTCCGGTATGTGACTCCTCCAAATATCCAAGTAGAATTTTGTTTAGTGGGGTATTTCTTGAGTATTTTGCTGCTGTAGGTGACTTGTTAAGTGAGTTTGCATACTTGTTCTATGTTGTAATAATTAGTTTTGATGCATGTTTAATCCTCTAGCAAGCTTCTATAGTAGTTCCCTTCATTTAGTTGTCTCAAAATCAATTTTTATAAGGTTTGTCAAAAATTTCAGAGAATGGAGGTGAATGTACACCAACTCAACCAGCATGAATTGGTGGTGCATGAAGTCATGGGAGTCCACCGTGAAGAGGGTGTATTCCCCTCCATCTATCCATGCTCAGAATTCATGAGGAGTGCAGAGATTTTGCAAGATTTCCAAACTTTAATCTCTAATGCAGGATTGGAAGATTTTGTTGTTGGTGAACCTTACCAATATGCAAAACTAACTATGTCAGTGGTGCAGGATTTTAGCTTCAACTGGTCCTCGCCTAACCCCATGGTTCGCTACAAAATTTACAATAAAACTGTCAACTTGCCCTTTGATGATTTTTGTGCAGCCATTAAGGTGCCACAATGGGGTTGCGAGGGAAGGTAAAAGGGAAGCCAAAGCCACTGATGGACTTGTATAAGGAGATCTGCCAAGGAAGAAGCTTCTCAGATGAGAGTGGTAAAATTCGAAGTATTCAACTCCCATCTATTCGATATTTTGCTTACTTATTACCAAGTGCGTTCTTGCTAGGAAGGTTGCAAGTAAATTATATGTTCATGACTTGGTTTTCTTAGCAGCTGCTTTGCAACGAGATAGAACCTATAATTTGGGTGCCTTGATAGCTTTCCGTCTTGCTACTAACCGCGAGAAAGGTGTAATTTGTGGGGGTCTCATTGCTTCTCGTTTATTAGCTATGCATGGTGTGGTACCTCATCGCATGGATGTTCAGTTCCCCATAGAGAAACTTGATATTAATTCCATGATTAAACACAACTTTGTTTCTAATTGGGCTGATTTGAATAGCTTCTCTTATGAGATAACCTTTTTCAAGAAATCAGGGTGGAGAGTAGTTAAGTCTGACCGATTAGTCGGTTTGCCTGCACCTTTTTGTTTAACCTTGATTCCAGGGGAAGTTGGTCACTCTTGGAGGATGAGCTTGATGCATACATGGAGAAATATGGCCATCACGCAGAGGATGACTAGGAGGGGGCCGAAGATGACTTCGCCCAGTCCTCTGACACAGCTGGTTTCCCGTACCCGCATCCTGGGTACGCTGGACCTTCTGCTTCTTCTTCAGTAGAGCCAGATTTCGATCACGCCAGGTATGATCCACCAGCCTGGAATTCATACCCCGTTGGGATTGATCTCCACTTAGGCCAAAAGCCTAAGCTTGGGGGGAGGTACACCGACATCTCACTCATTTACATATTATATGCTGTCGGTACTTTGTATATCCATGTTTCAATTTTCTTTCTTTCTTTTTGTTGTTTCTTGCTTTGTTTTTGCTTTCCAAAACACAAAAAGACCAAAAATATTTCTGTTGTTTATCTTTGTTTGTTTCTTTAAGTCTCTAGTATTAGTTTGCTTAATTATCTAAATTCGGTTTGTTATTCAAAAATCCAAAAATATTTTGCTTTATTGCTTGTTTCTTTTTGCTCTCGTTTTAAATCGAAAACCCAAAAATATTTGTTGTCTTTTTCGGTTTTGTAAAGTTTCCTGCAGAGTTCAACAGCCTTCCGTGACTCCAGTGGAGCTTGGTTATCATTTCATATCATTCAAGCCACACAAGTGGAAAGCAATAATGACGATTTACGACAATTCGAGTTGGGGTGAGAGGCTGGTATGAACTCTATTTGTTTTCATTTTTGTACATATACTCATCCATGTGAACATGCTTAGTTAGTTCGTGTGAGTATATGTCATTTAGTGGATGCTTAGTAGTTCATGTTCTCTTATGATCAGTTCCAATTTATTAATAGTGGGTGGCATGCTATATAGATGTTTGCTTGCATTGTTCTGTGCATAAAAGGGTATGACATTGTGGTATCCTCCTCTGAATGATTCATTTGAATTGACTTGGCACATGCTCACGCATGCTTATGACTGAAAAAAAAAAGTCAATTAAGCCTTGATGATTTACTTTGCCTCAGAGTTCTTGTATCACTTTTATGCCTCCGTTAATTTTGTTTTGTCGCAAGCATGATTATGACGGTTATTGCTCTCTTGATTGTCGCTTCCCAGTCTATTGCTAGCTCTTACTTGTACTGAGCGGGAATGCTGCTCGTGCTTCCAAATCCCTGAAAACCATGTTATTCCAAAGAGTCCACTATAAATTCCTATGCATGGCATTTCAAACCATTCAAGTAAATTTTCATGTGCTACCTTTAAAACCTTCAAATTGCTTCTCATTTGTGACACTGTTTTTAGCTCATGAGGAAGTAGTTGGGTTTGTTATCTTCCATACTAAATTAAGTACCCCGACTTGCATGCTTCATCTGCTCGTCACTAATTTTACAAAGAGTTGGTTAGACCACTATAACATCCAAAAAGTAAAGAAAGTAAAATAGACACTCCTCCATGGTATGTGATTGTTGGCAGGCACCCGAGGATTCGGTTAGCCATGGATTGTGTAAGCAAAGGTTGGGAGGAGTGTCAAGCAATATATATAAAGTGCATGCTATAAATGCCTAATATCAATATCTCGGAACCGCTCTCAACTTGTTTAGCATGGAAGATAACAGAAACTCTATTGCCATTCGTTGACAGGAACAACCACCTCCCAAAACAATTTTACTTCTGTTTTAAAAATAAAAAGCTCTAGCACATGTTAATCCCTGCTTCCCTCTGCGAAGGGCCAATCTTTTACTTTTATGTTGAGTCACCATCCTTTCTTTGAGCACCTTCTCGAGAGCATAATTGTCATTCTTAGTGTAATGTGCTTGTCCCAGAATGCGGTTAACTGTGGTATAACTTTGATGCTTTTATCTTTGATATCTTTACTTCTAGTCTTTCCTTGAACTTCAGAGGTGCCTGGGCAATTATGTTTTGCTGTACAAATACGGGCAAGCGAGATACCACCTTATCATGTCTTATTATGAGCTTTGCGATCCTGCAGATCGATATGTTTCATGTCGTTTATTATTAGTATGTTGGTATCTCTTCATAGTTTACATAACTATTAGGTCACATTATTTGCATACATCTTATTATGAATTGCCTAAGTACTTGTCCATATAGTGAGAATGTATACATCATATGAAGCAAATGCGTTCGTGAAAGTTTCTTTTATCGCACTCAGTTGTTAACTGAATTGCTTGAGGACAAGCAATAAGCTAAGCTTCGGGGGAGTTGATACGTCCAAAACGTATCTACTTTCCCGAACGTTTTTGCTGTTGTTTTGCCTCTAATTTGTGTGTTTTGAATACAACTAACAAGGACTAACGCTGTTTTCAGCAGAATTGCCCTGGTGTCTTGTTTTTGTGCAGAAAGTCAACTTTCGGGAAAATCCCCGGAAATTATCGCAAACTCCTATTTTACCAGAAGACTCACGGAGCCAGAAGACGAGACGGAGGCGGGCCACGAAGTGCCCTCACCACGTGGTGGCGCGGTGGGCCCTGGGCCGCACCACGGCATGGTGAGGCCGCCTCTGCCACGCCCTGCGTCCCCCTTTCGACTACTTAAAGACTTGACCTAAAAACGCCGGGGGATCGACGCTTTTTCCAGAAACACTCCAGAGCTCCGCCGCCACCGAAAACCCTATTTCGGGTACCAGAAACTCCGTTCTGGCACTCCGCCAGGACGGGGAATTGGAGGAGATCATCGCCATCATCATCACCGACGCCTCTCCATCAACCATCCATGATTCCCCCATCCATGTGTGAGTAAATCCTGCCGTAGGCTGAAGGGGATGGTAGGGATTGGATGAGATCGTTCATGTAATAGATATAAGATCATTAGGGCATGGTGCCTAGTATCCGTTGTTAGTACTTTATGTCATTGTTGCAACTTGTTATGCTTAATGCTTGACACTAGGCCCGAGTGCCATGATTTCAGATCTGAACATGTTATTGTATCATGAGGATAATCACTGTTTTAGATCATATCTGCAAGTTGTATACACATATAATTGTCCGGAACCCGAGGCCCCAAAGTGACAACAATTGGGATAACCGGAGGGGATGGCTTTGATGTGAGGATCACATGTGTTCACGGAGTGTTAATGCTTTGCTCCGGTGCTCTATTAAAATGAGTACCTTAATTACCATTAGTTTCCCTTGAGTCCCCGCTGCAAACGGGATGGTAGGACAAAAGATGTTGTGCAAGTTTCTCATTGCGAGAACGTACGACTAAATATGGAACACATGCCTATGGTTACTTAGTACTTGGATGCTTTATCATTATTTACTTGCAAATGCCTTGTCTTGATTATTATATGAATTATCTTATCCATGCAACGCCCGTTCATCCATCCCTATGCTACAGTATTTTAACCCTGCTGTCTACTACAATCACTACCGATGTCTCTATTTTACTGCTGCTATTATTTCACTACTGCTACTGCTATAAACCTGTTGCTACTGATAATCTGTGTCGAGCAAGTCTATTTCCAGGTGCAGCTGAACTGACAATTCATCTGTTAAGGCTTATAAATATTCTTTGGCTCCCCTTGTGTCGAATCAATAAATTTGGGTTTTACTTCCCTCGAAGACTGTTGCGATCCCCTATACTTGTGGGTCATCACAAGCACAAACAATATAGTACAAAATGGAACCACTCCGATTTTCACATAAATTAAGCCATAATGGATTGATAATTCCCAAATGTTATGATTTGTATCGTTTTGAAGATACTTTGCGTCATTTATATGACTTTATGCTGATTTCCCAAATATTATTTAATGTTTAACTACAAGTGTATGATACTTTGATCATATAAATTGCCAAAAATCATTTTTTAGGTACAATGTAGTGATTATCAAAGAACCACTTACATTTTTGAAAATTTTAATCCATGTCTATGAATAGCCATGTCCACCCTTTTGTCCACTTCACAAAAATCAAAGAAAATGGAGAAAGTTCAAAAATTGTGATTTTCTCTTTGAGTCCTTTAATATGTACTACTTGCCAAAAAAATACCAAACACTCAATAGGACAACTTATATTTTTTTGTTCAAACCCTCATCCAAGCAAATTGCTACAACCTAGTTTTGTTCACACACCACAACAACACCAGCCTTCACACCCAGTAATTCGTCAAAAACTCCTACTTCGGTGCCACCCTCTTATTCAAACCTACACCACACTCATGCCACAACTTCACCACATTCTTACCCCCTAGAAAGGCCAAAACTTGGTTAATTCACATATGAGAGGAAGGCCAAAACTTGGCTAATTTACATATAAGGCAAGGCCAAAACTCGGATAACTAATTGCGATTTTTTCTCTATCATGAATTGGCAAAGTTTGCTTTCTCAGATTTCCTGGCCCTGGAGCTGACAAGTCTATGGAAAATTTTCAACCGCTGAAGCAAATTAATTCAATTATAATTATATTGATTAGTTTGAGAATGGATGACTGCAATGAAAAGGAATCATAATTACCTGCTGGAAAGCTTTTTTCAGAAGATTGCTTAGCGGCTTAAAGGATTATATTAAACATGACACCAAATGTCACATGACATCAACTTTGAGACCTTCATATTGGTGCACCGAGATGGCAATCTCAGGAAACAATGCGTGTGTCGAATTATGTGATATGGTTTGGCTCGCAATGCTTTGGCGGAAACCTTGGGTCGCTTGGGCGGCGGGGTTGTCGGCTCGGTCGATGCGTTATGATTGATTTAGTTACTATCTACGTTAACTGACTAAACCAGTTCCTTTCACGGATACCTGACTAAACCAGTTACTTTCACGGATACCTTTTTCATGGTAGGCTACCAGTAGCCAGACAACATATTAATCATTTGTGCAGCCGTTCTTTTCAGTCCTCCTTTCCCGTTCTCCCCTGGCTCGATATATACCGTTCAAACTAAAGCAACGATACAAGAAATGGTGGTCACACTTGCTGCTTTGTTCAGTGTCTCCGTCCATTCCTTTAACCAAAATAAATGGTGTGGGTGCATTCCGAAGTATTTCGGAAGGAAAAAATAACGGTAGAAGGAAGCAGGTCAGCTCAGGTAGAAATTATCGTACGTGAAGCGTGGTTGTAGATGAGGTTTCTTGACATGGACGGATTGGATCGGATCAGAAAGATGGAAGCTACGTGTTAGGATAACGTACCAGGTTGAACTGCCACTGCGATTAATTGTGGCTACCGACAAATGAGTGGACAGGCCAGTCAACGGAGAAGAGAAGACAGTTGAATGACAAGAAACGTCATACTGGAGTTGAGAGCACAGTAAAGTTATCGGCGACGAGCTTGGCGGTGGCGGCGGCGATGGGCGAAAGGACCTGTCGAAAGACTTCCTATTTATCCAGCTGATGGCACTATTAATCAAGTGATGATGGGCAGTACCGACATGAAATGAGCAAATGAAACGATCAGGATGTACTCAAAATGTTGCTCCCTCTAAATGTTAGAACAATAGAGGGATTTCATAATAAATGGCGTAGCAAACAGAAAAACATTGGGGAAAATGGGTGTGAAAAAAAAGTTCTATGCTACTGATATAATAAAACAATTTCAAAAATAGTAAACATATTCAAACAATTCTGTAAAAATTTGGTGACAAACATATATATGTTTTCTAAATAGGTGACAAGTTTCGTGATGAAATTAAATGTGTGGTGCTATGAGTAAAAATAACAAAATCAATACTCTGAAAACAAAATGTAATCCCCAGTTTGGCCACTAATGTGTCTTTTTAAAACAAAACAACCCGGATGTTATTTCACCATGAATGTTGGTACTTACTTAATACATTTGTATATGTTCGTCTCCATATTTTTAGATTTTTAAAATGTTTTACTATTTTATTAAAAACTTTAATATACTAGGAGCATATGAGCTTTGACCCAATTTGAATTTCCAATGCTTAATGACTAGCGAAAACATTTATAGACTAGACTTAGGGAGTACTTCCATCTGATCCGCCGTTTTCCAGGTTGACCAAGCCCACAGTGGAACCGCCAAAACTAGTCTCCTCAACCAAAGGGCCTACTACTAATCCTTTTCCCGCCTTATCTTTACACCCGCATGCAACCGAGAGAGACGGGACAGTGAAAAGAAGAGGTGAAGAAAGAGTTGCGACAACCGACACGGTTGGCCATGGTAGGCCGAACTTCGGCAAGGAAGTAACTTAGGGCTTAGGAGTGGGGGTGCGAGTGGCTTCAGGATCGGTAAAGAAGGGGGACTTGGAGGGATGGCAGCCGAAAGTGTGGGACATGTAGATGAGGTGCAAATGGAATCATGGGGCGGCGAGGCAGCGAAGCCAATCGCGAGGGTGGGTCTGTGGGGAGGGGTTGCTGGTAGACGGTTGAGTGTGGGCGGTTATGTGTGGCGGTGACTAATCTAGCGTTTGGCCACGGTCATTTTTCTTAATGTATGTTGCCAAGTAGCCTCCATTTTGGATGAGACCCTCTTTGCAAACCGAGTTTGAATCAGCCCGTTGCTAATGGTCCATGGCATCTGTATATAGTCACGTAAAGTTTGGAGAAACCCTACCTCTCACTCTCTGCCCCATCTGTAGGTCGTGTGGTGGCGGCCCTCGCAGTGACCTAGTATGTCGAACGTCCTATTCCGGGGTGAGGCATCGCATCCGCCTTGTGAAGGCACCATGGCTCCTCCTTCCGCTTCTATTCGGGAAGATCTCATCGCACCATGTAGGAGGTGGCCCATGAGTAGAGATTGGAAACCAGCCGGCGCTAGGTGTGCCCGTCGTCGGTCTTTTTGTGCCTCTCTCTGGCCATATGGATCGCTGAATAGCGGTGGTGAAATGTGGGGCAGGGACGTGTGCATGATTGTTGATCCGCGGAACGGTGCTGCTGACTAGAACTTGCCGTACCTGTGAACATTTTTTCTAACTCCGTAAACATGATTTTAAACAATCGTTATTTAAAAATATAAACATTTTTTAAAGACTTGATCAATTGTATTCAAAAACATTTGTTTGACTTGTGAACATTAGTTTTGCCCGACAAATTTTCAAAATTGGAATGTATTGATTTTGAGCCACTTGAACATATTCAAATCCATAAACCCTTAAACACTTTCAAACCTTGTGAACAATGTTTTGATCGCCATAAACCTTTTATGAATTATGTACAAAGTACGTTTTATATAACTTATGAAAACATGGTGAAAAATAAATTTAAAAATAAAAAATAAATAAGAAACTACTCCCTCCGTCTCAAAATACAAGGCGCCATGTAATTTCGCTGGTCAATGCCGTTTAACTTTGACCATGATTTGTAATTATAATATGTACCCAAAATTATTATAAAGATATATGAAATTAAAGAATTTTACAAGACAGATCCAACGGTACCATATATATATTCACATTCAATATATTTTGTTATATATTGATGGTCAAAGTTTAAGCGCCAAAGACCACCTTAAAAATAGCGCGCCTTGTATTTTGACACGGAGGGAGTACAAAATAAAAATTGAATAAAAAAGATAATACAAAAGAAAAGAAAAATAGATACTCGGGTAAAAATTATGGCACAAGACAACAAAACAGAAATTCTGAGCCGAAAAAACCTCTCCAAGGAGTAGGAATGTAAACGGTACGGATAATTTCCGCTCCGTATCTGTATCCGTATCCGTTTTTTAGATATGATATGTAATTATGGAAATCCGCCGGATATGGACGCGGATAAGGATATTCGTTAGGTGGATATCCGGCGGATATGGTATTGCTATTATCCGACGGATGAGGATTATCCGTCATTTTTTGCGAGTTATCCGATATACTCTATTAGAATAATTCAATTTATTAGCCTATTTAGTTAGTATAAACAGCCAAATCCATTAGCACATTAAACTAATCACGTCACTCCATATATAATTAATCCTATCCTAGTACGACTTATCCTCGGGAATTTATAGGAGTATCCTACATTATTCGATCCGATCCAATCCATATACAGCCCGCAGGCTCGCATAAAAACCGTTCGAACTGAAGCAAGATAAATGTGGCCCATACAGTAGGGGGTGTCGGCGCTTGTGATAGAGGCCGCATTGAGCGGAAAATAAGATTTCCCAGAAATCGGGCTGCCTCATTACCAGCCTGCTACTGTGAATGAAGCAAAAGAAGCCTTCAACTGGCCCATCAGAGTTCGAGGTCCAGAACGCAAACTGTGCCCTAAACGGCCGAACCTCCTCCGCCGCCGAAGAGTTGGGCAAGAAGAAGAAGCAACCGACAGATTCACAATGGCGGGGTTCGGCGGCGCGGGAGCGTTCTGGGCGACCCGAGCGCTGGAGGTGGTGAAGAGGAACGACTCCCCGGGGCTGTTGTGGAAGCGGATCAAGCTCACCACTACCCGCAAGAACAACGCCAAGAAACGCCTGAAGCGCCTCTGGCAGGTAACACTAGGACCCCATCAGCCCTCCCCCTTTCTTTCGCATTGCAACATTTCTGTGATGATCTCCTTGTCTCACTGATTCATGTGCGGTTCGTGTGGTTAGCCTGAATCACCTAAATCGACTGGTCGTTGATTCTCCTGAATCTTCGCCATGTTAATAGTTTGCTCTCGACATATGACCATCAAGTTGTACTGATATGCTGCCTTGTTTATTTAGACGGCAACATCTGGCGTAGAATTCGGATTGTCGTTTTAGCAGCCAGTTCCGTTGATTCTGTCCTGTAGATGAATTGATGTAAGCATGCGCTTGATTCTAGTATATTTGTTTGTGATTAACCAGGAGATCGTGAAGCTTAACCAACAATGTTTGTGATAAAACATCCACACAACAGAAATAAACAGTGTCCATAAGTTGTCTGTAAAAAATGGACCGTCTGTAGACTTGCAGAATTTTTTAATCTCTCTCTTTCTGTTCATCCACATCAGCGAATTCCAGATATGGAACTCCTTACACCCAGTGTGCATCCCAAACTGAAAAATATGATAACTAGAATGAGTCACGTACATGGGGTTGCAAACCCAGGGCTCCTACTTGTAATAAATGCTTCAAGTTTAGAATTAGTAGGATTTAAGATGATATCCCCTCTGTAGATTTAATGGTAGGAGAAAATTAAGCGCTTCAGAAATTATAGGGTTTAGGATAGACAGCTGTAAGTCTGGTGCTTGGTAAGGTACGTATTTCAATAAGGATTAGAAGTTCTAGGATCTAAGATATGCCTGGTACATTATTTTATCTCGTAGCATGTAAAGATCCTATAGGGTTCATATTCGTTTATTTAAGAATGTCGCTAGAAAATACTTGTTCACATTGCTATGTGGCATCCCTATGTTCTAATAGAAAATAAGTTATTTTGCTCTAGTTGGGCCTATTGGATCAACCTCTAGCCAGGAGAAAGTTAATTAAAATTATTCTGTTTTAGTAGAAAAAGTTAAGTAATTTTGTTCTACCTGCTTTGAAAGAGGAACATAAATCAAGGGAAATCTGGTTGGAATATAGTGTCCTGCCACATTCCACTCACATGAAGCACTGTCCCTCAAATTTCTTCGCTCCTTTCACCTCTTCGTACATGTGACATAGGATTTGACCCCGCCCTTGAGCCTCACCATCTTTCACATGCATTGTTGATGACATGGATTACTTCTTCTTTATTTGCTAGCACAGCTGTGGCAGCCAAACATGCATGCGAGAAGTAAAGGCCTGATCTCTGGTTTTTGACTGACTTGAGTTGGCCAGAACTAGATCACCCTCGCACTTGTCTTGCTAGCGTAAATTAGCGATTTTTTATTTTGTAGATTATTTAAGATGCTGCATGTTAATCCTAAAACCTTTTTAATGCAAAAACTTCTTAGATGTAAGGCTTTCTCATTTTAGGTGTGTTCTTCTTGCATTTTGCAAATCATCTCTTCCTACGAGAGATTTTGTCCAGCGAAAATGATGATTATTCGAAGTTCTATAATGTAGTTCAAGTTTAGTCTAAAAAGACAAATGTTTTTCATGATTGCATAAATGCATTGCAACAAACATCAAATCACAAATTGTTTCCTTACAGAGACCTCTCAAATACCACTCGCAAAAGTGATTCTCTTGAGAAATGTAACCAACGAGTTATTGACTTTTGTTTCTTAGCCTATTTTTCACATTATTCATTGAACAAAACCTCAGGAAGCATCAACACTTGAAACTTTTACTGAGAGAGTTAGCGCAACGTTGACTTAATTCATGTATTTATTTTGTTCCAACAAGCATAATAGAAAGCTCAGTTCACTTTCTCATAACCTTTCACCTGTTCACCAAAGAACAAGTTTGTAAGTTCAAAGCGAGGATGCATTGGTTATGTACTTGAGAAAGCTTTCGAATGAAAATCGAGGAGACTTAAGAAAATCATAGGATCTCAGCAAAGTTGTATTTTTTGTTTTACACTACGTGCACCCAACAGAGCTATCAGCGGAGAGACAGAAGGGGGGAAAGAGAGATGGAAATGATGTGAAATGGAGGTTTATGCATTGGGCATGCACTTTGTCAGTGACAAATGTGGGTTCATCACTTTAGTGAGAATATTTCCCCATAGTCCCTAGTGCATTGGTGATCGAGTCATAGATTAATGTGGGACTGCACTAACTAAAGAACTAACTACACCTAAACCTCACTATAAATCAGTTAAATTCCAGCCTCATGATAAATCAGTTAAATTCCTCACTTTAACGATATCTAAAGAACTACAAGATACTCCCTCCATTCTAAACTAGATGACTTTCATTTGTCCACATATGGATGTATCTATATATGTCACATGTCTAGATTGATTAAATACAAACTTCTCTTTTCAAATACTATTAACTTTTATGACCTCTCATTTGTGATTTCCTTATTCAAACATGTCTACGGATATCTCTACTGAATTTTAGTTTATCTATCATATATTGGAAATATCAAAGATTTGGCATGTGATATGTAGCTTATTAGTAATACCTTCGAACTGGAACCTCCGAGTGAGTTATGATGGTTTGACGAATTTCTGAACCCTGGAACTTCCGTTTCTTTTCCTCTTTTCTCTCTTCTAGTATATATGCTAGTTGCAGTGTAACAGAACTTCCAACTCAGTAGACAGCCTGTGCATGTGACAAGCTTGGCATGTGAATCCTGACCCCATTTTGTCATGGTGTCAATTGCTGATTTGCTTCCTCTTCTCTTCTCTTCGCTCCTAATAGCCTTGCAACATGATCGTTGTTGGCTTCATGTGAGGGGCTGAGGGCGCAATCGTGCTTTTTATGTGGGCTTGGTGCATGTGTTGCATCAGATAAAATCGAGGTGGTGGTGAGTCCTGCTGAATGGCGTCAACTCTCTGTTGGGTGGATTCTACCTCTACCCCCTCGTATTAGTTTTTTAATCTTTAATCCTGAATTTTAGTAGAAGATAAGCTTACCTTAAATCTCACATTCATCACGTACTCAACATATTATTAGAGTTCTGAATTGAACAGGTTTATACTCCATCTACATTTTTTTATGAGATGAAAGCAACCATGGTCTCCCATCATCGTCTAAAAGTCAAACTTATACAGTAGTAATACGGCTGAGCACAGGGTCTCTGAAAAACCTGCACCTAATTTATATGACAGAAATGTCTGATGAGAATAGAGGCTCTAATCCAAAGAATGTGTGTAAATTCATCGTTGTACTTCCTCTTCTATGCCTTTTATGCCGAAGAATGTAAACTGTGCATCAGAGAAATACAAAATTAGCATATGATCAGACCATAAAAAGTAAGACTCGTCTGCAGAGTGCTATGATGTGTGTAGATAAGCAGATTATTTCCCTTATGAGATACTTTGGCCTTGATGTTTGCAACTGCCGTTCATGGGCTGGAGCCACATAGTCATAAAAGTATAAGGGATAAACTGGCTCTAGGCAGGTAGTTGGGATGCAGACACATAATAGTAGGTTGAGGCTATCATCAAGCATCAAATTGAAGTTTTGAGAGCGTTCTTGCTGAAAATAGTTCAAACCATCATAACTAATGCTTCGTAGGATTCATTCGTTATTGACCCTTCAGAGTTAAGACCACCAAGTAATCACCTGCATGGTGTCACACAACATATATCGTATTACTTAAGGAGTAGTATTACCAATTTCTCTGCACTATGCGTTCCTCTCTTTTTGTGAAGGTTGGCCCTGCAAAATTCTAACCAAGCTTTTATATTGTGCTATGAACGGACATTTGTACATTTGTTACAGAACACCAAAATTATCCTATAGTGATATTACGATTATGCTTCGCTTTACTGATTGACGTGATTTATTTCCAACCAAGCTTTATAATTTATCATGTTGATTTTGAACTGGCATTCAAGCACATGTGCCTTTGTTGAGAACTTGTGATTGTACACTGTCCTAAATCTTCATGAGTTAGTATGTGACTGGAGAGTAAAGGCAATAACAGTTGGTGCTATCTCATGCTCATATCACTTATTAGAACTCCATTGTTTTCATGCAGTTTCCTTGCTAAGCCTTCCATTTCCTGTTCTGGAACTAACTAATACCACTTTGCAATGTTTGCTTTCAGAACGAAGCAGTTATAAGAGCCTGTGGTCAAGTAGAATCATCGTCGGCTTCAAGCACCGCTGCTGCAGCTGGGAAATAAACATTAGCTAGCAAAGTCAGTTCCTGACGTGTGGAAAAGCTATATGCAAGCTGAAAAATTGTCGTTGACCTTTGCATGCTGAAGCGTAAAACCATAACCTTTCTATAGTTTGATATATTTTCAGCCTGTCGTCCCATAAACTGAACAAGTACATGCATGCACACATCCACTTTCTTAATCAAGAGGACATCATTGCTTGCCGCCATATGCTTCTGTGCTCCCTCCTACTGACATCATGGAAGTTATCTGTTTCTCATTTCTATGATTTGCTTTGCTCCATTCTGCATCATGCCCACGTCATTGTTCTGCTGATGTGCTACTTTTATGTGCTAAATGAAATGTACCCATTCTGTCGCGAACTTCAGCTGGTCACCATTTCAAAGCTTTGCATGTTTGGTTAAGACAACATGGGGAAAATCGCTATGGTCACATCAGGTTCAAATCATGTCCCATGTGACGTGCTATATACATGTAGTTAACGTTTTGCATTCCCATATGTTCATTCGAAGGCGCACGCAACAAAATATCAATGGATTTGCCTTTTACCTGAGTAGGCTAGAAGTCGCCATGGATGATGTAAACTGTATTTGCAAAGGAAGGAAAAGTTCAGAATGGTGCAGTACTGCAGTTGGCATCCAGAGAACAGTAAATTTTCACAATATACCGGTTGTATATGACCAAGATCAAATATTTTCTTCATTTGTACCTAAATCTAAAGTGTGTTTTGTGAAAATGGCCAAATCAATATTCTGTGATAAGATGAGTGGCATTTACATTGCAAATGTTGACTAAGGACGTCGTTATCTGAATAGAAATAAGCTGAACATATCTTTACTATTAAATGGGAGTTGGACTTACGTTGGTGAAGCCTCTGTTTTCCACCAAAATTTTCCGCTCCCCCGACCATCGCGCGCCGACATGTGGGCATGCCTCTGTAGCCCCAAGTCTCGCACCGACGGAAGAAACAGAGCGCTCTTCGCGAGGGCGCCCCACGCGCTAGGGTTTGCCGCCGCTGCCCCTTCCCATCGTCCATGAACAACAGGTGTTTTCATGGTCTATAATTCAGTTTCTGTTAATATGCTACCAGAAAATCATCCAAATGTTATTATTCACGTCCAGATTTGTGCTTTCGACGCTCTTCTCCTATCGAGTGCATGTGGAAATTTTGGGTGGACCAAGTAAACTGAATACTAGCCCTACAACTTTCGTCTACACAAACATTTATGCCGAGTTGCCGACGCAGTTCGGACCCGGGTAAGCAAACTACAAACACAAACGGGCTCCTCCAGTACGTTTCCCATACAGTATACAGTTTTTTACTTGTAGAGTTATGGTCAGCAACATCGCTGTCGAACGCTTGGGATCATGTACGTTTTGTGCTGTAACGGGTACCGTGGTGCTTTGGAAAAAAAAAAACAGCTGACGATTGTTCCGAGTGCGTGAAGTACACGCATAATACAAGTATTGATCGAGGATACCTTTTCACTGTTCCTATGCCGGGAAACGCTTCCAGAGGACATAAACTCAGGATTGTGCACAGCCTCTTTTAATCTCATTTGTAACCGGTGTTTTGGTTAATGTTCTGGTGATTTTTCGAAGGAAAAGCCTAAGGGTGTGTTCGTTTTTGTAATGTGATGGAATGAAATGGTACGGTTCCGTTACTAGGGACGATTCTCGCGGTCGGTTTCGGAATGGAATAGAATCGACTCGTTTCACAAAAGAGAATATTCTCCCAGCATGCGGAATGCACCGATCCGACCGATTCGGCCGGACGAGGTGGAACGGGTGGAACCGAGCCTCGCTAATCACTCGTTAGTTATAATTAACCAAGTTTAGCTATAATTAATCAAGATTAGAAATAATTAATTAAGTTTAGAACTAATTAATCTCATCCCATTCCATTCCATTCTCAGCTCGTTCCAAAACCGAACAAAAGAACGGAACGGTTCCGTGACAGAAAAATTCAAACCGAACACAAGAATGACGGTTCGGTTCTGCTGGAATGGAATGGTTCCATTCCTTGCTATTCCAAAAATGAACACACCCAAAATGAAAAATTCACCCTTGTCTGCCAGCATAGCAGCGCTACTGGCTCTCCTCAGTCTCAGTCAGCTTCGTGATCTGACGGCCTAGACCGAGCGCGACAATGCCCTCAAACAGTAAGTTCCTACAGTAACCGAACCATACCTCTGCGCTACGGTGATCCTAGTCCGTCCACTTCCCATCCGAGGGTCCACGCAAAACCCAACCGAAGCAGCATTTCTCCTCCAACCCAAAATCTGAGGGAAATATTCTTGACCGGGACGAGCTCGTGCCCCGTGGGTCCCCGACGTTTGACCACCATTCCACGACGACGAGTCCTCCAAGCTAGCCCAACCCAGCCATCAAGGATTCACTCATTTTTGTTCGTTTGGGTCCTTGCCCGACATTCCTACCTCTCCACCTTTTTTAACAAGAGAAAACCCCAAACGTTGCAACCTTTACCCATTTTTAAAACTATACTAGGGGAGAAGCGCGGACTCCGCCGCGCCCGTGGGTTTAATTTTTTTTGAATGATTCAATCATAAAATTGCTGGAATTGGAAAATTGTCCACATTTCAAAAATTGATTAAATTTGGAAGTCATCAAGTTTTCGAATAGTTTAGTACATTTAAATTCATTTTGAATATTTGTCATATTTTTGTGAACTCATTAGATTTAATCTTGAAAGGGTTTGCATCTAAAAATTGCGTAGATTCGGGAGTCTTCCGTTTTAACGGAGGCTTCCGTTTTAAGATTGCCGCGCCCGTGGATTTGATTTTTTTTAGTTTTTTTAGGGATTAAATTTGAAGAAATGGTATGTATGATTTGCGGGATTGTAGTGAGTTAATTAAAATGGCTTAGTTGTTGTGGAATTTTGGAATCTATGTTTGAACTTAGAAAGAAATCGGATATTTTGGAGAGTTTTTTGTTTTTTTGGGAATAAATTTTCTGTTTTTTTTTGTAGTGGTTTGCATTGTTGTGATTCATAAAACTGAAGATGTGAAGTTTGCGAATAGTTGAATTATATTTCCAAATTTGGAAGAAAGATTGTTTGATTTTCGATGTATGCATTTTGTATGTATGTATTTTTTGTTACATTATTGTAATTACTGTATTTAAAGTTTGAGGTATTTTGAAATCTATTAGTGAGACCTTATTTAGTATAGGGGATTAAGCGCGGGCTCGGCCGTGCATGTGGGCTAACGTTTTGAATTGTTTAATCGTGAAATTGTTGAAATTCAAAAATTGTATAGGTCGAGAAGTAATCAAAGCGTGGCCATGCCGCGCCCGTGGAGCAAATGAATTTAAAGCTTGGTAATGTGTACATTCAACAATTATTTAGGCTTGAAGATTAGTGAAATTCAAAGAAGTTTGTGTCTGGAAGTTGTTTTGATTCTGAAATTCAAAGAAGTTTGAGTTTTATTATTTCTTATAATAATTTTTTTTTAACTGAAGTAGAACTTGTAATTTTGTGTATATATGAATATGTAACTATTTGAATTGTTTTTCTGCAAGCTCTATAGTTACTCTAAGAAGCCATAATGGTTTTTGTAATTATTTTTTGTTTGTTTAAGTATGCATGGAGACTTATTAGATGTGAAGTCATCGTTGTCCCGAATATTTTTGTCTTGTATTTGTTTGTTTTGAGTCAAACAAATTTTGTGGTTCTAAATAGTTGTTGCAATTATTTGAAATCGACAATGGGTTATAATAAGAAGTTATATTTAGTTGTTGTATTCTTTTTTTAGCACAATTAGAATTTGTTGGTTATTTTTGTTTTGTGATTTATGGTCTGGAAGTTACAAATTTTGCATTTGCAAATATTTTTTGTAGTTATTTAAATTCTACAATGAGATGTTCTAAGAAGTTATATTAGTTATTCTAATTGTTTTCTAGTTGAATTAGAATTCGTTGATCTGTGAGTATCCTAATATTCGAGATAATTTTATATAAGTCATATAACTAAGATGAAGAGCTGTAATGTTTATTGTAATTGGTTTTTTTAAGTTGTTTAAACATGCATGGGGATGTATTGGTTGCGAAGATATATTTTTCCTCTAAATTTTGATATGTTTGTCGTATTTTTCTGAGTTGCATGTCAAAAGATATGGGTTTTTCGAATTTTATTTCTTTTCTGGAATTTAAAAAAACTTTAAATGTGGGACCCACGCGTCAGCCGTACCGCGCTGACGTCAGCCAATGACGTCAGCGGGTGGCGGACCGGCCGATGCTGGCGCGGCGTCGTCGAGCTCGCGCGGCGCTGCGGCGCACTCGCGCGAGCGCGTGGAGGCGCGGATCTGGAAGAGGACGTGCGGGCGAGCCGAACGGGCGGCGCGGCCGACCATTTGGTCGCCGGAACCGCCCGCGGCGACCTATTTTCCGGCGGAGGTCAGCGGTGAGGAAATCGTGTCGATTCCGGCACGTTCCGGCCGTCCCGGGACGTGTCTGCCGGCGAGGACGGAGAGGAGGCCGCGGCGGAGCTCCTCATGTCCACAGATTTGAGCGCGGAAGCGTGTGGCGGCGGCGGCGCGCGGCGGCAGCGCCGGCGATCCGCGGGTGGCGCGGGGAAGGAGAGAGGGAGGAAGGTTCTGCGGTAATTTTGCGGGGAGGCCCCTGGGATTTTCCTATTTCGCGCATAGGTCCTTCCGCGGGGGGTTTCCGCAAAAGCGTTGGTCACCGGCTGGAACCGGGGTGACCGGCCGGTGACCGGGACACGTGGCAGCGTGCGATTGGCAGTAATTCGCCAGCTACAGTGCGTGGTCGTGAGGAGGCGACGTGGGGCTATCCTAGCCGTTGATTTCGCGGATCGGACGGGCGTGGTTGCTCCGCGACGTGGAGGGCTGGAAGAGGCTGGGATTCCACCGTCTTTTATATATAGTGTAATATGCCAAAGGTAGGATCTTGCAAGTCTAGGCTATATAAAAACCGCAAACCAAAACTAGGTTTTCCCCTAAGCTTTGGCTTTGCTCCAGCTCGAGCTCCAGCCTGTGTTTTATTTGGCTTTCCATGTCAACCCCATGTCTACGTCGCGCTTCTCCGCCCAGCACGCAACCTCCTCCTCTGCCCGTCGTGTTTAAACCGTTCCCGCGTTACGCCACCCACCTTATTCGGAGTGGAGTGGATTGCCGTGCACAGCGTGCATGTAGCCTCGAGCCCAGGCAATGCATGACGCGAGAACTACCACACGAATTTAAGGTTAAGAATGTTTTTGGAAACAATCACGTTCAGAAAATTTTCAAATATATGAACAAAAATCATGCATGTCAATGATGTATCACACCGACATGCATAATCTAGATCTGAAATATTGTACTTTATATTATGTGCTACGCAAAATGGTGACATCTTGTACATTTAGATCCAAACATTAGTCACTTTTGTGTAGTTCAGAATATAGGGTATTCAGAGCATCTCCAGTCGCGGCGCTCAAATGGGCACCCAAAGGCCGTCCGGACGTGCCATTTGGGCGTTGTCCGGACAAAGTGCGTCATTTGGGCGTCCGCGTTCCCCACTCGCGGCGCCCAAAGGGGCGCCCCAAAAGGTTTTTTACATGAATTTTAATATTTTGTGAAAGGAAAAATCAAACATACATAAATATGTAATAGTTCAAATACAATATTTAATAGTTCAAATATATAAAATAAAGTTCAAACGTCTTCCTCTTCCTCCTCTGCCGCTGCCATGCCCCGGCATGCCCACAAATGTTCCGATAGATCAGTTTGGAGTGCATTATGAGTATTTTCATCACGAATTTCCAAATGCATTGAGATATAATCTGCGAAATCTGCCGGCACGTTGTGATCAACCTGTGCATGAGGACCCTCAAAGTCATATGGCATATGATCATGCACTGGATTATAGCGCTCACTCTCGATGATCATGTTGTGCAGGATGACACAACAATTCATCACCTCCCACATTTGCTCATTCGACAATGTCAGAGCAGGATACCGAACGATAGCAAACCTTTGTTGCAGCACTTCAAATGCCCGCTCGACATCCTTCCTGGCGCTCTCTTGTTCAGCGGCAAAATGACAAGCTTTGTTCCCGCGAGGGTTGGGGACGCTCTTCACAAATGTTGCCCACTTTGGATAGATGCCATCGGCTAGGTAGTACCCTTTGTTGTACTCGTGGCCATTGACCACATAGTTGACAGGTGGGGCATGGCCTTCAACTAGGTTCGCGAACACAGGAGAGCGCTGCAACACATTGATGTCGTTGTGTGATCCTGCCATGCCGAAAAATGCATGCCAAATCCATAGTTCATGATCGGCCACAGCTTCAAGAACCACACTACAATATCCTTTGTGGCCTCCTTTGTACAATCCTTGCCAACCAAATGGACAGTTCTTCCAGCTCCAATGCATGCAGTCTATGCTTCCAAGCATCCCAGGAAATTCTCTAGCTGCATTCTGTTCCAGGATCCGAGCTGTTTCTTCTTCATTTGGTCCTCTCAAATAGTTTGGGCCAAACACACCAATCACCGCCCTGCAGAACCTGTACATCGACTTGATGATTGTGGACTCTGACATCCGTAGGTAGTCATCTACAGAATCAGCAGGTGCTCCATATGCAAGCATTCTCATGGCTGCAGTGCACTTCTGGATTGACGAGAAACCAACAGTTCCCACGGCGTCCTTCTTCAACTTGAACCATGGATCATACGCCCTCACAGCTTGCACGATCTGGTTGAACAATCCACGGTTCATCCAAAAGCGTCGACGGAAATCCTTGGCGGTGGCAACAGGAACTTCGGCAAAGTAGTCCGAGACTAACATGCAATGGCCTTCCATTCTCTGCCTCGGCTTGCTCTTCTTTCTTCCGAACGACGAGCCTCCCCGTTTTGGGGCGGCATTGGCTTCCTCGTCGGCTTGAAGTCGGAAAAGACAACTGAGAATTGCTATATTCTCATCTTCCTCCGCGGCGATGGCGTCTTCTTCTTCCAACAGCATCGCGGCCATCATCTCGTCGTCGCTATCCATCTGCAATACAACGCGGCCACTGATCAACGACCGGTCGCCGGCTATTGGGGCGACGATGAAAGACGGGGATAAAATCAGGCGAACCTTCCGCCGAACACCTTGCAGGCAGGCGGGTCGCGGAGAGACCGCCAGGGACGGTTGTATCGAATACAGCGGCGGAGAGATCGCCGGTGCCCGGAACCGAAGGCCGTCGAGGAGAGGAAGCAAACGGCGGCGCCGGCGTTCAGGTTTGGGTGGAGCGGAGCCGGCGGGGGCGACGAGGCAAATTGAGGCGACTGGGGCGACGATGAATGACGGGGATAAAATCAGGCGACAAAACGACGAGACATAGTCCGTGTCTCACTGCCAGGCGTGGCCCGCGCGTCGGGAGCCGACGTGGCGTCGCGTTTCCTTCCGTCCGGGGCCGCCCCAAGCCTCCCCAAGTTGAGGGCGTGGGCTGGGCGTGCCGGACACAAAACTGGGCCGCGCCGGACCGAATTCGCGTTTGGACGCCGCGAGTGGGGGCGATTTTGTGTCCGGCACGCCCCAAAGGCGTTTGGACGGCTGTTTGGGCGCCCCGACTGGAGATGCTCTCAAATCGAGATTTTTCATATTTGTGGGTTATATCATTGACAACATGCAAGATTTTTTCTATTTGTTTAAACCCCATAAATACATTTGTTGATATATTTTTAATAAATAGATCAATGGAACCGGGAGAAACGACGCATATTTGCCAAGGGGCTGTGATTCGTTCCAAGTCCACTTACGTACGAACACTGGCACGAAGAACAGATTGCTTGATTAATCTGACAGTACATTAGTCTCAGGCTTTCAGCGCACCGCAGCATAAGCAAAGCTGTTAAGCAGCTTACAAAGCCTAACCTAACGGCATCCTGCTCACCACAACACATTACAAAAGCTTCGTTTGCTTACACGCTCTCCCTCAGCACTAGCTTCTTACTCTACTACTCCCAGCTGTCGTTAATCAGCTGCTCCTGCTCGTGCTCTCCTGCTCCCTGCAATGCTCGGCCGACGCGTCGGTCACGCAACTCGACGATAGCGGGGACGCCGTGCGCGGCCGAGGACACGCGCCTGCTCGCTCTGCCGCGAAGAAGTCGATCAACCGGACCCCGCCGCTCTTGTCGTCGTCCTTCACCGGATCTTGCGGCGAGTCGTCACTGGTACTGTCGGTCCGGTCGGCGGCCGCGCCCTTCTTCTTCCGGAACACCCGGCACAGCACCCAGCCCTCCACAGGGTTACCCTGCGCGCGGCGGCACGGGGCCAGGCCGGCGCCGGCGAGCCGGTACTCGTGCATCACCCAGTTCGTCTTCTTGCCGCTCGGCGCCTTCCCGCGGTAGAACACCAAGGACCGTTTCATGCCCACCACCACGGCCTGCCGGTCGCCGGCCCCCTTTGGCGCCGGCACGCTCACCGCGACCTGCTTCTCCTTCCCCGTGGCCTTCCAGTACCCCGCACCGGTGGCGCGGTTCGCGCGCCGGCCCTTGACGTACTTGGCCTCCTTGCAGGTGAAAAAGTACCGCTCCTCCTCAGCCCACCCTGGTGTCGGCAAATCAAGCTAGCAGGAGTCAGCCCAGGCAGGAATCCCAACAGCATAGATAGACCGTGATTGGACTGGGTGACTCACCTGGGGGCAGGAGGTCGGAAGGGTCGTGCGCGAGGATACGGACATCGGGGATGTCGACGGCGGCGGGAGAGGGGACGAGAGCGCCCTGCGCCGGAGGTAGTGCACGACCAGCTCCTCGTCGGTTGGTCGGAACCGGAACCCCGGAGGCAGCCGAGCGTGGGTCCCGCTCGCCACTCGCCCTGCCACCGTGGGTTCCTTGGTCTCCATGGCCGAAATGATGAATCGAATCACAAGGCGCAATATTTAAGCGGCTCAGCTGGTGCTGGGTTGCCGGCCGGATGTTCTTGGCAATTGATTGGATTCTTGCGCTCGCAGCCTTGGTGGCGGCGGCGGTGAGCTAGCGGTTGAGTGCAGAGAGCAAAGGGGGGAGGAGAGAGAGAGAGGTAGGAGACGACGGATTTATAGAAGGAAGAGAAAGATTGTGTGCGGAGGTAGGAGGCAGTGGCGTGAGGGAGACTCAACCCGGCTACCCTGTTTTAGCCAACACACTCTGTCTCGCTGCTGATGTTGTTCTGCTTTCTCCTACGCAAGGCTGAAGAAAGACATTTGGTTGGCTCGCTATTTTTTGTTTATTTAGGAGTTTTTACACCGGTTTTGCTAATTCTCAGCTAGCTGAGAATTAGCTTAGAGCTCAGTCAAATTTCTAACCGTACAATCTTGTGTTGAGATTCGTATTGCTTTGTTTCTCCTACGTTCTATCGCGCGACATGTACGCGCGTAGGCGAGCTAGAAGCTACTAGCGTGAAAGGAAATCGATGATCCAGGCTTGCCATGATGGGCTTTGGGCTTTTTTGTCTTTCTTCTTTGTCTAAATTTGGGCCACATGCACGTGTTTGTTTTTTCCCCTTTGTTTCGTTGATTTTCTTTTGCAGGGAGGGCAGAGTACTCTTGTTTTTTTTGTATTGTATTGATTTTCTTTCATTTTTTTTGCAATTGTGTTGTTTTGTTGATTCTCAATAAAATATGATTTGTTTTGTATTTCTTTATACTTTTTTATTATTGTTTAATTACCCTTACCCTTCTACTTTTTATCTATATTATTATTTGCGTGTGTTAAGCGGTTCACATATTTGTTTCCTTGAGACTTTAGTGTTTTTAAATATTGTTCATTCTTGTTTTTTAATATATTTTCTTAATTATTTTTTGCATTACTAATTCATAGTCGTATGAGAATTACTTAAAGCTCAATCAACTTTTTAGCCGCTGGATCTATGCCACCAAGATTTATGTGAACAATTGTTTGTTTGTGGCTTTTTTTTATTTTCTTGTTCCAATTGCAACGGAGATTTTTCTCGAGAAGATGCCCCCTAGTTGCAACTGAGACTTTCGCGAGAAGATGCCCCTAGTCTCAGTTGAGATATTTTTCCATTTTTCCCCTGTGTCAACTACACTTGTAACTGAGATTTTTTTCTAGTTCCAACTGCACTTGCAACTGAGATTTTTCTCGGGGACCCCCCTAGTTGCAACTACACGTGCAACTGAGATTTTTTTCTTTTTTGCCACCAGTTGCAACTGTACTCGCAAATGAGAGTGTTTTTTCTATTTTTGTTCCCGAGTTGCAATTGTACTTGCAACTCAGATTTTTTGGAGATGGCCCAGTCATAACTGCACTTGCAACTTTAGATTTTTTTTTCCAGCTGCAAGTGTACTTGCAATTGAGACTTTCCCGGGATGCCTCCTAATTGCAAATGCACGTGCAACTGAGATTTTGTATTCATTTTTTTTTGCCCCCAGTTGCAACTACACTTGCAACTGAGATTTTTATTTTTTTTGTCCCAAGTTGCAACTGCACTTGCAACTGTGATTTATCTTTTTTTTTTTCAGTTCCAACTGCACTTGCAACTGAATTTTTTTTTTGCCACCAATTGCGACTGTACTTGCAACTAATATTGGGTTTTCTATTTTTGTTCCCGAGTTGCAACTTAGATTTTCTCAAGAGATGGCCGAGTCGAAACTGCACTTGCAACTTAAATTTTCTTTTTTTTTCTTTCCAGTTGCAACTACACTTGCAACCGAGACTTTTCTCGGGGATGCCCCTAGTTGCAACTTCACGTGCAATTGATATTTGTTTTAATTTTTTTACTGTCCCCAGTTGCAACTGCACTTGCAACTGACTTTTTTCTTATATTATCCCAGTTGCAACTGCACTTGCAACTGAGTTTTTTTGTTTTTTGTCCTCAGTTCAACTGCACTTGCAACCTAAATTTTCTTTTCTTTTTCCAGTTGCAACTACACTTACAATTGAGACTTTTCTCGGGATGCCCCATAGTTGCAGCTTCACGTGCAACCGATATTTGTTTTCATTTTTATTGCCCCCGGTCGCAACTGCACGTGCAACTGAGAATTTTTTCTATTTTGTTTCTGAGTTGCAATTGTACTTGTACTTAAGATTTTCTCGAGAGATGTCCGAGTTGCAACTGCACTTGCAACTAAGATTTTTGAAAGTATGCCCCAGTTGCGACTGCACTTCCAACTGAGATTTGACGCCTTCAGCATCAGTTAGCCCATCTACGCCTAAGGGTGTTTTCTTCTGTTTCCTTTTTCATTTTCCTCTTTTTCTACTATTTCATTTTCCTTTTTCTTTGCTTCTCATTTTTTTGTCTGATTTTTTTACTTACTTATTTTCCTTTTTGTGTTATAATTTTGTTTTTATTAAGTTGGAAAAAACTATGAATAATATTTTTACTATAGAAGAAGTGAATATTTTTACATCTCGAGACAAATGTTTTCAAAATTTGTGTCATAATATTTTTTAACCTTGTGAATTGTTCTTTTAATTACTTTATCGCATGCATGACACTATGTTTGAATTGGCAACAGTAATTTTTTAACTAGCGAACTCTTTTTTGACCAACGGACATATTTTTAATTTGCGATAAAAATATTGACGTGGACTATTTTTTTGAACTCGTGAACAATTTTGAATTCACGAACATTTTATGAAATATATGAACATTTTTTCAAATCATGAAAATATTCTTTTCACCTTTGAAAAATAAACTTAGAGAGAAATAACTCACGATGTTCAAAATAATGGTTCAGGGGTTGAAAATAATGTTCATTTATAGTAGACATTTTTTTATGATTTTAGTAAAAAAAACAATGGAAAACTAAAAATGTAAAAAAAAATAAAAAAGGAGAATACACGTTCATTTGTATAAATACAAAAAAAAAATCGCATGTTATATAAATTTTAAGTATATGAGATTTATAAGAATAATAAAAATCAATATAGGTGTGTTAATTGTTTTGCACCAAATATAATTTTTTTCCATTTTTATCAACCTTCCTTTTGTTTTTAGTGGTTTTGTCAATCTTCTTGTGTGGTTTCACCAGGAAGTTACTTTCGAAAAAAAAAAGTAAGCAAAATCTGTTCAGCAACCTTTATTGGGCCGAGCCCATACAGTGCATTTACGTATGCCTATGTTCGCTCTTTCCTGAGTAAAACCATTGTACTTTTATCCGAAGTAATCCAGCGTATGAAATATTGCTGACATCAGCTGACTGAGAATTAGCCTAATTCTCAGTCAGCTGAGAGTTAGACAGACCCTTTTTACACTATCTGGGTTCAACGACTAAAGAAAAGGAAAATGTTGGCTTTCTTTTTCATGAAACAACCGAAGATCTGCACCGGAAAAAAATACAGTCAATTAGAGATCTCCACCGGCGCGCCCAAGTCCGCTCCCAATAAACGTTTTGGGCGCGCCGGCACGAAAAACCCTCCACGGCGCGCCCAATATGAAATAAGTTGTTGGCATGTCCCAATAGAACGTTCGGCAACCCTGCTTTGCGCCCAGCTTCTACGGACGTAACCGGCGCGCCGGCAACTGTGGCAACGTGCGCCTCGTCAAAACCTGACGGACGGGCCCGACGCGTCAGCGACACAGACGCTTTATTTTCCCGCCCCTTCTCTAGGTGGCCTGATTTCAGCCCCGTCCCTGCTGTTCGTCGTCGCCGCCTCCACCGGCCGGACGCCTGTCACCCTCCCCCACGCCCACGTCTGTCTTCCCCACCACCACCCCCACGCCTGTCTGTAGACTCTTCTCCGTCGAGCTGGTACACCGTCGCCGCCTCCGATAACTTCCCCGCAAACAAGGTGTTCGTCCCATTGCTCATCTCAATTTTTCTCCTATACTTTGGTTTTTCCTAATCCTTATGTTGATATACATGTATAGCGACGACGAACTCGAGCTAACGGGCACATTGCTCACCGCCCTTGCCACCTGCAACGCCGTGGTCGACAAACACTTGGCGATCATCACTTGCGTAGTTGGTTTGCTTGGACAGATGAATGCCGCCCTCGGATTGGAGGTTCGGCGCCGGTTAAGAGGATAAACAAAGATCGCCTCCGGATGACTGGACGTATGACGCTGTGGCAAGACTACTTCGCGGACGATCCTACTCACGGGGAGAAGGAATTCCGGCGGCGATTTAAGATGAACAGGGAACTATTCATGGTCGTTCTGACGGGCGTGCGGGAGTATGATGACTACTTCAGGCTGAAGAACGACTGCACCGGACTACCAGGTTTCTCCTCTATCCAGAAATGCACGGATGCTTTGAGAGTCCTTGCTTATGGAGCTCTGGCAGATGCAGTAGACGACTACCTCCGCATGGCTGAATCGACTGTCCTCGAGACCTTCTATCGGTATTACAGGGTGGTTGTTGCAGTGTTTGGGTCAAAATATTTGAGACAACCAAATGAAGCTGACACAAATAGGCTCATGGCACAAAACGCAGCTAGAGGATTTCCTGATATGCTTGGAAGTATCGATTGCATCCATTGTGCATGGAAGAATTGCTCATTCGCCTGGCAAGGAGTTTACAAGGGTCATGTTGGAGAGCGCAGTGTCGTGCTAGAGGCAGTGGCTGACAACGATTTGTGGATTTGGCATGCTTTCTTTGGTATGGCAGGAACTCACAATGACATCACATGCTGCAATGTTTACAAGGGTCATGTTGGAGAGCGCAGTGTCGTGCTAGAGGCAGTGGCTGACAACGATTTGTGGATTTGGCATGCTTTCTTTGGTATGGCAGGAACTCACAATGGCATCACATGCTGCAATGTTCAACGGTTTTTAGTCGGCTGAGTAAAGGCGAAGCTCCACCGTGCAATTAAGAGATCAATAGCCATGGATATGACAAGGGGTACTATCTAGCAGATGGAATCTACCTGAAATGATCTACATTTGTCAAGACCATCTCCCAGACTCAAGGTCAAAGCCAGTCTCATTTTGCAGCAAAACAGGAGGGTGCTAGGAAGGATGTCGAGCGGGCATTTGGGGTGCTTCAAGCTCGGTCAGGTATCCTGCTCTAACTTGGTCGAAAAAGCAGATGTGGGAAGTGATGATGACTTGCGTGATTTTGCACAACATGATCATCGAGAGTGAACGTGATGATCCTCCGCAACATGTTGATCATCCATACTATCATGTGGGTCCTCTTGCCCAGATTGATCATGAGTATGCGGATTTGACTGCAGACTTTGCCACTTACCTCACAATTAACGCTCAAATTAAGAATGTTGGAGAGCACGAGTGATGCCGTGAAAACACGCGTTTGTTGGGAGACCCCAAGATGAAGGTATGATGCAGTCTAGCAGCAAGTTTTCCCTCAGTAAGATACCAAGGTTATCTAATCCAGGAGGAGTACAAGCACCTCTGAAGGTTGTCAACGCTGCCATAAAAAGTGGCGTCGTAGGGAGTTCTGACAGTTGATGTGGAACCTACACACAACACAATCAAACTATTTTGCCTCAACGAAACAGGAAGGGTGTCAATCTTCCTGGCTTGCTGAAAACAAAGGATTAAACGTATGGTGTGGAAAATAGTGTTTAATTGCAGAGAATGAAAAGGAACAATGATTGCAGTTGGTTGTATTATCAGTGTAAAAGAATGGACCGGTGTCCACAGTTCACTAGTGTGTCTCTCCATAAAAGATAACTAACATGTTGGGTAAACAAATTACAGCTGGGCAATTGATGAATAGAGAGCGCATTACAATGCATATATATATGACAAGATGACTATTATGATATTCAATTGGGCATTACAACAAGATACATAGACCGTTGTCCAACAGCATCTATGACTAATAATCCACGTTCAGGTTGACTTCCGTGTTCCTCGTCGGTATTAAGTTGCAAGCAACAGATTATTGCAATAAGCAAAGTGCATAATGTAAACAATACAATTATCGTTAGACAAAGCATTGTTGTTTTACCCCTAGTGGCAACAGCACATCCACAACCTTATACGATGTTGTCACTCGCTCAGATTGCCGGAGGCATGAAGCCACTATCTAGCATAAATACTCCTCTTAGAGTTACAAACATCTACTTGGCCAAAGCATCTACTAGTAACGGAAAGCATGCAAGATCATAAATAAAACATATAAGATAGATTGATAATCAACTTGATCATAGTATTCAATATTCATCGGATTCTAGCAAACACATCATGTAGCATTACAATAAGATGATCTTGATCATGATAGGCAGCTCACAAGATCTAAACATGAGAGCACAAGGAGGAGAGACTACCATCTAGCTACTGCTATGAACCCGTAGCCCAAGGATGAACTCTCACGCATCACTCCGGAGGCAGACATTGTGATGTAGAGCCCTCCGGTGATGATTACCCTCTCCGGCAGGGTGCTGAGAAGAGCTTCAGAATCCTTTCGAACTAGGGTTGACGACGGCGGCGGCTACGGAACTTTTTGTGGATGGAGGCTCGGTTATTTAGGGTTTTCTGGACAAAGGCATTATATAGGCAAAAGGGCGGCGGCTGGAGGTACCTGAGGTGGTCACACCACCCCCGCGCGGCCAGAGGTGGGGCCGCGCCGGCCCCTGATGTGGTCGCCTCGTGGCTCGCCTCCGTCTCCCCTTTGGACTCCGTGTACGTGTCGTGAAAATAGGAGGTTATGTCCAAGTTTCGTCCAATTCCGAGAATATTTACAGAACAGCTTTTCTGGAATACAAAAATAGCAGAAAACAGGAACTGGCACTGTGGCATCTTGTTAATAGGTTAGTCCCAGAAAAGGCATAAAAATGCTATGAAGTGTATATAAAACATGTAACAATTGGTATAATATAAACATGGAACATCGGAAATTATAGATACGTTTTAAACGTATCAACGAGCAACTACAAAATGATTTAGTTGAGCATGTGTGGGCACTCAAAGGCCAAGAAGACGACCAAATTGATTGAGTGTCCATTTCATTGTAATTTGAATAAATGTATGCACCACTTTAATTTATTTTGGTTTCGGACATTTGTACTCAGACATTCAACTGATTTTATTTCCCGCTGTATTTTTGAATTTGTCAACTAGGAGCGTCTATTGGGAGCGATCGGTGCGGCGCACCGCGCCCAATAGGCGACAACTGATGCCGGCGCGCCCAATAACGCATGACTGGCAACTTTGTCGGACACTGTATTGCGCGCGCCAGTGGAGATGCTCTTACATTCCACCAGCACTTGGCTAGTTTGGTTAGCAACCACTGCACAAACCTGAAGGCTTAGTCAATCTCTATATAACTATATAAGAGCATCTCCAATCGAGCCCTCATATGGCGACGTTTCCGTCGACAGCGAGGCGCCTGTAATGACTTCGTCAATCTCAAGACATGACTGCCGGCTCAGTCTTTCGAAGGTGCTCATAGGGGGTAGGGTGTGCATGTGTGCGTTCATATGTGTGAGTGTGTGCACGTGTATGTGAGTGTCTGCGTTGTACCGTGTTTCGCAAAAAAAAAACACATCCCCATATAACGTCACAAAGTTTCGCCGCACGGCCGCTATTGGAAACGTCCGGACGGCCTGATACCTATGGGACGTCACTTCCAACTCGCGGCAATAATGGTTTTTATAACTGATGGCCCTTGAAGAGGTTGATCTACGGCTCCAGAAAACAGTCTTGATCTCCGGTGCGTAGTTATCTGCGTCAAAAGTAAATGGGTTAGGTTGAAACTCCAAGTGTAGAGTGTGTAGTAAGTGGAAGACGTGTTTTCCCCACGAGGGTGACTCGAGGGTTTAATATCGAACTCTCGGGGAATCAGTAGTGAAAAGTTTATCTCCTTATCCTTCTTTTTGGTCAGCTACAAAACAGAGTTAAATGTTTTGGTCCTCAACCTCACCTATGGTTGTCAAGCACGAGGTGTAAGAATGATATCAAGATAATTATGCAATGCAAACAAGAAATAAATATGCAATGGTGGTGAATAAATGTGCAAGGATGATGATAACAATGATGAATGATATTTTTGGGTTTTTATGATGAATGCAAGATGTAAAAGTGTTTTTGTATTTTTAGATTTAATAATTGCAGAAAATGGAAAAGTGGTAAAAGTTGTTGGAAAGGTGTTTCTTATGATTAAAAATGGACCGGGGTTCATGAGTGTCCATAAAACTAACTAATCCATGTTAAACAAAGTAAAATAACTTTCAGCATCAAAATATGAATAAGTGATAGCTCTTGATAAAGCATTTGCAAATTATTACTCATAAACAAGCTCATGAATCATGCAACTATATGCATCATTAAAAATCAACTCAAACATCCCTTTTCCCAATACAATAAAAGCATCCAACATATTTCAACCCATATTTTCAGTAGCTCTTTCTCATATAAATGATAGTGTAGTGGTCTCACAAAATAACAATCAAACAAAAAACAAACAAAAAGACGCTCCAAGTTTATGCGATAAAGTGTTTCGATCGAAAAACAGAAGTTAGACGTGTGCAAACCGAGAGTGTGTAGGTCCAGTGGGGTTGTCTTCACATCCCCAAGCTTATGGTCTTCACCATCCTTGGATAGCTCTTGGTGCATCTCCTCCAATCCCTGTGAAAAAACTTCAAAACACCGTTTCTCCAATTTTCTTTTCTGTGGGGTGCATTACTAGTGATAAACAAATAGGTTTCTTGCTGCATATATTCCTTAAAAAAACATCATATGAATGTCCATAAATTATATAATGTTGTATGCCTACTCATAAACTCAATTGAATAAAAAAGATTCAAGATAAAAGTTCAAAACATGCATAAAACAAAATGGGACAGAATCTGTCCAGAAAAACAACAGCAGCAAAACGTATTTTTCTACCCTACCAAATTTTGCCGAAAAATTCCGCAAAATTCATGCATACAGAGGATGAAAAGTTGCAACTACAGTTCAAATATGAGCTCATTCGGAGTTATATAATAAGAATTAAAAACATACCGTGCACAGATTCGTGCAGGAATAAAATCTCCGAACGCTATAAGCAACTTTTTCAAACCAATATGGGTAAAACTTGGCACTTTATTCAAAATTCCAGAAACTAAACTAAAAACAAACTCTCTTGATACAGCAAGAGGACACAAATAAAATCACACATAAAAATAACCGGGTTGCCTCCCGCAAAGCGCTTTCTTTATAGCCATATAGCTAGGCTTCTTACTTGTTGTTTATTGAAGATGAAGCTCATGAGGGAGCTTGAACTTTGATGTTCCCCTCTTCCTTGGGAAGTGTTCCATGCACTTCTTGTGTGGAAACTGAAACTTCACATTCCCCTCTTTGAATCAATGATGGCACCTGTAGTACGAAGAAAAGGTCTTCCAAGAATAATAGGACTAGAGGTTTTATTCCCCATGTCCATGATTAGAAAATCCACAGACACAAAAGTCATATGTAACTCTACCATAACATCACTTACTTTCCCTAAAGCATGTTTAATGGAATCATCAGCAAGTGCAAGTTCAATAGAGCATTTTTCAAGATTTTTCAATTCAAGTACTTCATATAGTTCTTTAGACAAGACAGAGACACTAGATCCTAGATCAAGTATGGCATGATGTGTCTCTTTACCAATAGTTACTAGTACCTTGGGAATCCACAAATCCCCAAGCTTAGGTGGTATCATGGCCTTTTGGTTGTACCTAGCAATTTTTCTTTCAAGACATGATTAGCAATATAGGAACCAAAGCCAGCTTGATTAGTGTTGATGGAAGGATCACTTGCAAACTTTTGTAAGATAGAGATTAATTCATGCAAGCTACAATTTTCTAAGTCAAGCAAAGGATCCTTGACTTCACTAAGCATTTTAACTTCCGCTATCCAAACAAGTTTCTCATTCCTTTTCTTTAAAGCAGGATTCGAGTCTATGTGGGGGTCATCCCCTTCCTCAACATAATTTTCAATATCCTTGTCCAAAGGTTCTAACATATATTCTTTCATTCAATTCTCTAGTCAACTTCTTTTTAGACTTGGCATAATTCAATATTGTTTCCATTTTTAAAGAAATTCCAGAAAGAGTGTTATTTGTCTTTTTCATGCTAGATTTGGTATGAAGGACAAATGAATGCATCTCATTTTTAGTAGGATAATCTTCCATATAAGTTTGCAGACATAACGTTGACCTATCCATAGAGACTTTTAGTTGCTTGATTCCAGTTTCATCTTTTGATTCTATAGAATTCCCAAATAAATTTTCCATTAAGTTATTAGCATGTGATGGATTTCCAGAAGCAAATCTTCCACTAGTTAATGAATCTAGAAAACTTTTTGACCAGCCATCTATCCCTCTATAGAAGTTTCTTATCAAAGTAGCAGGGGTATATTTAATGACACCATTTTTACTAATATCCTTAATTCTATACCAAGCATCCATTAATGACTCTCCATAGTATTGACCAAAGTTGCTCATTTCAACACTAGGATTCATTTTGGCAAAGTTTTTATGTATTTTTTAATTTTTTATGCAAAACTGAAAAAAAATGAGTCTCACAAATGCAAACCGAATTATAAATGCAAGACAATGCAAGACAATGACAAAACAAATAATTTTGCTTTGAAGGTAAAGATGGATAAGATGATGCTCACGTAGGTGCAACCTCCCCAAGCTTAGGTGTTAGCACAAGTTGGTGATAATGACTTTGTTGTGATCTCCTTGGATAAACCTTCGCAGCTATGATTCCCCGGCAACGGCGCCAGAAAACAGTCTTGATGGCCCTTGAAGAGGTTGATCTACGGCTCCAGAAAATAGTCTTGATCTCCGGTGCGTAGTTACCTGCGTCAAAAGTAAATGGGTTAGGTTGAGACTCCAAGTGCAGAGTGTGTAGTAAGTGGAAGACGTGTTTTCCCCACGAGGGTGACTCGAGGGTTTAATATCGAACTCTCGGGGAATCAGTAGTGAAAAGTTTATCTCCTTATCCTTCTTTTGGTCACCTACAAAACAGAGTTAAATGTTTTGGTCCTCAACCTCACCTGTGGTTGTCAAGCACAAGGTGTAAGAATGATATCAAAATAATTATGCAATGCAAACAAGAAATAAATATGCAATGGTGGTGAATAAATGTGCAAGGATGATGATAACAATGATAAATGATATTTTTGGTTTTTTATGATGAATGCAAGATGAAAAGTGTTTTTGTATTTTCGGATTTAATAATTGCAGAAAATGGAAAAGTGGTAAAAGTTGTTGGAAAGGTGTTTCTTATGATTAAAAATGGACCGGGGTTCATGGTTTCACAAATGCACTCTCTCTTTAATAAAGTGGCAGACAATGGACACATAGAGTTGACATATGAGATTGCAACACAAAGTTTGATAACAAGTTACTAATTATATGGGCATCACGTCCTAACATAGAGATCTTTTGGTTATTAATCTCACTTATACTCCACCAAGATGCGAACTAAATCATAACACCTTAATAATTAAGATAACTCAGAGTATAGCTTTAAGTATCACGACATGAAGTTAAAATAAGAACATGCTAGATCTAGTCACGGAGAAGTGGCAAATCACCCACAACCCTTGTAGCATGGTATTTTTGTTTAGCACTAGTGAGGTAACAAAGTAAGGTAAAACACCCAAGTGGATCGGATTTTACAGTGGTCAACTTACCGCACTCACCACCCCCGTTACTCCAACTAATGCACACGTCACCCCACACACGCCCTCATAAACATGCTTGATCATAACAAGTGAATAAGAACGGGGTACATGATATGCATCTATATTCATAACTGAAACAAACATTGCAATCTCAAACATATATTAACTCACAAAAAGATCCACCACATAGGAATTACAACGATGACCGTAATCATGTTCAGCAGCTCATACGGTACTAATTAGTGAAGCTCAAAGAGAGGAAAGATACATAAGTTACTTCCACAAACCCATAGTCCAGAGGTGGACTACTCCCTCTTCATCATGGAGACGGTGGAGATGTCGATGGAGAAGATGGAGACCACGTCAGCAGCGCCCCGCCGGAATTTTCCCCCTCCAATCTGCAGCTCCAGATATCTGTTTTCGTGTTTCTATGATACGGCGGCGCTTCTTCCAGAGAACGCCATGGGATTTCTTTTATAGGTGTTTTTAGGTCAAGAGTATGTCGGTGGAGAAAAGATCGACGGCAGCGGAGCCTCGAGGCTCAAGATGTTGGGCCCCACACGGCCAGCTACAGAGGCCACGTGGGCCCTCCTCTTTTGGGATTCCGGCCTCCGTTTGCTTGCTTCCTTCGCTCCCAAGTCTTCCTCCTTCCAAAATATTGACGCCTGTATTTTTCCAGGTTATTTGGACGTCGTTTGGGTCCCTGAAACTTAAAAGGAAAAAATAGGGTTTTCTACCTGCGCACGGTTAATTCCATAAAAATAGGAAATAAATATTTTATTCCCAAAAATCATTATATAACAGTGATATAACCCTTATATGATGCAAATATGATTGGAATATGAGTGATATAGTGCAAAGTTCATGTATGCATTTTACATGCATCAACAACAAACTTATAATTTGAAATATAATGATTTTCATTCAAGCTTTTAGAAAAACCTACATGTTTGAACAATTTTTTGATTATCTGATAACGAAACCTAAATTTAGAACGATCGGAACGCCTCAAGTCCTCCTCCTTGAAGACCTCACGAGTTGCGCCATCGTCACCGGCGTTCTGGCCACACATTGGATGACCGCGGGAGAGGTCGATGAAGGGTGTGCCTGTCATCTCGATGTGATCCTTTAGACACAACGTGACGGATTTTGTCAACCGATGACCCAAGACGTCGTTCGTCGAGTCCTTGCATGTTCGGCTTAACCCCTAGAGTCTTCAAGGTCGGCGGTTGGGTCACGTATCGCCTCCTGTGCGTGGAGCTGGTTGGCCAGGCTCTGGCTTCACCTTCTTTGTCGGAGTTGTGAACAACAGTGTGCGCTGACGTGGTAATGTGCTCGCCTCATCCTTGGGGGTGAGCTATGCCGAGCAGGACGGAGTGGCGTGTGACGAGGACGAGCGTGACGAGGACGGTGGTGACGTCCTCATCGGTGCCCAACGGTTTGCCAGGGGTGGAGGATCCCTGAATGCCGTCGAGGGGACAAGGAGGGGAAGGCAACGATCGGCGATGTGCGCCATCACGGGAGGAGCGTGCACCCCGGCGCCCCGGAATGCCTCGCGCCCAGTCTTGTTTTGTCCTGCGGCGGGGCTCACGGGCGTCCCAACAGTTCATCTCCTTGGCATGGATCTGCCGAAACTACATTTCGTAGCGATCCTATATCTTTATATCTTGTCACCTATTTCTCGGACCGCGGTTCATGATTTTCATTTAAACTATTTAATCCGTCAAAGTCACTATATGTGACGTATTTCTTGTCATTCATCCTCACTCTGTATTTATCGTAAGGAGGTGTTGTTGACAACTTACTAAGAGATAGTACAACTCACTTAGCTACGAGCAATCACAACAATATGTTCCTAATCGTCCGATCAGCCGCACAAACGACAAACCATATTTATCACCCAATGTGTGCGCGTATGTGCTCCACATACCTGGTGTTCCCCTCAGTACGCTCAAGTGGGCTGACCAACCGTCATGGACGACAAGAGGAAGACGAGGGCACGATAGAGCATCACCCACTCACTGGCGGTGTGAATGAATCGGTTGGCCGCGTCGCCCCGGCGGAGGTGAGGCCAGGACCTCATTGGAGATGGGGACGATGGGCCGTCGCGTTGCCAGCGAAGGTGAGGAAGATTCTTGACGTAGGAGGTGTGGGTCGGGAGCTCGACGACGATTGGAGAGGGGTGCGAGTATGTTGCCAACGGCTGGAGTTGGGATTAGGTGTCCTGGCGATTTATTCGGATGGCGGACCAACGGAGGTGGCCACGAGGAGTCTTGGTAGTGACACCGACTACGGGCGGTGGGAGACGACGGTTAGGGCAACGCGACGGGCATGTTTACAAGAAGGTTGAAGAGGACGAGAGAAAGATGTGCGAGCTGGACCAGCAAGCGCGTGGAGCCAAGCGCGTGGAGCGCACACATTGAGGCTTGTTTGTTTCTAGAGTATTTTTGGTGATTGGTGGAGATTATCCCGGTCAAACCCTGCAATCCCTATATATTTCGAAACATTGTTTGTTTCTAATGTATTGAGCTGATTTTATCCTCCCATTTCCCCACAAATCACAAAACTCTAGTTCATTTTTTCTCAGTCCTCTAGGGGATTCAATACACTACCCCTACCTAGTGGATTCACCCAATACACTAGAGTATTATCTCCACAAATTTCTAAAATACACTAGTACTTCCTCCGTTTTTTAATATAAGATGTTTTAACATTTGCTCACATTCATATGCATACTAATGTATATAGACATGTTTTAGTGTGCATGTTCACTCATTTTAGTATGCATGTAGACAACATATGAAATAGCTAAAACATCTTATATTTATCTTATATTTAAAAATGGAGGGCGTAAAAAACAAGCCTGAGCGGGAAATAAGAGCACCCGCACAAACCTATCGGATCAATTTTGTTTTTTAGGTGAACCGGATTGGTTTATCCCGCAGCTCGTTGTCGAACTAGTTCACGCCTGCCGGCCGGTCCAAACATAGCAGGGCTGCTGCTCTGCAAACCGATCTTGGGAACTTCTGCTGAACCGGGCTAAGTTCCGCGCGGGGCGATGGAAGCAAGCTAACCCAGCCCAACGGGCGTTTGCAGCGATTCTCTTGGGCCGATGGGCACATCCAAAGTTTCCACCGGGTCCTGTCCGTCTCGTGAGCGTGACCTGTAGGTGTAGCACTGTAGCGTCGTACTCATGAACAAGAGCTCAATTCCCCTAAAAAAAAAGAGCAAGAACTCAATTGCCTAAAAAAAACAGCTCCTTTTTCGTGCGTTTCGTTTGTCCTTTTACCTCCAACCAGGCAAGAGAAGAATGTGAGATGTGGTACTGTTTTTTCACCTTCCCTGGAGCTTTTATATATTGCCTTTGCGCCCAGTAATACACATTGGTACCGGCTTCATATGCTCCTGCCCCAATACGGAATTCAAAAAAAGTAAAACAACGCAAAAAATTCTGAGAAAATTTGACATGTCATACATATTTAACTGTTCTACATAAATGCAAAGTTCCGCGCAAAAATCACATTTTTTTGTGCCCTCGGCAAACATAACAGAATCAGTGATCCGAGTGAGATTTTGAAATATCTTTTTTAGAGGACTGATTTTTTAAATATCAGAATGAAATTTGCACGCAACAACTGATAAAGGAAGACCTCACATGTTTGTGCAGCTGAGCAAACATCGTTGGTGACAATAATTTTTCATTCACGAGTAAACTAATTGATCTGTTTCCATTATGTGATCATGAAACTGAAATTCTCTGTATGACATGATGTGTGATTGTGTTATGTTGATTGAAAGATTATAGTTTTCATGAATCTGAAAAGATATTTAAATATTTATTTGTCCTTACCCCACGCCTCCTCACTGTAAGTTCAGATTGTATGTTGTATGTGTTCATGTTGTTTTTGTGGTTTCAGTTGCCACATCAAACTTCGCTAGCGGCGACACAACTCCTGACGTGACATACGCCGCCATATGGCCACCGCGTCACGCGCCACACTTAATATGGTTGTCACGTTGGCCCGGAGGAAGTGATTTTCTGTCACCGGTGACGCTGTACGTCTCCGTCTGATCTGCTTCCTAGTCTCCAAACCGTGTGACATAGCCCCATTTTTAAGTAATGAGGATCTCTCTAAGATATTAGACGGAATAGGATGATCTAGGTCCTCGTATGGCTACTTTTGTTTCATTGAATAGGCCCTAATCTGGCTTCTTATTTTCGGCCCGGCCACATCATGTTGTAAAGTTTTGGTCTAGTTTCAAAAGAATAGATTAGAGGAGCGTTTATAGCAGTGTACACAGAAAAGTGATTCTGACTGCCGAGATTCAGTATTCCCACTAGTTAAAAGTTTGCATGTTGTTAATAACTAGTAGCCGTGCACGTGCACGCACGTTCTCATAATGTATAGCAACACTATATATTTGAATTGTATTTCTCTTTTAGTGAGATTTCTTATCGAGCCATTTAAATGTGTCACATGCCCGCCAATACGAGCCCACATGTAACACACGATCTACACATCTTTTCACATGAAATTAACGATCACATAAATATATTATACTCCCTCCGTCTATGTTGTTTTACAAAATACATAAATCTATGTTGTTTTCACCAGCTTCCAAATATCGATTTCTTATAGGAGTATCATCATCATTCAATTCCGTGTTCATTAAAATGACAGCTAATTTTGTTTAAAACTCTATCATATGAGCCTATACAGTAGTAATTAGAGTTAATTTTCAAATAATATTATCTTCTGTGAAGTACTCCATAAAGTTTAACATTCACAGAGCACAAAATGCCATGTATGATTACAAGATTAAATATATTCAATAAAATAATTATCAATATTACAAATAGTTTTATAAAAACTTTCGAAACATCACATGATCAGGACTTCACTTTTCTTTGTGAATCTTTTGTAACAAACTCGATGGTAAATACAGTAATATTTTGTTCCTAAATGTGTTTGGTTGGCCAAAATGTTCAAAACGTCACCCACACTGCCACGCAGCTGAATCGGACACGCCCGAGCACACTCATTCTCGGTTAGCTGAATCGGAGAAGCTCCCCCACCTTCCTCTCCACCGCCCCGTCGTTCCCCATTGTCGTGGTTGCCAGCTCCCTCTCTCCACGACTCCACCTCGTCAGGCCGCCCCTCCCTTTCTTCCCCACCGCCGGCGCGAGGATCGCACGCCCTGCTCTTCCCTGCCCCATATCGCGTAATCCAGCCGTTGAAGTGCCCGAGGAGGCGCTCGAGCTCGGTATGGTCGCGGTCCGACCCAGTGATAAGAGCAGACGGATGCGGACGCGGACGCGGAGGCGCGGCCCACCGCGTCGGCGGCCGTGGAATATCGTGTCCGAACGCTCCACAGCGCCGGCGTCATTCTCCTGCGGGACACGCAGGTGAATCGGAGCAAGCGCAACGGATACCGGCGAGGATTCCAGCAGATGCCAGCGGTACTTGAAATCCGACCATCCACTCCAAGATGCCCGGGACACGGTCAACCCTCCGGAGCAGGGCGTCCTCGCCGGTATCCGTTGCGCTTGCTCCGATTCACCTGCGTGTCCCGCAGGAGAATGACGCCGGCGCTGTGGAGCGTTCGGACACGATATTCCACGGCCGCCGACGCGGTGGGCCGCGCCTCCGCGTCCGCGTCCGCATCCGTCTGCTCTTATCACTGGGTCGGACCGCGACCATACCGAGCTCGAGCGCCTCCTCGGGCACTTCAACGGCTGGATTACGCGATATGGGGCAGGGAAGAGCAGGGCGTGCGATCCTCGCGCCGGCGGTGGGGAAGAAAGGGAGGGGCGGCCTGACGAGGTGGAGTCGTGGAGAGAGGGAGCTGGCAACCACGACAATGGGGAACGACGGGGCGGTGGAGAGGAAGGTGGGGGAGCTTCTCCGATTCAGCTAACCGAGAATGAGTGTGCTCGGGCGTGTCCGATTCAGCTGCGTGGCAGTGTGGGTGACGTTTTGAACATTTTGGCCAACCAAACACATTTAGGAACAAAATATTACTGTATTTACCATCGAGTTTGTTACAAAAGATTCACAAAGAAAAGTGAAGTCCTGATCATGTGATGTTTCGAAAGTTTTTATAAAACTATTTGTAATATTGATAATTATTTTATTGAATATATTTAATCTTGTAATCATACATGGCATTTTGTGCTCTGTGAATGTTAAACTTTATGGAGTACTTCACAGAAGATAATATTATTTGAAAATTAACTCTAATTACTACTGTATAGGCTCATATGATAGAGTTTTAAACAAAATTAGCTGTCATTTTAATGAACACGGAATTGAATGATGATGATACTCCTATAAGAAATCGATATTTGGAAGCTGGTGAAAACAACATAGATTTATGTATTTTGTAAAACAACATAGACGGAGGGAGTATAATATATTTATGTGGTCGTTAATTTCATGTGAAAAGATGTGTAGATCGTGTGTTACATGTGGGCTCGTATTGGCGGGCATGTGACACATTTAAATGGCTCGATAAGAAATCTCACTAAAAGAGAAATACAATTCAAATATATAGTGTTGCTATACATTATGAGAACGTGCGTGCACGTGCACGGCTACTAGTATTCTTCAAATTCACATAGTTGTACATGCATTATCACTCATCAATCATTGGTGGAGTTGCATTCTGTTTTTCTAGATCACAGTAAATGTTCTTTCCTCAGACTGGAAGCAGGATCCGGATGTTATGCCTGGAAATGCATCTTCACCTACACTTATGCTATCTGATATACCTTGGAATGGACCAATTGGAGTAATACGCGTTGGCAGAATTGTTGGGAATTTTGTGTTGAACACTACCGTGGATGAGGTATATATCTATCAAGTTTAACCAATGAAATAATTGTGATCTATCCTCCACTGTGCATGAACACGGAACCGTAGTGGTGTATATTTCACTGTTCGTAGATATCATATATTCATATATCCCATGAGTATTTCGTGTGTGTAATTATAGAGCTGTTTTATAGTTAAAATTTCTTTTGCATTTTTGCATAAAATAGCTACAAAGTAACTTAAATCTAATCTTATATTTGTGGAAGATCGTCGGTAAGAGGAAGAGGAGGAGTAACTGGAGCTGATGGCCGCGCACCTGACGGCGCAGTGTAGGGCTGCAAGGGCGATGTCCAGGAAACCTCGCGCTGCTTGCTGGCGAGGGCGCCGTCCAATGTGGAGACATGAAACCTCGTGCTGGCGAGGGCGCGGTCCAGGACGGAGATCTCGCGCTGAGGGGCGGCGAGCGTGCCGTCGACGAAGGTGCTGCGTGGTGGCGCTGTCCAGCACGGAGACAGGAATCCGCATGCTGCTTGCTGGCGAGGGCGCCGTCCAGGACAGAGATATCCGTTCTACCGGGCGGCGAGAGCGCTGTCGATGAAGGTGCTGGTGGTGGCGCCGTCCAGGATGGAGACCTCGTGCGGCTGGGCGGCGAGCGCGCCGTCGAAGAAGGTGTGTTGTCATGTCCCAGTGGAGTAAGGCGACAGTGGTGTCGGGCTGCGTGGTGGCGCCGTCCAGGACGGAGAACTCGTGCAGCGAGGGAGCCTGGTGGCGATTGTGAGCAGTTTCTATTTTTTGTGTGGCTTCCGTGATTGCAGGGGTTGAGAACGCACGTCGTGGAGATTCAAAATTTCCTTTCCGGTGGAGGTGAAGTAGGATTCAGTCATTGTAAATTGCTAAGTTTACACGGCGACCTGGTTGGTGGGGCCAAGCCAACGATTGTTACCGCGTTTGGTGGGGGTAAGGCAACGCTGGTATTGGTTTCGTGTTGCATTGTTGGGGTACATTTAGCGGAAGTCAAGTTTGATTGTTTAATAGTAGTGGAGATGTATAAATAAGCTTGCAAAATCAAAGTATCAAATTGTTTGTATTATGGGATACACAAAAATATCAAAAGTTAGAGATTTGAACTGTTCGCTAGTTTTGTATATGTGTATTTTCTTTTTGTGTACATCAAAACGCAAGTATCTTACTCTAAGATCATGTAATCTTGTAGGATATTCACTGAGAAACATGCTCGACCTTTTCAGATATTTTTAAATATTTAAACTCGTTTTTCGATTTTCTAGAGACAGTGATCTCACGGGATATCGGGAACACGGAATCTCCACTTCAGTGGACACGTTGCATCTAATGACGTAATATAGCTCGCCAAACACGGAAATAAATAAAAAATAATACAATGAGCTAGCAGCACATGGGTTAGGTCTCGTTTCTTCTTAGCCTGACGGAAAAGTTTCTTCTCCGCTAAATTATGGGTTAGCTTAACCAAAGAATGTTTCTCAAATAAAAAACCAAAACAATGTTCCTCTTCCGCTAAAATTCTAGATAGCTCAATCTCAAGGTTCATCTTGAAAAGAAAATAGCAAGTTCAGCATAACCCAAGGTAAAGCCCAGATAAATCTGAACCAATGACTCTCGGAGCATCTTTATCAGCTGCCCTATATTTTGGTTATAGGCCACCTGTTTTGGCGTTTTAGGACACGATGTTTCCTGCGCTATAATAGTTTGTGTTTAACTGCATTTGACTAAAATTTGAAGTTCGACTACTTTTTTACATAGACAGCTGCCAAACTGATCCAAATTTGAAAAGTTAGAGCTAAAACTTGGACAAACATGAACTAGAGTCCAAATTCTTTCCTAAGTTGAACCCAATCAACACCGGACTCGTCATCGGAATAAATTCCGACAGGCTGGATGAATCGGAGTCATCGATGTTGATCACATCATCGGCCGTAGACTTAGAAGGGCTGGCCTCCGTCAGCTTCTTCGTGTCCCGGCTCGTGAAGAACTCGTACTCCGCACTCACGAGGTCGCGTTCTCCCGCCGAAACTTCTCCATCGCCGCCTCATCTACCTATGTGGCGCCCGGAGCTGGCGGCGTGCCTCCTAGTCATCCTCCTTGAAGGCACGGCAAACCACGCGGAACCCCAGCCACGGCGGTGGCATCCTCAACAGTCTCGACATCGGAGAAATTCATCTCCGACCTCGACCAGTCGTACTGCCACATGATGGCGTCATAGGCTCGTACGAGGGGGTGGAGGAGTGCTGGCGGCGGGCGAATCACGCACGTGGTAGCCGGAAGGGCAATGGCAGTTGGCCGCGCGCACAGAAATGGAAAATATAAGGCACACTCATGGAACGAAATTACAACAAATCAATTGTCAATTCTTTAAAGAAAAAAAGATAGATAGATAACAGGCAAACAGCATAGAAGCGCACTCACAAAACAGAACCCGCGGTTCCTCATCAGGAATTCAGAATACAAACACGCACACACACTGCAAACGTTTCTCTCAGAAAGAGAGATAACGCAACAACGAACGAATGTACAGAGGCGCAGAGTGAGTGTCAGTCCTCACTCGTAGCTCGCGGCCGGCGTCGACGCTGGCGCCGCGGCAGGGGCTGGTGCAGCAGCAGCACCGTGCTGCGGCGAGGAGACAACCGAGCCAAGGTGGTGCACGGCCTTGTCGTAGCTGACGAAGCCCATGAACCAGAAGTCGTGGGAGTCCACGGTGACCACGTGGACGTACCTCTCCGGCGGGTTCACCTTGGCCGTCACGGGCTCCACCGCGGCGACCTTGGCCAGCGGGAGGACAACCTTGTAGTAGCTCCAGGCGGTCTGCCCCGACGGCGCGGCGTAGGAGAGCGGCCGGTCGCTGCAGAAGGCCACGTTCATGTTGGTCAGGTAGAGCGTGCCGGCGACGGGGCCCGTGGCCGTGGACAGGTAGCACGCGAAGGTCTTCTTGAGGTGCTCATCGGGGCTGGAGGAGAATGTCTGCTTGTACAGCTTGTCGAAGCCGCCCCCCGTGATGGCCTTCGCGCCCAGGCTCAGCTTCCCCATCGCGGCGTCGGACATGGATGGCGCCGTCTTCACTGGAACAAGAAAATGTGCGAAACCGATATGAGTATAAGCAGAGTAGAACAGAGTATCATTGGAAGAACAGAGTATCATTGGAGGAGTAGGATCATCATGAAAGAGCGGTAAAGATCTGTGCTTACGGTTTAGCCAGATGTTGGAGGAGAGCTCCTCGGCCTTGCGGCTCCAGATGTTGAAGAAGTCGAGGATGTGCTCCATCGGGGTGTCCTTTCCCTTCTCTGTCCGTTGCGTCGGCGCAGGCGCCGGCACCGGTCCCCCCATGATGACATACGGCGGTAGCTCCTGGTCGCCGCGCGAGGCCGTCCCTTGCGCCGCCTGCTGGTTCTCTGGGTGCGCCCCCGGCGCAGCCGGTGCGCCCATCTCCGCGTTCCCCACTTGGCGCCCTCCGCGGGCGGCGCGGGCTGCGGCTCACCAGGCTGTGCCGATGAAGCGGCGGCGTCCTTGCCATCCATGGCATGTTGCTTTAGGGGAGAGGAAGGCGGCGCTCCCTCAGCCGGTGGCGCGTGCTGCGGCTCACCCGGCTGTGGCGTTGACGCGGCGGCGTAGTTGCCCTCCATGGCTTGGTGCGTCAGGGAGAGGACGACGGCGCTCCCGGCTGTGGCGCGCCGGCCGGTACGTTGGTGTAGTCCTTGCCGTCCATGCTGGTCGTGCTACGACGGATCAGGAAGCGTGGCACGGGTTGAAGGAAGGTGCTGGAATGGCGCCGAGCTGTATGGAGGTAGGATCGGAAAGAGCAAGACGACCGATTCTGATGTTGAGGTGGACAATGGCGGGCCGGATTCTTTTATAGGCTGGGGCGGTGGCATGTCGACGGGAGTACCAGAAGCTGCGAATTTGTGTGCGTATGCTTCATGACCAAGGACCTTCTACCAGCTCCAGCTGGCCGGGGGAGTACGTGGAGGCCGGAGGCTTAGCCGCGGTGACAACGTGTTGTGTCAAATTTTGGCTTGCTGTCGGCCGAATGGCATGGGCATTTGGATAGAGCTGACCAGATGTACATGTCCTCATGTGATTAAGACGCGAAAATGTGAAAAAAAAAAATCACGAACTGGCAGCCGTTTGCCTTCCGAGAAATAGAGTCAGAGAAATAGAGTGTTTATTTACAAAGCTAAGCCAAGTCTCACAACCGAGACATAGCTGATGAACCAAAACAGAAACGAACTAGCCGTTTACAGGAAAATGTGAAATTCACTTAAAAAACATATTTTCAAATGCAGATAAATTTCTAAACGAAATTTTGCGGATACAATTGCACATTCTATGTGTTTACAAATTTATTTCACGAAAATTGATAATTTTCTGCCCTATGTAGAAAGATTAAAAAAAGTCACATATAAATTCTTATTGTAGCACCAATATTTATCTTTACACAAGCTGTGAAATATATCGGTTCATATAACGACTTCGTGAAAACATAAAATGTTAAGTCTAGGCGTGAATTTGTTTTTTCAAAAAAAATCTTAAAATGCATTCAAATAAAGGGCGCAAATGTAGCTTGGAGTCAAAACACCACTCCTGTAAAAAATGTACTACCTATTGTACTGTACTGATAGGCTACACCGAAATGCTTTGCTTTTGTGCTCTCCGATTTGTATCTAAAGGTTTTCTTAGGGGACATAGGAAATGTTTTCTCACAAGATCTCCAAACAAAACGCTTAATTTGCTTGTGTGCTCTCCAAGAGATTTGTATATAAAGGTTTTCTTATGGGACATATGAAAATGTTTTCTCACAAGATCTCCAAATAAACACACTTGGTGCGGTGACCCTAGCACACCACTGCATGTTGTAGTGCACAAGTCGTTGATATAATACTTACAGGAGGACCTATCCATAAATATTACATCCCTCAGAGTAGTACAACAGAAACATAGCTGGTCCAAGGTAACACTATAGGATTACATCTCTATTCAATAATCTCGAGAATCTCTTTATATGGAAGAAGTCTCTTGCAAATGAAACACATGAAGATTCAAATCGTAGCACTAAGCTGGATATCAGCTCTATCTCTAATTCCTATTCCACTACTGCTGTTGTCACAGCCCTACTCTACTCCATCTGGAATATCTTTATCCAGGTTGTACTCCTTCTTCCAAAATGATGTTGTCTCCTCCATCAACAGTGTTGTCGTTATATGCACTTGGGCAAGGTTGTCGTCATCCTTCTGTCAGTGAAGTAGCAGTTGACTCCTTCAAGATCCACCAGGTGGGTTCGGACTCCTTGTTGAAGACCTCCTCGCCGTCGTCATGGATAGCTATCATCTCCTTGAATGACTCCAAAAGTCTAAGCAGGGGGTCAACGGAGAAAGGGTGAGCAACACGAGCGTTACTCAGCAAGTTCAACTTATAGGCGATAAGGTTTTTATGCACTAGCTACTGCCATGACCAACGGTTGTAGGCATAATGCAATTTTTGGAAAACATTTCTTCAAAGGTCCAAGTTTTATTTCATAAAACTATGCTCACAGCCTCCACGGGTTTATAGTCATCATTTGGGACGCCTTCCCGCCGTGGTCTGTAGTTCCTTCCGGGAACACGGATGTGACAGACACAATTTCTTGTTGATGACTCTGCAGAGCTGCGTAACTTTACCCATGAGAGAAACCCAACCTTGTTGCCTTTCCGGGTTGCGATCCCCGTCCATACTTCCATGGTATGGGGTCAGGTATGAGTCCAAAGCCAATCACCGCCCCTCTCCCACAACACATATCCGCCCATTTGTGGCGCGGCCGGTAACAAAGACCGCTATCCCGCCACCCCTCCCGAGCTTCTATTCCAATTACACCGTCAGGTGGGAAGTCAAGCGCTTCCACGCTATTGGCCGCCGCAACAGGCACAACCAGGTAATAGCCTGCCGAGTATATGTGAACGAGAGAAGATAGCAGCTGACTTTACCGTTCATAGCAGATCTCATGGTAAACGCTTCGATACGGCGCGAGGATCACTGTGACATTGGTAAGTAATCCTAGGTATATACTTTCCCGTACGATGGAACCACCACCAAGAGATCCATACCATACCATGGTTCCATCGCCAGCCAAACAATATATATATAAAGCAATTCACATCATTCGAAAATAGTTTTTCTTTTTCAATGCAATGATAATAATATTTTGAAAATAGTTTTTATAAAATAGTTCAATAAGGATATGCAAGAATGAACTTGCCTGTGGTAGAAATGGCCGTTCAACTATTCAAGGTTCTAGGGTTTGCGGTAAAACCCCGAAACTGAAATAGCAAAGTAATCCTGATAAGGACTACTGAAAACTCTAGGAGCATGTTATTATGCATAATCATGAGATGCATCGTCACCCCAAAATTCCCAAGTTGTGGATTTTAAGACTTTTCGATTGTTTGGGGTTTTAAAATTATTTAAAGAGTTTGACAACAATTTTTATGAGGAATAAATTTAAAGTGATTAATTTTAAACAGTTCAATCTAATTGAACTTCAAGTTATTTTACCATATTATTTTCTTTTAAGAAAACTGTTTTCAAAAAGAATTTTCAAGTCATGTCCACTTAAGGATCCTTGAATTTTTCATCCACGAAATACTTTTCGAAAATTCAAATAAACATTTTATTTGGATAGGTTATTTTCTTCTGTTACTCGTAGATATTTGGTTTGTATTTTTAGGATTGTATTTGAATTTTGAGAGTTCTTTGAAATATTTGAGAAATTCAAATTGTGAAAAGACAAAAATGTCCCTGGTCCAACTTGGTTGAACCAAGTCAGTAGGCTGGTCTGGCTCGAGTCGGTCAACCGACCGAGCCACCCTCTCTCTCTCTCTCTCGCTCGCTCGATCCCGTGCTCGACCTCCACCGGCGCCCGCGTCGCCGCCTCGCTCCGGCCAACTCCGGCCATCTCCGCCGCCGTGGCTTGGGGCAAAAACAACCCCCTCGCTCCGCTCTTCCTTCCCACCGGAGCGATTTGAGCCTCTCTGCCTCTCGTGGCTGTGCACAACCCACCCTAGGGTTAGGGTTTTTGTGCTGGTGCAGCTTCCTCTCCTTCTTCTCCGGCGTGCTCACCATGGCTGGGCGCAGAGCTTCGCCCTTTGTGCCGCGTGGTGTGGTGGTGCTGGTCCACGACCTCCGTGCGCCCCCTCCAACGGTAGCGCGAGCACTGCCTCGCCGCCGTGGAGCTACGGCCATGGACGCACAGTAAGAGCTTCTCCTCCTCTATCTAGACCAACTGCTCCACTTAGTAGCTTCTAGTTACTGACTACTCGTGTATTCCTCTGATGGCTTAGGTTCTAAATAAACAGATGATGATTCTTGATGATTCGTTGCTTTGTATGCACTGTCTACCTTCTGTGCAAACAGTAGAGGTGAATGGTGTAGATTTAGCTTGTGTAAATCTTTCCACTGCCTCTGGAATTATTGTTGAGAGCAATTCTTGCTCATAGATGAAGAAAATCATTTTAGAAATTATTTCTGAGCTAGAACTGGTACTAGCTGTGATGATAATTTGCTTTAGGCATTATTTAGACAAGTTTTGCTTGCTGTGATGCCTCCTTGTAGAGTTACACAGTAGCTTTCTTGTTTAGAAATGTTTTTTTATGTTTTCTTGTGCTTCTTCCATGTGTACAGATGTGCAAAGAATAGCTAATCCAGCTCTGCTGGTTCACTGCCTTGTGTAAAATTTGGTAAAGCAAAATAAGAACAGACACTACACTATTGCTATTTTCCCTTGCCTTAAACGCTCACAATTGCTATATCAATCAACTTCACTCCCTTTCTTCTCTCTTTCCTATTTCTTGCACAAAACAGAAGTTCTCTGTTGTGCTATTCACTTTTCTACAACACCATATCTTGCTATGCAAGGCTCTATTAAGAACAGATGCTGATAATAAACTCTCTAGCATGGTTCTGTCATTTACAGAACCTGCTTAGTCTCTCTCTAGCAATCCGAGTCAACCTGCTGTTGATGAGCAGCTAGAGCTTCTGGAAAAGCTCTGATCTTGCTCCAAGGTTCTACCTTCTTCCCCTTGCCGCTTCTTATGGTTCTACCGTCTCCTCCTCACTGCTTCTTATGGTTCTACCATCTCCTCCTTGCTGCTTCAGTTTTCTAGAGTGTATTTGCTAGCTGAAAAGGCTTGTGGTGGATGGTTTAGGTAATCTCCATGGTATGCTAGTGATTTGTGGTTGTGGTTGTTGAAGAACAGATGGAAATGGTGTTGTTGGATGTGTTGTGCTTGTGAAACGTGTGATTTGTGGTTGCTGCGTGTTATGTGAGTTGGGGCTGTGATCTGGCCATGTATTTATACAGTTTTTGGGTTTCTTGTGCTTGTGACACCAGGATAACTCGGCTGTGGTGATTCACCTGCTTGCAGTGGCCCCTCTCTACCTCGAGCTGCCTATTTGGACTACTTTTACTCTTCTTTTAATATTGGAGATAAGCTCCTGCTGCTGCGCAGTTCATCACCCCTTGGTGATAAACTCTGAGTCATTCCTGAGTCATCGTTCCTATCTTGATCCAGATAATTGTGATGGATTGCTTGGCTATGATGGATATGATTTGTGAAATCGGTTTGAGATGATTATCTCAAGTGTATGTGCAATTAAGCTAGTCATTAGCTTAGTAAGTGGGATTAGGATCATTTATCTAATCCGTTGGCAAATGTGATACCAAACTGTTGCTTTTATTTCAATACGTTTCCTGGCTAAATGTGGAGTTTGTAAATTTATGTGTTGCTTTGTTTATAGATCACGAGATCAAAATGCTCTAAACAACACTTGTTGTCAAGCTCTCATACTTAGGCATTTCTTGAGGTTCAAGTTGAAGTAGATATTTTGGTTTTTGGATAACTCTTCTATGTGGCATTGATGTCTACGTGTGCTTCTATTCTTGTAGACAGTGTTGAGCCTCCAAGAGCAGAGGTTTGTAGAACAGCAGTGATGCGCGCAAAGTGCACGTTCGTCAGGATACCTCAAGTGTAAGGTTTGATGAGTACAGCAGCAAGTCTTCCCTCAGTTATGAAACCAAGGTTTATCGAACCAGTAGGAAATTGACGATGTTCTGTAGGTGTCAACGGCGTCAGAAAACTTGGTGGTGATGTGGGTGTTGACGTGGAACCTGCACAAGACAATCAAACTACTTTGCCCCAACTTAACAGTGAGGTTGTCAATCTCACCGGCTTGCTGAAAACAAAGGGTTAAACGTATCGAATGGAAAATGATGTTTGTTTGCATAAAACAGTAGAGAACAATGATTGCAGTAGATTGTATTTCAGATGTAAAAGAATGGACCGGGGTCCACAGTTCACTAGTGGTGTCTCTCCAATAAGATAACTAACATGCTGGGTAAACAAATTACAGCTGGGCAATTGACAATTGATAAGTGCATATAACATGCATGTGTGAGCTTGGTGTCTACTATGAGATTCATTTGGGCATTACGACAAAGTACATAGACCGCTATCCAGCATGCATCTATGCCTAAATAGTCCACTTTCCGGTTAACATCCGTACCCCTTCCAGTATTAAGTTGCAAGCAACAGACAATTGCATTAAGTAATGTGCGTAATGTAAACAATACATTCATCCTTGAATAAAGCATTGCTGTTTTACCCCTAGTGGCAACAACACATCTACAACCTTAGAACTTGCTGTCACTATCCCAGGTTAAATAGAGGTTGAACCCAACTATCATGCATAAATACCCCCTCTTGGAGTTACAAGTATTCACTTGGCCAAGGCTTCAACAAGTAACGGAGAGCATGCAAGATCACAAATGACATAGACATGATAATATAATATTCAGCTCCACATAGGTATCAATATAAGTCAGATCCCAGCAAACACAACATGTAGCATTACAATAAGATGATCTTGATCATGATAGGCAGCTCACAAGATCTAAACATGATGGCACAAGTGGAGAAGACAACCATCTAGCTACTGCTATGGACCCATAGTCCAAGGATGAACTACTCACGCATCACTCCGGAGGCGGGCATGGCGATGTAGAGCCCTCCGGTGATGATTCCCCTCTCCGGCAGGGTGCCGGGAAGAGCTTCAGAACCCCCCGAGTTAGGGTTGACGACGGCGGCGGCAGCGAATATGTTCTGGATGAAAGGCTCGGTGTTTTAGGGTTTTCACGTCTCGGGGAATAAATAGGCGAAGGGGCGATGTCGGCGGACCCCCGAGGGGCCCAAACCACGGCGGCGCGGTGGGCCCGCCGCCATGGTTTGGCCACCTCGTGGCTCCTTCGTCTCTCCTTCGGACTCCGTGTACGTGCTGGAAAAATAGGGACTGGCCTTTTGTTTCGTGCAATTCCGAGAATATTTCCAGAAGTAACTTTCTGAAACCAAAAACAGCAGAAAACAGGGAACTGGCACTGTGGCATCTTGTTAATAGGTTAGTCCCAGAAAATGCATAAAAGTGATACGAAGTGTATATAAAACATGTAGCAAATGGTATAATATAAGCATGGAACAGCAGAAATTATGGATACGTTGGAGACGTATCAAGCATCCCCAAGCTTAGTTCTACTCGTCCTCGAGTAGGTAAAACGATAACAACAAATAATTTCTGAGGAGACATGCTTTCACACAATCTTGATCAATATATTGCAAGGCTCATGTCATGAATGAAGTGACTCAAAGCAATGATCTATAGTTTGCTAACAAATAGATAAAGAGTAAACAATGAATCATATAAGCAAAAACTTTTCATGAATAGTACTTTCAAGACAAGCATCAAAAAGTTTTGCATAAGAGGTAACTCATAAAGCAATAGATTCAAAGTAAAAGGCATTGAAGCAACACAAAGGATGATTAAGTTTCAGCATTGCTTTCAACTTGTAACATGTATATCTCATGGATAGTTGTCAACATAAAGCAATATAACAAGTGCAATAAGTAAATATGTAAGAATCAATGCACACAAAGTTGACACAAGTGTTTGCTTCTAAGATAGAAAGGAGTAGGTAAACTGACTCAACATAAAGTAAAAGATAGGCCCTTCGCAGAGGGAAGCAGGGATTAAATCATGTGCTAGAGCTTTTTAAGTTTTCGAAAGCATATAGAGAGCACAAAATAAGTATTTGAGAGGTGTTTGTTGTTGTCAACGAATGGTAGTGGGCACTCTAACCCCCTTGTCAACCAGACTTTCAAGAGCGGCTCCCATGAAGGACGTTATCTCTACCAGCAAGGTAGATCATCCCTCTTCTCTTTTGTTTACACATGTATTTTAGTTTCTTTATAGATGACACTCCTCCCAACCTTTTGCTTACACAAGCCATGGCTAACCGAATCCTCGGGTGCCTTCCAACATTCACATACCATGGAGGAGTGTCTATTGCAAAATTAAGTTGCTTACTGATAAATCAGGGCAAAACATGTGAAGAGAATTATTAATGAAAGTTGTAATTAATTGGGGCTGGGCACCCCGTTGCCAGCTCTTTTTGCAAATTATTGGATAAGCGGATGTATATGCCACTAGTCCATTGGTGAAAGTCTGTCAGAAGTAAATGACAAGATTGAAAGATAAAACACCACATACTTCCTCATGAGCTATAAAACATTGACACAAATAAGGAGTAATAAAGTTTTGAATAGTTTAAAGGTAGCACATGAAATATTTACTTGGAATGGCAGGAAATACCACATAGTAGGTAGGTATGGTGGACACAAATGGCATGGGTTTTGGCTCAAGTTTTGGATGCACGAGAAGCATTCCCTCTCAGTACAGAGTTTAGGCTAGCAAGGTTGTTTGAAGCAAACACAAGTATAAACCGGTACAGCAAGAATCACATAAAAACATATTGCAAGTATTATAAGACTCTACACTGTCTTCCTTGTTGCTCAAACATTTTACCAGAAAATATCTAGACCTTAGAGAGAACAAATATGCATCCCAAGTCTCAACAAGCTCTACGGTAGTTCTCCACTACTAGGCTTTAACTACATGATGCAAGAGCTTAAACATGATCTACTTGAGAGCTCAAAACAATTGCAAAGCATCAAATCAAAACAAGACAATGATCTACAAGAATGCATATGTCTTTTCCAATACCAACTACTACATGTAGCATTTTCTTTCTTCCAAACAAACACCAATCAATTTATTTAAACATAAACTCTCCAAATGATAATATAATGCAGCAAGAGAGTATTTATAAACAAGTGCTAACAGCTCGAAGAGATGCATGAAAAACAGGAGCTAAAAGCACTGCAGTAGCTAGTTAAGAATACTCAACAAATATAAGTGAAGAACATGAGTATTCACATGAAAAAGCGGAGCGTGTCTCTCTCCCACACAAGGATTGCTAGGATCCGAATTTATTCAAACAAAAACAAAAATAAAAACACACAGACGCTCCAAGTAAAGCGCATAAGATGTGAAAGAATTAAAATATAGTTTCACTAGAGATGACCTGATAAGTTTGTTGATGAAGAAGGGGATGCCTTGGGCATCCCCAAGCTTAGACGCTTGAGTCTCTCTGAATATGGTTGGGATGAACCACGGGGGCATCCCCAAGCTTAGGCTTTTCACTCTTCTTGATCACATAATATCACCCTTCTCGCTTGATCCTTGAAAACTTCCTTCACACCAAACTCAAGACAGTTCTCATTAGAGGGTTAGTGCATAATCAAAAATTCTCATATTCTGTAATGATACAATCAATCCCAAAGCTTCTGGACATTAGCTACAGCCACCAATGCTTTGTGGAGCAAAGAAATCCACACAAACACAGTAAAAGAGCGAATGCAAAACAAAAGGCAGAATCTGTCAAAAACAGAACAGTCTGGAATGACGAATTTTTTCGAGGCACTTAAGTTGCTCAGATGGATCTGGCCTAAAATAATGAAAGTTGCGTACATATCTCAGGAATATGCGTGATTTTTTCAGAATTTTTTGAATTTTCTACAGGGAGATAAGCTCAAATCCGTGACAGCTAAAAATCTGTCACTGCGCAGAAATCCAAATCTTGCATCAACTTTCAATATAGAACTTTACTTGGCACAACATTGCGATAAAATAAAGATACAAAGGAGTTGCTACAGAAGTAACAAAACTCCTTGACTCAAAGAAAACAAAAATAACAGCAAATAAAAACGATGGGTTGTCTCCCATAAGCGCTTTTCTTTAACGCCTTTCAGCTAGGCGCAGAAAGTGAAAATCAAGTGTTGTCAAGAGAAGAAGCATCAACATCATAACTTGCTCTAACAATAGAGTCAAAAGGTAACTTCATTCTCTTCCTAGGGAAGTGTTCCATACCTTTCTTGAGAGGAAATTGGTACCTTATATTACCTTCTTTCATATCAATGATGGCACCAACAGTTCGAAGAAAAGGTCTTCCCAAAACAATAGGACAAGATGCATTGCATTCAATATCCATAACAATAAAATCAACGGGGACAAGGTTATTGTTTACGTAATAAAAACATCATTAACTCGCCCCAAAGGTTTCTTCATAGCATTATCAGCGAGAAAAACATCCAAATAACAATGTTCCAAAGGTGGCAAATCAAGAATATCATAAAGCTTCTTGGGCAAAACGAAATACTTGCACCAAGATCACACAAGGCATTGCAATCAAAATCATTCACCTTTACCTTAATGATGGGTTCCCAACCATCTTCTAATTTCCTAGGAATAGAAGCTTTAAGTTTCAACTTCTCCTCCCTAGCTTGCAAAAGAGCATTTGTAATATGCTTTGTAAAAGCCAAATTAATAGTGCTAGCATTGGGACTTCTAGCTAATTTTTGCAAGAACATAATAACTTCAGAGATGTTACAATCATCAAAATCAAAATCATTATTGTCAATGGTGGTGGAACCATTGTCTCCAATAGTTTGAAAAATTTCAGCACTTTTATCAGAAAAAGTTTCAGCAGTTTTAGGCAATTTCAAACGCTTTGCAGAAGTAGTAGAGACATTACCAACACCAATAACATTACCATCAATAGTAGGAGGCTTACTAGCATGTGAAACATTAGCATTACTAGTGGTGGTGATAGTACAAACTCTAACTATACTATTCTCTTTTTCAAGTTCTTCCTCTTTTTCCCACCTAGCATGCAATTCAGCCAACATCCTAATATTATTATCAATTCGAACTTGGATGGCATTTGCTGTAGCAAATGACTTATATCTTTAACTTCATTAGGCATAACTTTCAGTTTTAGAATTTCAACATCATGAGCAAGACTATCAACTTTAGAACAAGATCATCAATTTTTTCAAACTTTTCCTCAACAGTTTTATTGAAAGCTTTTTGTGTGCTAATAAATTCTTTAAGCATAGCTTCAAGATCAGAGGACACACTTCTATTGTTGCTGTAGGAATTACCATAAGAATTGCCATAACCATTTGAAGGATAAGGCTTATAATTGTTGCTACCAAAATTATTCCTATAAGCATTGTTGTTGAAGTTGTTGTTTTTAATGAAGTTTACATCAACATGCTCTTCTTGAGCAACCAATGAAGCTAAAGGAACATTATTAGGATCAACATGAGATCTACCATTCACAAGCATAGACATAATAGCATCAATCTTATCACTCAAAGAGGAGGTTTCTTCAACAGAATTTACCTTCTTACCTTGAGGAGCTCTTTCGGTGTGCCATTCGGAATAGTTGATCATCATATCATCAAGTAGCTTTGTTGCTGCACCTAAAGTGATGGACATAAAGGTTCCTCCAGAGGCTGAATCCAATAAGTTCCTTGAGGAAAAATTTAATCCTGCATAAAAGGTTTGGATGATCATCCAAGTAGTCAGTCCATGAGTGGGACAATTCTTCACCAAAGATTTCATTCTTTCCCAAGCTTGAGCAACATGTTCATTATCAAGTTGTTTAAAATTCATAATGCTACTTCTCAAGGATATAATCTTAGCAGGAGGATAATATTTCCCTATGAAAGCATCTTTGCATTTTGTCCAAGAATCAATACTATTTCTAGGCAAAGAAAGCAACCATTCTTTAGCTCTTCCTCTCAAGGAGAAAGGAAAAAGTTTCAGTTTTATAATATCCCCATCCATATCCTTATACTTTTGCATTTCACAAAGTTCAACAAAGTTATTAAGATGGGCAGCAGCATCATCAGTACTAACACCAGAAAATTGCTCTTTCATAACAAGATTTAATAGAGCAGGTTTAATTTCATAAAATTCTGCTTAGAAGCAGGTGGAGCAATAGGAGTGCATATGAAATCATTGTTGTTTGTGCTAGTGAAGTCACACAACTTAGTGTTCTCAGGAGTACTCATTTTGAAAAAAAAACAAAATAAAAAATAAACAAGTAACTAATTTTTTTGTGTTTTTGATAAAGAGAGCAAACAAGACTAAATAAAAATAAACTAAGCAAGACAAATAACAAAGTAAAGAGATTGGGTGTGAGAGACTCCCCTTGCAGAAGCACTTGACTTTTCCGAAAATGACGCCAGAAAACCTTCCGGTGCCCAGAAAACTTCTGTGCGTCGTAGGGGATTTTGCTTCTGCTCAGAACACTTCAATTTCCCCGGCAACGGCGCCAGAAAACTTGCTTGATGCGCGCAAAGTGCACGTTCGTCAGGATACCTCAAGTGTAAGGTTCGATGAGTACAGCAGCAAGTCTTCCCTCAGTTATGAAACCAAGGTTTATCGAACCAGTAGGAAATTGACGATGTTCTGTAGGTGTCAACGGCGTCAGAAAACTTGGTGGTGATGTGGGTGTTGACGTGGAACCTGCACACAAGACAATCAAACTACTTTGCCCCGACGAGACAGTGAGGGTGTCAACCTCACCGGCTTGCTGAAAACAAAGGGTTAAACGTATCGTATGGAAAATGATGTTTGCTTGCATAAAACAGTAGAGAACAATGATTGCAGTTGGTTGTATTTCAGATGTAAAAGAATGGACCGGGGTCCACAGTTCACTAGTGGTGTCTCTCCAATAAGATAACTAACATGCTGGGTAAACAAATTACAGCTGGGCAATTGACAATTGATAAGTGCATATAACATGCATGTGTGAGCTATGGTGTCTACTATGAGATTCATTTGGGCATTACGACAAAGTACATAGACCGCTATCCAGCATGCATCTATGCCTAAATAGTCCACCTTCAGGTTAACATCCGTACCCCTTCCAGTATTAAGTTGCAAGCAACAGACAATTGCATTAAGTAATGTGCATAATGTAAACAATACATTCATCCTTGAACAAAACATTGCTGTTTTACCCCTAGTGGAAACAACACATCTACAACCTTAGAACTTGCTGTCACTATCCCAGGTTAAATAGAGGTTGAACCCAACTATCATGCATAAATACCCTCTCTTGGAGTCACAAGTATTCACTTGGCCAAGGCTTCAACAAGTAACGGAGAGCATGCAAGATCACAAATGACATAGATATGATAACACAATATTCAGCTCCACATAGGTATCAATATAAGTCGGATTCCAGCAAACACAACATGTAGCATTACAATAAGATGATCTTGATCATGATAGGCAGCTCACAAGATCTAAACATGATGGCACAAGTGGAGAAGACAACCATCTAGCTACTCCTATGGACCCATAGTCCAAGTAGGAACTACTCACGCATCACTCCAGAGGCGGGCATGGCGATGTAGAGCCCTCGGTGATGATTCCCCTCTCCGGCAGGGTGCCGGGAAGAGCTTCTGGAACCCCCCGAGTTAGGGTTGACGACGGCGGCGGCAGCGAATATGTTCTGGATGAAAGGCTCGGTGTTTTAGGGTTTTCACGACTCGGGGAATAAATAGGCGAAGGGGCGATGTCGGCGGACCCCCGAGGGGCCCAGACCACGTGGCGGCGCGGTTCAAGGGGGGGCCGCGCCGCCCTATGGCTTGGCTGCCTCGTGGCTCCCCTTCGTGTCTCCTTCGGACTCCGTGTACGTGCTGGAAAAATAGGGACCTGGCCTTTTGTTTCGTGCAATTCCGAGAATATTTCCAGAAGTAACTTTCTGAAACCAAAAACAGCAGAAAACAGGGAACTGGCACTGTGGCATCTTGTTAATAGGTTAGTCCCAGAAAATGCATAAAAGTGATATGAAGTGTATACAAAACATGTAGCAAATGGTATAATATAAGCATGGAACAGCAGAAATTATGGATACGTTGGAGACGTATCAAGCAGCAAGTTTCCCTTAAGTGAATCACCCAAGGTTTATCGATCTCAGGGAGGTAGAGGTCAAAGGTATCCCTCTCAAGCAACCTGCAATTAAGATACAAGAAGTCTCTTGTGTCCCCAACACACCTAATACACTTGTCAGATGTATAGGTGCACTAGTTCGGCGAAGAGATAGTGAAATACAAGTAATATGGATGATTATAAGTAGTAATTGCAATCTGAAATAAAAATGGCAGCGAGCAAACATGTAGCAGAACTTGTTGTAAACGGTGTTTCAATGCTTAGAAACAAGGCCTAGGGATCATACTTTCACTAGTGGTATCTCTCAACATGTTAGCACAACTGAACGCAAGTAAGTGCTACTCGGGATTATTCTCTTTCTTAATGACACAAGAGTACTATGCGTAGGGCTGCAAAAGCACTCCTCAAAGTCTGAGTAAACAAACACCACAATTCGCAAGAATAAGCCATGATAAATATCTAAATTATTCATAGAGTCACACACAAGTACCCACACTGTCATCTTGATACCGTGTTGTCACAATGACTCCGGGAACTAGATAAAATCACTTGAGTAGCATAAACATTACATATGAATTCAGCGATACTAGCAATACTCATGATCACATAAAGATCACACCATGGGAGAGAGAGGTAAACCACATAGCTACCGGTAGAGCCCTCAGCCTCGGGGGAGACTACTCACACATGGTCATGGTGAGCACGCTTGATGGAGAGGTTGATGAAGAGGTGCAGCCCGGAGAGGAGACGGCGGCCCGCTGCAGCCACGGCGCGGCGGCGGCGATGGAGATGGCGGTGGAGTCGATGGTGATGGCTCCGGGGCACTTACCCGTCCCGGCGGCGTGCCGGAACAGAGACTTCTGTCCCCCGAAACTTGTCGTCGATGGCGGCGGCGCTGCGGAACTCTTCGTGGAATATGACAGGATATTTTAGGATTTTCGCGTCGGGGGCAATATATAGGCTAAGGGTGGCGTCGGTGGAGGCCCGAGAGGGCCACACCCCTGGCGGCGCGGTTACAGTTCATCCCGCGCGAGGAGGGGGTCTGGGCACCTCGGTGCTCCCTTCTTCTCTCCTTCGGACTCCGTGTACGTGTTGGAAAAATAGGGACTTCGGTCTTTGTTTCGTGCAATTCAGAGAATATTCGCAGAACAACTTTTCTGGAACCAAAAACAGCAGAAAAAAGGAACTGGCACTGTGGCATCTTGTTAATAGGTTAGTCCCGGAAAATGCATAAAAATGATATAAAGTGTATATAAAACATGTAGCAATTGGTATAATATAAGCATGGAACATCAGAAATTACAGATACGTTGGAGACGTATCAAGCATCCCCAAGCTTAGTTCTACTCGTCCTCGAGTAGGTAAAACGATAACAACAAATAATTTCTGAGGAGACATGCTTTCGCACAATCTTGATCAAATAATATTGCAAGGCTCATGTCATGAATGAAGTGACTCAAAGCAATGGTCTGTAGTTTGCTAACAAATAGATAAAGAGTAAACAACTGAATCATATAAGCAAAAACTTTTCATGAATAGTACTTTCAAGACAAGCATCAAAAAGCTTTGCATAAGAGTTAACTCATAAAGCAATAGATTCTAAGTAAAAGGCATTGAAGCAACACAAAGGAGGATTTAAGTTTCAGCAATTGCTTTCAACTTGTAACATGTATATCTCATGGATAATTGTCAACACAAAGTAATATAACAAGTGAAGTAAGCATGTAAGAATTAATGCACACAAAGTTGACATTAGTGTTTGCTTCAGGGATAGAAAGGAGTAGGTATACTGACTCAATAATAAAGTAAAAGAAAGGCCCTTCGCAGAGGGAAGCAGGGATTAAATCATGTGCTATAGCTTTTTAAGTTTTTGAAAATCATAAAGAGAGCATAAAGTAAGTTTTTGAGAGGTGTTTGTTGTTGTCAACGAATGGTAGTGGGTTCTCTATCTCCCTTATCACCCAGACTTTCAAGAGCGGCTCCCATGAAGAACGTTATTTCTACCCAAAGGTAGATCATCCCTCTTCTCTTTTGTTTACACGTGTATTTTTGTAAATTGTATGACACTCCTCCCAACCTTGCTTACACAAGCCATGGGTAACCGAATCCTCGGGTGCCTTCCAACAATCACATACCATGGAGGAGTGCCTATTTGATAAATTGTAACAGTTTGATTGCTTCTCATAAATCATTGGCAAACATGTGAAGAGAATCAAATGGTTAAAGTTGTAATTAATTGGGACTGGGCACCCCATTTGCCAGCTCTTTTTGCAAGTTATTGGATAAGCGGTGTATATGCCACTAGTCCATTGGTGAAAGTCTGTCATGAATAAATGACAAGGTGATAGAGAAAACGCCACAAAACTTCCTCATGAGCTATAAAACATTGACACAAATAAGGAGTAATAAAGTTTTGAATAGTTTAAAGGTAGCACAAGAAGTATTTACTTGGAATGGCAGGAAATACCACATAGTAGGTAGTTATGGTGGACACAAATGGCATGGGTTTTGGCTCAAGGTTTGGATGCACGAGAAGCATTCCGTCTCAGTATAGAGTTTAGGCTAGCAAGGTTGTTTGAAACAAACACAAGTATAAACCGGTACAGCAAGAATTAAATAAAAACATATTGCAAGTATTATAAGACTCTACACTGTCTTCCTTGTTGCTCAAACATTTTACCAGAAAATATCTAGACCTTAGAGATACCAAACATGCAAACCAGATTTCAACAAGCTCTACGGTAGTTCTCCACTAATAGGTTTTAACTACATGATGCAAGAGCTTAAACATGATCTACTTGAGAGCTCAAAACAATTGCAAAGTGTCAAATCGTAACAAGACAATGATCTACAAGAATGCATATGTCTTTTCCAATACCAACTACCACATGTAGCATTTTCTGTTTCCAACCAAACACCAATCAATTTATTTCAACATAAAACTCTTCAAATAATATTACAATGCAACAAGAGAGTACTTCTCTACAAGAACTAACAGCTCTGAACAAGAGATGCATGAAAAACAGGAGCTAAAAGCATTGCAGTAGCTAGTTAAGAATACTCAACAAATATAAGTGAAGAACATGAGTATTCACATGAAAAAGTGGAGCGTGTCTCTCTCCCACACAAGGATTGCTAGGATCTGAATTTATTCAGAAAATAAAACAAACAAAGCAAAATAAAAGCACACAGACGCTCCCAGTAAAGCACATAAGATGTGAAAGAATTAAAATATAGTTTCACTAGAGATGACCTGAGAAGTTGTTGATGAAGAAGGGGATGCCTTGGGCATCCCCAAGCTTAGACGGTTGAGTCTTCTTGGAATATGCAGGGATGAACCACGGAGGCATCCCCAAGCTTAGGCTTTTCACTCTTCTTGATCATATAATATCATCCTTCTCTCTTGATCCTTGAAAACTTCCTTCACACCAAACTCGAAATAATCTCATTAGAGGGTTAGTGCATAATCAAAAATTCTCATATTCTGTGATGACACAATCATTATTAAAGCCTCTGGACATTAGCTACGGCCACTGATGTTTTGTGGAGCAAAGAAATCCACTCAAACATAGTAAAAGAGAGAATGCAAAACAAAAGGCAGAATCTGTAAAAAAACAGAACAGTCTGTAAAGACGAATTTTTTCGAGGCACTTAAGTTGCTCAGATGGAACAAGTACAAATTAATGAAAGTTGCGTACATATCTGAAGAAGATGCGTGATTGTTTTCAGAATTTTTCGAATTTTCTGTAGGGAGAAAAGCTCAAAATCGTGACAGCTAAAAATCTGTCTCTCCGCAGAAATCCAAATCTAGCATCAACTTTCAATTAAAGACTTTACTTGGCACAACAATGCAATAAAATAAAGATACAAAGGAGTTGCTACAGAAGTAACCAACACCTTGACTCAGAGCAAAAAGAAAAGAAAAATGACAGAAAATAAAAACAATGGGTTGTCTCCCATAAACGCTTTTCTTTAACGCCTTTCAGCTAGGCATGATAATTTTGATAATGCTCTCATATGTATAAGAGTTGAATATAAGATAGCATCAAAAAGCAAATACCAAACACATTTAAGTCTAACCCACTTCCTATGCAAAGGAATCTTGTAAGAAAACAAATTTTTGAAGGATGAAACTACTAGCATAGAAAGACAAAACAAGTGCAACTTCAAAAATTTCAACAAAAAGAGAGGAGACTTGATATTATTGAGATATATGAATCCATGTCTCCCTCTCTCATAAAAACTTTCAGTAGCATCATTGATAAAATCCACAATATAACCATCACATGAAAAATTCTTACCATGATCCATATGCACAAAAGTATCTTCATTTTCCGCATAAGAAAAGTTCTTCTCATTAATAACAATGGGAGCAGGATCATCATAAAGAACTTGAACATGATAGACAAGTTGTATATTAAAGGGATGGTTTTGGGTAATCCCTCCATAACTATGACAAGTTTCATGCGGATGATTGTAATTATAACCTATGTCATAATATTCATTATAGTAATTGTCAAAGACTGGAGGGATAGTATCATCATAAGCAATAGAATAGTTATCTTCCAAAGTGTGTTCATCCGTAAACATATCATCATTTTTACTAGAAGGAGATGTATCAAACATATAATCAGCAGTAGCAAAAGGATTTTCAAACACACCACTAGGAGGAGAGGTCTTAGATATATAATTATTACTAGCAAAAGGATTTTCAAACACCTCATCCCCAAGCTTAGAGCTTTTCATATCATCATTGGAAGAAACATGGATAGTACTAATAGTATGGCAATTATTAACATCATCATTTTCAGAATTGGTACCCCAAAGATTTTCAATATCAAAAGTAGTTTCATTTTCCCAATCATGATCACTACAATAAATAACAGGCATTGGAACATCATCTAATTCGGACTCATCAGCAAATACTACAATAGGAGCAACATGTTTAGGGGAAGATACCGTTTCCTCTCTCCTTTTACTCCTCTTCTTCTTCTTCTTCTTTCCCCTCTCCTTTTTATCTTTAGGAGGGAGAGGTTTGAAAGGAAGCTCCTCCACATAACCTGGTTTATTGTTAGAAACAACAGAAGAGACTTGGGAGGATTCCTCTCTTTCATTAATAAGAACAAAACACATATTAGTCCTGTCATATTTTGGTAAAGTCGCATCTTTTATAATATTTTGTACCTAATACTAAAGGAAGCAAGGCTTCCTTGGTTGGTCGTGGGTCCCACCCGGTCATTTTTCACAAAACCCCCTGACAAACAGGGTAATTAACCCGCAGTCCACACTGTCATTTTTCACAAAACCCCCTGTCAAACAGGGTAATTAACCCGCAGTCCACACTCCATAGGCCATATACTTATTCGTAATTCCCAAAAAATACAAGGACCTCCCTGCAAAAAAGACTTTTATCTTCACCCTCCAGGCGAGAGCACAGCTGCGTGACCGAGCGTGGCGTCGCCACCTCCTGCACGCCTCCCGTGCCTCCCCTTGCTCGTCCTCCTCTCCTCTATTTGCTCCGGCCCGGCCGCCGGCCACCGCACCCCAGGCCCCTCCTCCTACTTCCTCGCGCTACCGCCCGGCGCAGCCTCGCCCGTCCTCCACTGGCGCCGCCCTCGCCTCGCTCTCCTCCTCTCGCCTCCGTCCTCGGCCGGCGACGCCTGCTTGCGCCGCGTCCTCTCCCGACCCTCCTGTGCCCGGCCGCGAGAGGACGAGGTCAAGCTTCCCTTCGTCGCGGATGTCGCGTCCCGCCTCCGCCCACGACGTGTTCGTTGAAATGCCAGGCCGTGGTCGTCGCCGTCCGCCACCGCCTTTTGGTCACCGCCGACGACCGACCACCTCCCGTCGCGAAGCACGGGTATTTTCCCTAGTTATAACCTATGTCATAATATTCTTTATAATAATTGTCAAAGACTGGAGGGATAGTATCATCATAAGCAATAGAATAGTTATCTTCCAAAGTGTGTTCATCCGTAAACATATCATCATTTTTACTAGAAGGAGATGTATCAAACATATAATCAGCAGTAGCAAAAGGATTTTCAAGCACACCACTAGGAGGAGAGGTCTCAGATATATAATTATTACTAGCAAAAGGATTTTCAAACACCTCATCCCCAAGCTTAGAGCTTTTCATATCATCATTGGAAGAAACATGGATAGTACTAATAGTATGGCAATTATTAGCATCATCATTTTCAGAATTGGTACCCCAAAGATTTTCAATATCAAAAGTAGTTTCATTTTTCCAATCATGATCACTACAATAAATAACAGGCATTGGAACATCATCTAATTCGGACTCATCAGCAAATACTACAATAGGAGCAACATGTTTAGGGGAAGATACCGTTTCCTCTCTCCTTTTACTCCTCTTCATCTTCTTCTTCTTTCCCCTCTCCTTTTTATCTTTAGGAGGGAGAGGTTTGAAAGGAAGCTCCTCCACATAACCTGGTTTATTGTTAGAAACAACAGAAGAAACTTGGGAGGATTCCTCTCTTTCATTAATAAGAACAAAACACATATTAGTCCTGTCATATTTTGGTAAGTCCCATCTTTTATAATATTTTGTATGTAAGTATTTGTGTGGCAATTATCAACACAATAAAGATGACAAGCATGCAGGACACTATTTATATCAAAAGCACTCATATCTACCAAAGAAGTTTTTCTTGATAACTCTTCACACCCCAAAAATAAAGTAAGTTCATCATGCTGATTAGGAGTGATCATGTCATCACAATATAAACTCGAAGTACTCATAGGATTCGAAATACTATTATCATAGCACGAGCATTGAAAATTTAAAGACCCACTTCATAGCAAAGGTCACAAATAAAAGGATAGAGTGCACAAACTTTTTCACCAAGATCATCAAGAGCTATGTTCCACGTTCTAGTTTTTTCATTCCTATGATGGATACAATATTCATCTTTGATTTGATTCTTTTCACAAGGTCTAAGTGCTCCACAAAAATTAACATGCTTATAAGAAATAGCATTTTCAGACGTTTGAGCATGTTTATTACAACCATTAATAACAATATCATTTTTCATGCAAGTGTCTTTGAAAGGTTCATGATACATGTCCCAACTTTCTTTAGGAACATTAATATGAGAAGCAAAGGTTCTACAACAATCAACAATAATTTGAGAATCAAGACCATAATTAGCACTAAGCTTTTGAAAACCAGCAGTTTCAACGAAAGACTTAATGCATTCATATTCATAGTTTATACCTGATCCTTTACCTTTGTCGTTCTCCCAATCTTCAGTATTGCTTTGAATTCTTTCAAGAAGATCCCATCTACCTTCAACCTTCTTACTTGTGAAAGAGCCCTCTGAACATGCATCTAGATAATCCTTGTAACGACCTGAAAGCCTTGCATAAAAATTATTAACAATTATTTTCTCAGGAAGCTCATGGTTAGGACATTTAAGTATTAATGTTTTCAGCCTTCCCCAAGCTTGAGCAATACTTTCTCCATCACGAGGCCAAAAATTAAAAATGTAATTCCTATCTAAATATAATTCATAAGGAGGATAAAATTTAGAGTAAAAGAGATATTCAAGCTGTTTCCAATTCGAAGGTTGTTCATCCAGCAGCCTATACCATTCCTTTGCTTTGTCCTTAAGTGATAATGGAAATAGTTTCCTCATGACATTTTCTCTTGATAAACCTGCAACCTTAAATAACTCACAAAGTTCTGTAAGTTTCAACAAGTGAGCACTTGAATGGACTGATCCATTCCCTGCATACTGATCATTCATAACCTTTTCAATAATTTTCATAGGTATTTTAAAAGAAATACTTTCAACAGGTGGATTTGGAATATCACAAGCATCATTCGAGTTATCACATATGGGAGACAAACTATCATCAGAGCAAATTTTCTCCTCTAAAGCTGGGGAACTAAAAAGATCATTTTCATAAAAACTAGCTTCCCCAAGCTTAGACTTTTTCATAGCATTAGCAATAATGGTGTTCAAAGAATTCATGCTAATAACATTGCTATCACTATTATGCAAACAAGACTCCATAGGTTTTTTAATTTTCTCTTCAAAAGCATCATGTCCTAATTCAATATAAAGTTCATAAAGATCTCTAATTTTTTTTGTTGTTTTCCATTAAGCCTAACTAGTGAAAATAAAAACAAGAGACAAAAAGAAATAATTGCAGAATCTAAAGGAGATACCTTCCAACGCTTACCTCCCCGGCAACGGCGCCAGAAAATAGCTTGATGTCTACGTATGCTTGTATTCTTGTAGACAGTGTTGGGCCTCCAAGAGCAGAGATTTGTAGAACAGTGGCAAGTTTCCCTTAAGTGAATCACCCAAGGTTTATCGATCTCAGGGAGGTAGAGGTCAAAGATATCCCTCTCAAGCAACCCTGCAATTAAGATACAAGAAGTCTCTTGTGTCCCCAACACACCTAATACAGTTGTCAGATGTATAGGTGCACTAGTTCGGCGAAGAGATAGTGAAATACAAGTAATATGGATGATTATAAGTAGTAATTGCAATCTGAAATAAAAATGGCAGTAAGCAAACATGTAGCAGAACTTGTTGTAAACGGTGTTTCAATGCTTAGAAACAAGGCCTAGGGATCATACTTTCACTAGTGGTATCTCTCAACATGTTAGCACAACTGAACGCAAGTAAGTGCTACTCGGGATTATTCTCCTTCTTGATGACACAAGAGTACTATGCGTAAAAGCACTCCTCAAAGTCTGAGTAAACAAACACCACAATTCGCAAGAATAAGCCATGATAAATATCTAAATTATTCATAAAGTCACACACAGTACCCACACTGTCACCTTGATACCGTGTTGTCACAATGACTCCGGGAACTAGATAAAATCACTTGAGTAGCATAAACATTACATATGAATTCAGTGATACTAGCAATACTCATGATCACATAAAGATCACACCATGGGAGAGAGAGGTAAACCACATAGCTACCGGTAGAGCCCTCAGCCTCGGGGGAGACTACTCACACATGGTCATGGTGAGCACGCTTGATGGAAAGGTTGATGAAGAGGTGCAGCCCGGAGAGGAGACGGCGGCCCGCTGCAGCGGCGGCGATGGAGATGGCGGTGGAGTCGATGGAGATGGCTCCGGGGGCACTTCCCCGTCCCGGCGGCGTGCCGGAACAGAGACTTCTGTCCCCCGAAACTTGTCGTCGATGGTGGCGGCGCTGCGGAACTCTTCGTGGAATACGATAGGATATTTTAGGGTTTTCGCGTAGGAGGCAATATATAGGCGAAGGGGCGACGTCGGTGGAGGCCCGAGGGGGCCACACCCCCTGGCGGCGCGGTTACTGTTCATCCCGCGCGAGGAGGGGGTCTTGGCACCTCGGTGCCCCCCTTCGTCTCTCCTTCGGACTCCGTGTACGTGTTGGAAAAATAGGGACTTCGGACTTTGTTTCGTGCAATTCCGAGAATATTCGCAGAACAACTTTTCTGGAACCAAAAACAGCAGAAAACAGGAACTGGCACTGTGGCATCTTGTTAATAGGTTAGTCCCGGAAAATGCATAAAAATGATATAAAGTGTATATAAAACATGTAGCAATTGGTATAATATAAGCATGGAACATCAGAAATTATAGATACGTTGGAGATGTATCAGGCATGCTCATCCACTCAAGCTTTTCATTACTTGGGGTTCAAGTAGATTTAGATATTTTGCTTGTGGATAGAGATGAATTGTCATTGATCTTATCTTCTTGTAGGATTTGTTTTTGAACAAGACAAGTGGTAATTGTTGCTAGATGGATTTGTGGGCTTATTCTCTTTTGTGGGCTTGTGAGAAATTGGTGGCTTGCAAGTTATGGGTGGTGATCAAGTGGGCTTTCAATTTCAGATTTGTGGCCTTTTCCATATGGCTTATTTCCTTCTTTGCTAATTAATATTATTGGAGAACATTTCCATTTCCATGTGGGCTTTGTTCTTATTGGTTCTTGATACCAGTAGAGAACAATTTAATTGTGGTTTTGCTTTAATAGGAATTTGACTAGATTGGAGGGATGCAAAGATGTTGCCTTGTTGACTAAAGATAATTGGATCAATACTATTTTCCTTTGCCCATGATGCCTTTGTTGCTTGCTCAAATGGATCAACGTTGCCTTATTATCCTTGTTGTCTATTTGCCTCTAGATGATCCAAATGACCCAAAGTTGATCCATGATCCATTGCTGCCTTAGATAAAATTCCCTCTAGTCACCACTTGGGTATTAGGACAAGTTCCTAGTATCCAGTAGTCGAATTCCAACACAAAGTTGCCTCACCCTTGTGGTGAAGGCATACATTTTAATTAAGACACTACTAGGAAATGGGTTATAGGTAGGTTGGCATTCTGTAGCGCACCCTTAATCGGTGCGCCACAGAAATTATTTCTGTGCGCATGGCTTTACATGCGCCACAGAAATTTGCAATTCTGTGGCGCACGAAAGTCACATGCGCCACAGAAAACCACATTTCTATGGCGCACCACCTGCATGCGCCACAGAAATGTGCTTTTCTGTGGCGCATGTGGTAGCATGCGCCACATAAATGCTTTTCTGTGGCGCATGCATGTGGGTGCACCACAGAATGTTTTTAAATCCAGATCTGGTTCCTCTCTCCTCTCTCACACCTGGTCAACACCCACCCACGCCGGGCCCACACACACACCCACCACGCACGCCTATCACCACGCACACACACCCACCCACCACGCCTCTTCCCCTCTGGATCCTTTCTTCACCCTCTTCCTCTCTTCCTCTACCTATCACCACGCACACACACCCACCCACCACGCCAGGAAGAACGGATCCTCCACCACCGCGTCCCGCGGCGGCGGCAAGCTCCGCTCCATCGTCAAGGGCCTATCACCTCCGGTCCGCTCCGTCGTCAAGGTCTGCTCCCAGGGCATCTCGAGCTGGAGCACGTCCCGGCGGCCCCGGCGGGGACCTGGAGCAGCACGGCTAGGAGAGGGGAGCCCGTCCCGGCGGCTGTCTCTCAGCTCGTTCCTCCTCCCGCAGCAGCTCCCCTCTTCCTCCTATCTACCGCAGCAAGCTTACCTCCCGCAGATCGCCGGCGATGGTGTCCAAGGACCAGGACCTGGCCGCGTCTTTGGGCGACGGGCGCAGGGACTCGAGCAGCGGCGATGGGCACGCACGGGGACTCGAGCGGCGGCGACATCCTCCAGAAGGGCTCGAGCAGCATAGACGGGCACGCACGGGGGCTCACGGCGGCGGCTCGAAGGGAGGCTGCGGTGGCAGCTGATTTTTTAAAAAAAACTGAACATCACATTCTGTGGCGCATGGTTTGAAATGCGCCACAAAAATACCCAGATTTCTGTGCCGCACGGGCTGGGTGCGCCACAGAAAAATTAGTGGCGACGGGCGCACCCAGCAATTCTGGGGGTGCGCCACAGAATCATAATTTGGTGCGCCACTGATAGGGTATTTCCCACTAGTGAGAAACATTTCTTTTGTCCTTATTTTGTTTTAGATGATTTTCAATGGATTCATGTATGTAAAAAGAAATTGTCAACAAGGGGGCCAGCCTTGCTTCCATCTTCTTTTACATAGCACAAAACTTTTGAATTTCATAATTTCCAGAGAAGTTGATAATAACTGATGCTTGCTTAAATTCTTTTCTTTATGTTCTTCTTCTTTTGTTGATATGCACGTGTCAAGAATAAGATTCGGGAGATAAGAAGATCAAGAAAGTTAAGAAGATCCAAATGGTGTGAAGATCGAGTTTAAGATTTCGTTTAGGAAGTTATTTTATTCTCTTGTAAATTCCTCTCTTTGGATGAGATATCTACTTATTCAATTAAAGGTGTAATATTTATTATTCTTTTGATGTCATCTTATAAAGTTTGATTTTTATCCATATGTGTATCTTGCAACGACTATGGACATTTGTATTAGGAATTTGGAATGTGTGTAATGGTAGGATGAGATGTGTGTGTAAGATAAGATGATGACTTTAGATGAAGAATTGATTCTTATATGATGATATTTTGTGTGAATGATTGATGCATGTAAATTGCATACATCAACTTTGCACTATATCACATATATTTCAATCATATTGGGTTATATCACTGTTATTTAAGGATTTTAGGAAATAAATTAATTGTTTCCTATTTTACGAAATTAACCCTGCGCAGGCAGAAAACCCTATTTCTTTCCTTTTATGTTTCAAGGACCCAAACGACGTCCAAATACAACAACAACAACAACAACAACAACAAAGCCTTTTTTCCCAAACAAGTTGGGGTAGGCTAGAGTTGAAACCCATAAGATCTCGAAACCAGGTCATGGTTCTGGTACATGGATAGCTAACTTCCACGCAGCCCTATCCATGGCTAGTTCTTTGGTGATATTCCAATCCTTCAGATCTCTCTTAACAGACTCCTCCCATGTCAAGTTTGGCCTACCACGCCCCCTCTTACCATTTTCATCCCGCTTTATCCGTCCGGTATGCAATGGCGCTTCCGGAGGCCTACGTTCTATATGACCAAACCATCTTAGACGGTGTTGGACAACCTTCTCTTCAATTGGTGCTACCCCAACTCTCTCACGTATATCATCATTCCTAACCCGGTCCTTTCTTGTGTGGCCACATATCCATCTCAACATGCGCATCTCCGCTACACCTAACTGTTGGATATGTCGTCTCTTGGTCGGCCAACATTCTGCGCCATACCTTTTATGTTTCAAGGACCCAAACGACGTCCAAATGACCTGGAAAAATACAGGCGTCAATATTTTGGAAGGAGGAAGACTTAGGAGCGAAGGAAGCAAGCAAACGGAGGCCGGAAGGCCAAAAGAGGGTGGCCCACGCGGCCACTGTACCTGGCCGCGTGGGGCCCACCAATTTGGCCCTCGGGGCTCCGCAGCCGTCGATCTTTTCTCCACCGCCTTCGTCTTGACCTAAAAACACCAATAAAAAAGGTCCCATGGCGTTTCGCGAAAGGAGCCCCGCCACAAGACAGAAACACGAAAACGAAGATCCTGGGCATTTCGGGAAATGAAGTAGTTTGAATGAGTTTGTATAAATAGTTAGAGAGACGCCTGGGCTGCTAATCTAAGCCATGCATCATTCATGGTGGAAATTTACTTACATGCTATGGTGAACTATCTATGATACACCTTACAATAAAAAGCTATTCCAATGGTAAATAAAAAGGGTGTTGAGGTTGTTCATCTTGTTTGTTTGTCTTGTCATTTTAATATGGGCTTGTTCCATATCCTGGGACAAGAGGTACCCTAGTTGACGCTCTTGATGATACTATTATTAGTTATAATGATATATAACTTGAACTTGTTTTGTTTCCCAAGTTGAGTAACTCATGGTGTAGGTACTTGTATTCAAGGGGCATGAGACATCCAACCTTTACTTTGTCAAGAACACTACTCATATTTGCTCTCACATTAAACTATAATCATTCAAGATGCTATGATAGGGGAATGAGAGCTTGACACCAAGTATTACCACATTGCAATCATTAACTTAAGTAGAAGAGTTTGGAGGTTAGATGAAACTTATGCATGCTTTACCTCTACTCACTTTTACATCTTTCCAAAGTGTCCACCTATCATATTCAGATTTTCATCATCACTCTATGACCAATGTAGGATGTTCATACTTATCATTATGCATACATGTGGTCCATATTACTATCTGTTATGTTACACTTTGTGAACTATCATTGAACATCCTTATCTTGAATACTTGATATCACTTCATAAACTGTTTTGCATATTGCTACTCCTTTGAAAAATGAATCATTTGACTCTATGTAGCAGTAGCAATCATTTTTTATATCCATTGTTAGTGTTATATTGCAAAGCCCATGTTAGTTTTATCACCTTCATACTCGAGGACGAGCATGAGTTAAGCTTGGGGATGTTGATGCATGTAAAATGCATACATGAACTTTACACTATATCACATATATTCCAATCATATTTGCAACATATAAGGGTTATATCACTATTATTTAATGATTTAGGAAATAAATTAATTGTTTCCTATTTTTATGGAATTAATCCTACGCAGGAAGAAAACCCTATTTCTTTCCTTTTATGTTTCAAGGACCCAAACGACGTCCAAATGACCTGGAAAAATACAGGCGTCAATATTTTGGAAGGAGGAAGACTTGGGAGCGAAGGAAGCAAGCAAACGGAGGCCGGAAGGCCAAAAGAGAGTGCCCCACGCGGCCACTGTACCTGGCCGCGTTGGGCCCACCAATTTGGCCCTCGGGGCTCCGCAGCCGTTGATCTTTTCTCCATCGCCTTCGTCTTGACCTAAAAACACCAATAAAAAAGGTCCCATGGCGTTTCGCGAAAGGAGCGCCGCCACAAGACAGAAACACGAAAACGAAGATCTGGAGCTGCAGATTGGAGGGGGAAAACTCCGGCGGGGCGCCGCCGGGGTGGTCTACACATTCTCGAACGACTTCTCCACCGTCTCCATGATGAAGGGGGAGTAGTCCACCCTCTGGACTATGGGTTTGTGGTGGTAAGCTATGTGTCTCTCCTCTCTTTGAGATTCACTAATTAGTACCGTATGAGCTGCTGAACATGATTACGGTCATCTATGTAATTCCCATGGTAGATATTGTGGTGTGAGATAATATTTGTTATGCATTTACTGTTGTGTTGGATCTTTTATGACTTGTCATACTTTGGAGATATTTTATGATCCATGTGATGATTTAATTTATGCATGATGCCTTGTTTATCCTTATCATGAGGCAATTGATGATACGTCCAAAACGTATCGATAATTTTTGATTGTTTCATTTTCATATTATGCCTTTGGCACTTGTTTTTATATTAAGTTTATGATATATTTGGACTAACCTATTAATAGTTGCAAAAGTGCACAATGTTCTTGTTTTACACTTTGATGTGTAGGAATTATCAAGAATATAACAGAGGAAACCTCGTTGAAGTCGAATTGGAACTTTGCTGAAATCTGTCCCAGAACTGTTTTCGGAGTTTGCCAGTTTGACCATCGAAGATGACGTCAAAATGGTATCAATATTGTTGCAATTGTCAGAAATTTCCATACGAAGAGTTTGAGCCCGAGATGAGCCCAATCGGAGTTCGGATGCGGCCTGTAGGCCCAATATGGTGAAACCCTAAAAGGGGGTGACGGAAATCCGAGAAGATATATAAAGGGAGGAAACCTAACTCGTGGAGGACTCCTCCACCCACGAATTTCCAGCCACCAAAGGCACGTTTTTGCCTCCCCCATGGATCCCATCTCCATGGGGGAGGGCTCCCAAAAAGGCATGAAGGAAGAGAGCTAAGGGGCGGTGCCCCCCATGGAACCGGCGGCGCAGGAGGAGCTCCTTGCGCCACCGCCGCCCTGCGCCTCTCGCTGCCCTCTCCGCCGTCTTCACCGCCACCTTCATCACCATCTCCTCCTTGTATTCAGTGGTTCATCCTCCCACAAACCTCTGTACCGTCCTATGTAAACATGGTGTTTGATGCTATAATATTTATCCAATGATCTATAACATGTTTGCGTAGTTTATTTGTCTTTTGATTCCTTTGTTGAATGTTTATGGTTCATTAGAGTTGTATGTTGATATGGTACTGTCCTTTGGTGTCCATTATATTTGTGCGCGCATGGATCATCACCCTAGGGTTAGTAGTATGTGCAAAGTAAGGGAGGTAGTCCTGCCGGAGTGACAGAAACCTGAGGGCTCAAACCGGCATGTATGGGAGTAAGAGGACCATGAACTTTAGGCTATGGTTGGGGAAACCTTAATGCATTGTTAGTATTTATGGATATTTCCTAACACTCCAATCATATAGTACTTGTAATCCCAAGTAGTGGAGTGCATGTATATTTAGCCTCTCCCACATTGAAAACTGCATCAAAGACAATGAACCTGATATCTTGACTAATTAATCTTGGACAAAGCCATCACAATTACCACCACTTTTCCACACTCATGGTACTGTTAGTATATGGTTACTTAGTGTACCTTATTGCTGCAGCACTAACTTTTACTTTCTTGTCATTTATTATCTTGCAAAGCTATCTCTCATACCCGTATTATTGCTCTAGTATTATTTCCTAGATAAAGTAAACGTTTATTGTGCGTAGAGTTGTATCAGTGGTTGACAGAACTTGAGAGAATACTTATCCTACCTTTAGCTCCTCGTTGGGTTCGACACTCTTACTTATCGAAAAGGCTACACGCGATCCCCTATACTTGTGGGTTATCAATTGACACCACCAAGTGTAGATAGGTGGGAGATGGGGTAACACAAATGTGTTATAAATCATTGCACTAGTGTCTAGAGTATTGTCCATTATAAAGTATGATGTATGTGGGTACGGGATGGCCAATGTGACACGGCATAGGTATTGAGTAACACAGTACCGCCCAACATCTTTTATCTGGGGGTAAAAAGGAAAAGTATGATGTGGGAGTGACAGCAACCACGCTAGCCTTACGAGGGGAGACCTAGCAACACAAATGAGTACTTCTTCCAACTATGTGTTTTAGGACACATAGCCGTCATAAAAAGCTACCATTAGAACATGACAATTGTGTGTACTTTATCTATAACATGATGATCACCATAGATGAGAGAGAGAGGATTAAGTGAAACCATGAACCCATATCCATTGTTCCTATAAGAGAAAACCTTTGTCTTGTCCTCTTGCAGTAAAGAGGATTGGTACACTTTTACATTCTTGTTTTGCTGCATCAAACTTCCATCCATTCAATCAACCATCTTGTCATATAAACTTGTTTAGTGCATAATCAATTAAAACTTGTGACACTTTAGTTGTAGGGAATAGATAACTTTTCCTTCTTACTCCTGCGGATCGATACCTTATTTCCACATTGAGAGGTGCTACGGTGATCCCTGCTCTTGGGGGTAATCATGTACTTTTCTGGCACCATTGCCGGGGAGCGTAGCACTTAAGTTTCTATTCTTGTGTGCACTAGACTAAGCTTGGGGAGGTTTCTTTAACTTGTTTTATATCTTGCAATCATCTAAGCTTGAGGAGGTTTCTTTAACTTATTTGATGATACCATGTCTCCCATTTGATGATGAATATGATATTTTCAGTCCATCTACTATTGAGGATATAAACCATTTTGATTATTCTATGCCTATTATCTATGATGATTACAATGATGGATCTGATATTTTACTCCCACTATTACTAATGAAACTGTATATGCTTATGTGGAGAGTAATGATACTTTTATGCATATGGATCATGATAAGAATGTTCAATGTGATAGGTATATTGTTGAGTTTATCAATGATGCTACTGAAAATGTTTATGAGAGGGAGACATGATTTCATATATCTCAAAAATATTAAGTCTTCTATCTTTTTGTTGAAATTTTTGAAGTTACACTTGCTTTGCCTTCCTATGCTAGTCACCTTGTGCTTCATTGATTTATTTTCTTACAAGATTCCTTTGCATAGGAAGTGGGTTAGACTTAAATGAGTTTGGCTTCTTGATGCTCTCTTTTGGATTTCCATTCTTACTACTATGTGAGCATCATTAAAACTATCAAAGCCGCTATATGGCTATAAAGAAAGCGCTTTGCGGGAGGCAACCCGGTTATTTTTGTGTGTGATTCCTCTTGGAGTAACAAGAGAATTTGTCTCTAGTTTTGTTTCTGGAGTTTTTAATAAAGTGCCAAGTTTTACCCATTTTGGTCTTGAAAAGTTGCTTATAGCGTTTGGAGATTTCATTCATGCACGAATCTGTGCACGGTATGATTTTTAATTCTTATTCTGTAACTCCAAATGAGCTCATATTTGAACTATAGTTGCAACTTTTTATCCTCTGTATGCATGAATTGTTTCGGAATTTTTTGACAAAGTTCAGTAGGGTAAAAAAATACGTTTTGCTGCTGCTGTTTTTCTGGACAGATTCTGTCCCATTTTGTTTTATGCATGTTTTGAACTTTTATCTTGAATCTTTTTGATTCAAATGAGTTTATGAGTAGGCATATAACATTATACACTTTCTAGATATTCATATGTATTTTTGTCCAAGGATTATATGCAGCAAGAAACCTATTTGTTTATCACAACTAATGCACCCCACAGAAAAGAAATGGGAGAAACGGTGTTTTGAAGTTTTTTCACAGGGATTGGAGCAGATGCACCAAGAGTTATCCAAGGATGGTGAAGACCATAAGCTTGGGGATGTGAAGACAACCCCACTGGACCTACACACTCTCGGTTTACACACGTCTAACTTCTGTTTTTCGAGCGAAACACTTTATCGCATAAACTTGGAGCGTCTTTTTGTTTGTTTGTTGAGTCTTCTGAGACCACCACATAATAATGGTATATGGGAAAGTTTCTAGAAATTTGGATTGAAATATGTTGGATGCTATTATCATATTGGGAAAAGGGATGTTTGAGTTGATTTTTAATGATACATATAGTTGCATGATTCATGAGCTTGTTAATGAGTAATAATATGAAAATGCTTTATCAAGAGTTAACACTTATTCATGTTTTGATGTTGAACGTTATTTCACTTTGTTTAACATAATAAGTTGGTTCTATGGACACTCATGCATGCATCTAGATGGTCAACTTTCTCCCTCTTGCTAGCCCAAACATTCCAACAAGTTAAAACTTGTTTCCAACACCTTCAACCAAAGTTACTCCAGTGAGTCCACCATATCTACCTACTAGCTATATGCTATTCTAAGTATGTTCATCATGATATTTGTGTTATCTATACCTCTGAATGAAATTGATTATGTTATTGATTGCCATGGGAAAAGTTGGTTATATAGCTCTCATGAACTTGATGCACATTTCTACTATCATTGCAATAAATAAAACATGACCCATTGTGATTAAGATTATGATGCTAGTGGCTTGATAAATGTCAGAGGTTGGGAGTTAGCCCATATGTGCTGTCACATGCAAAGCTTTCAACATGCTCCTTCACTTTATTTAGTTGATATCATGTGCTTTTGTCTATGGATGCCTATCATGGTGAAATGAGGGGGAAATGAAGTAGTTTGAATGAGTTTGTATAAATGGTTAGAGAGACGCCTGAGCCGCTAATCTAAGCCATGCATCATTCATGGTGGAAATTTACTTACATGCTATGGTGAACAATCTATGACACACCTTACAATAAAAAGCTATTCCAATGATAAATTAAAAGTGTGTTGAGGTTGTTCATCTTGTTTGTTTGTCTTGTCATTTTGATATGGGCTTGTTCCATATCCTGGGACAAGAGGTACCCCAGTTGACGCTCTTGATGATACTATTATTACTTACAATGATATATAACTTGAACTTGCTTTGTTTCCCAAGTTGAGTAACTCATGGTGTAGGTACTTGTATTCAAGGGGCATGAGACATCCAACCTTTACTTTGTCAAGAACACTACTCATATTTGCTCTCACATTAAACTATAATCATTCAAGATGCTATGATAGGGGAATGAGAGCTTGACACCAAGTATTACCACATTATTGCAATCATTAACTTAAGTAGAAGAGTTTGGAGGTTATATGAAACTTATGCATACTTTACCTCTACTCACTTTTACATCTTTCCAAAGTGTCCACCTATCATATTCAGATTTTCATCATCACTCTATAACCAATGTAGGATGTTCATACTTATCACTATGCATACATGTGGTCCATATTACTATCTGTTATGTTACACTTTGTGAACTATCATTGAACATCCTTATCTTGAATACTTGATATCACTTCATAAACTGTTTTGCATATTGCTACTCCTTTGAAAAATGAATAATTTGACTCTATGTAGCAGTAGCAATCATTTTTTATATCCATTATTAGTGTTATATTGCAAAGCCCATGTTAGTTTTATCACCTTCATACTCGAGGACGAGCATGGGTTAAGCTTGGGGATGTTGATGCATGTAAAATGCATACATGACTTTGCACTATATCACATATATTCCAATCATATTTGCAAAAGGGTTATATCACTATTATTTAATGATTTTAGGAAATAAATTAATTGTTTCCTATTTTTATGGAATTAACCCTGCGCAGGAAGAAAACCCTATTTCTTTCCTTTTGTGTTTCAAGGACCCAAACGACGTCCAAATGACCTGGAAAAATACAGGCGTCAATATTTTGGAAGGAGGAAGACTTGGGAGCGAAGGAAGCAAGCAAACGGAGGCCGGAAGGCCAAAAGAGGGTGGCCCATGCGGCCACTGTACCTGGCCGCGTGGGGCCCACCAATTTGGCCCTCCGGGCTCCGCAGCCGTCGATCTTTTCTCCACCGCCTTCGTCTTGACCTAAAAACACCAATAAAAAAGGTCCCATGGCGTTTCGCGAAAGGTCCCATGTGGTCCATATTACTATCTGTTATGTTACACTTTGTGAACTATCATTGAACATCCTTATCTTGAATACTTGATATCACTTCATAAACTGTTTTACATATTGCTACTCCTTTGAAAAATGAATCATTTGACTCTATGTAGCAGTAGCAATCATTTTTTATATCCATTATTAGTGTTATATTGCAAAGCCCATGTTAGTTTTATCACCTTCATACTCGAGGACGAGCATGGGTTAAGCTTGGGGATGTTGATGCATGTAAAATGCATACATGACTTTGCACTATATCACATATATTCCAATCATATTTGCAAAAGGGTTATATCACTATTATTTAATGATTTTAGGAAATAAATTAATTGTTTCCTATTTTTATGGAATTAACCCTGCGCAGGAAGAAAACCCTATTTCTTTCCTTTTATGTTTCAAGGACCCAAACGACGTCCAAATGACCTGGAAAAATACAGGCGTCAATATTTTGGAAGGAGGAAGACTTGGGAGCAAAGGAAGCAAGCAAACGGAGGCCGGAAGGCCAAAAGAGGGTGGCCCACGCGGCCACTGTACCTGGCCACGTGGGGCCCACCAATTTGGCCCTCGGGGCTCCGCAGCCGTCGATCTTTTCTCCACCGCCTTCGTCTTGACCTAAAAACACCAATAAAAAAGGTCCCATGGCGTTTCGCGAAAGGAGCGCCGCAACAAGACAGAAACACGAAAATGAAGATCTGGAGCTGTAGATTGGAGGGGGAAAACTCCGACGAGGCGCTGCCGGGGTGGTATCCACCTTCTCCAACGACTTCTCCACCGTCTCCATGATGAAGGGGGAGTAGTCCACCCTCTGGACTATGAGTTTGTGGTGGTAAGTTATGTATCTCTCCTCTCTTTGAGCTTCACTAATTAGTACCGTATGAGCTGCTGAACATGATTACGGTCATCTATGCAATTCCCATGGTGGATATTGTGGTGTGAGATAATATTTGTTATGCATTTACTGTTGTATTGGATCTTTTATGACTTGTCATACTTTGGAGATATTCTATGATGCATGTGATGGTTTGATTTATGCATAATGCCTTGTTTATCCTTATCATGAGGTGATTGACACCACCAAGTGTAGATAGATGAGAGAGATGTGGTAACACACACGAAATATAAATCATTGCACTAGTGTCTAGAGTATTGTCCATTATGAAGTATGATGTATGTGGGTACGGGATGGCCGATGTGACACGACATAGGTATTGAGGTGACACAGTATCGCCCAACATCCTTTACCTGGGGGTAAAAAGGAAGAGTATGATGTGGGAGCGACAGCAACCACGCTAGCCTTACGAGGGGTGACCTAGCAACACCAATGATTGCTTCTTCCAAATATGTGTTTTAGGACATATAGCCGTCATAAAAAGCTATCATTAGAACATGACAATTGTGTGTACTTTATCTATAACATGATGATCACCATAGATGAGAGAGAGGATTAAGTGAACCCATGTCCATTGTTCCTATAAGAGAAATTTTTTGTCTTGTCCTCTTGCAATAAAGAGGATTGGGACACTTTTACATTCTTGTTTTGCTGCATCAAACTTCCATCCATTCAATCAACCATCTTGTCCTATATACTTGTTTAGTGCATAATCAACTAAAACTTGTGACACTTTAGTTCTAGGGAATAGGTAACTTTTCCTTCTTGCTCCTGCGGATCGATACCTTACGTCCACATTGAGAGGTGCTACGGTGATCCCCTGCTCTTGGAGGGTAATCAATGATGTAATGAGATGATCATAGATATGGAATGAGATTGAATGATTGTATCTATGCTCTGTGTGTGTTATATATCTTGTCATATCTTGAATTGTGCTCAAAGTTTTAGAGATTTAGGAAAGGTCATGTCCAATTCTGGAGTGCCTCGACAGATGATCCTAGTTTTTAATTAATTGTTTTAAAAATCATGTCGAAGTTTATCGCACTCAACACGATGATCTAAACACTAATTCATCGAGTCGAGAGAAACATCGATCACTTTGCATCGTTTAATTTAACGCGCCAAAATTTCCCGCATTTTGAGATGCATGCTATGCAAATGCACAAATCATATTTCTACCCTTTCGACTCTCTAAACTGTGGGGTATTACACTTGGATTTCACATAACCACTCATTTTCATGCATTTGGGAAACAACAATTCTAGTATTCCTATAGTACTGATTTTTTTTCAGGAGGGAGGGGGTACACAAGAACCATGAAGCTGCTTCATTTCATGGTAGGGAAAACTTTTACAAAGGACTCTAAGAAAAATACAATGACATCCTTGAACTTTACAAAAAAAAGAGCCATAAAAAAAGAATATAGAAGCACTCGGTCCTTCTCTCACCTCATCGCAAACTTCTGCACCGAGCCATTTTTTACGCCGTCGATGACGAGCGGAGATACATGATGCTCGCCATGGGTTATCGAAGGGCCACCAAGATTAGCTTCATAGGAGATGCACACTAGCAGCTTCACCACCATGTCCCCGAACACCAGATCCTGACGCACCTAGAACAATCTCCTCCACACCTACTCTTCCGCCTCCATGGCGATAAGTAGGAGAAGTGTGAGACTACAAAACTACCTGACTAGGTGCTCCCATGATCTTATTTGAACCTTCAGTATATATGCATCCTCATTTTCACCTTCACCGTTGCTCATTGTCGGTAGAAAAGAGGCTAAGCAAACCTAAGCCTAAACAACAACCAGAGAGCGCTGGAGCACAATGATATCATTGTAAGAACCTGTCGTGCCAAAAAAGTGCCAAATCCGGCCATAAAATATGTGCCGCCACGGCTTCAAGTATGACCGTGCACTCTCCAACATGTTCTTGTACTGCCCCTTCCATGCAAATAAACAGTTTTTACACTCCAAATGCATACAATCTATGTTGCTAATCATCGCAGGAATGTCTCTAGACTCGTTGATCAACAAGAGCCGGATTGTGTAACAGTGGGTTTCCTGGTTTACTCAAATACCCCGGACCAAATACATGAGCCACATCTTTGCAAAAATATGAACATATCTTGAAGCCATGTAGACTCACTCATCCAAAAGATTACCGACAACTCCATATGCAAGCACCCGAATAGCTCCATTGCATTTTTGGTAGGAGGATAAGTCGAGCATACCAACGACATCTCTTTTGCATATGAAATAATTATCAAAGTGCATCACTCTCAATCAGATACAAGCAGTGGCGGAGGACCCTACGGGCGAGGTAGGGCGTCCGCCCTACCTTGATTTTTTCCAAAAGGTCGAGTAGATGTGCGCATCTCATCGACAGATCCGTGACTAGTTCCTATTTTTCAGATTCTTCGTTCGGAGAAGAAAGGGGTTGGGAAGAGGTAGGCTGGCTAGTGGGCTTTCTTTGGGGCAAGTTGAGCGATACTCGCCTGGTGCATCTAGATCGATTGGGCCTTGCCCAGCTTGGTTAGTTTTTGTTCCACCGAGGTAAAGACAACGCGAGAAGGCAGGCAGCCAGTGAAGTAGTAAGGCCAGCGATGAGTTTGTTTCGGCTTCTCGAAAAAATGAATTAGGATGTATGTTGGCTACTGGAGTTGTTGGTCATTTCGTACAAGTCATGAGTTATGTGATTGGCAAATTGATATTACCCATGTCATTCGGCTATTTCTTTCCTATCAGTACTTTACCCCCGTTTTTAGATCATGTACAACGAGAATGCTAAGGAGATCATTATATGCGTTAGAGTGTTCGCCCGACCTCAAATATTTTCCGTCCTCCGCCACTGGATATGGCTGAACAACGATCTCTTCTTTCGGAAGCGGCGCCGAAAATCTTTAGAGTGTAGGTCGCGACGAAAGTAGTCAGTAATCACTATCATAATCTTTGAATGGTGACGAGTACATGAGAATGTCATTCTTGTAAAGTCTCCATCCAAACTATCCATGACAGATTTCTACCTTAGCATGGATGGGGCAAACGGAAGAACACCTTGTGGATAGTGTGTTGGGTAGCTGCGGTGCGTAAAAACGGATAGCTGCATTGCATTTTTGGTAAGAGGATAAGTCAAGCATACCAACGACATCTCTTCTGCATACGAAATAATCATCAAAATGAATCACTCTCAACCGGATACGACTGAACATCAATCTCTTCTTTCGGAAGCGGCGCCGAAAATCTTTAGAGTGTAGGTTGGTTTAACGTGACGAAAGTAGTTTTATAAAGCTAGACTTGACCATCTGATCTGTTACGATTCAAGGCAGGAGCACGACCCATCATCATGGGTGTTAATTGATAACAGGGGTGGCAACAAGAACATCACTATCATCGTCAGACGAATCTTTGAATGATGACGAGTACATGAGAATGAATGTTCTTGTATAAGTGTTCATCCAAACTATCCACGACAGATTTTTAGTGTGGATGTGGGCGCAAGCGCGCAAACGGAAGAACACCTTGTGGATAGTTCTTTTTTTGAGAACTGAACTTGTATTCAACCAGATAGGAAAACATTACACGAGCATAAACAAGCAAGAAAACAACTAAGGAGGATACAGAGATCGCCACTACTTCTTCCATCCATCTTCAAGCTCGAAGTCACCCAGTCGGCGAGACCTCCACCGTCGACGACGACGAAGGAAAACAGCCGCCAGGAGAACTCACCACGGGATCAGCAGAGCTTCTTGCCCGAAGGCTTTGATGAGCCACATCATCCACCAGCTCCGACGAGCTGGATCTGAAGACGATGAACGACCAATGACCGGGGCCGCGCCCCAAGCTCCAGCCGCCCCAGATCTGAGGGCAGCGCCTCAGATCTTCAACCTGCAGACCTCGAACCCCTGCAGCAGCAGCCACCACATCCACCTGCAGAACTCCTGAACACCAACCGCGAAACCAGTGAAATTTCACAAAATTGACCCTTGGGGCAAACTTCAGCAACAAAATAACCCCTTTTCAAATCTAATTCAAAAACTAACCCTTTTGCATAGCGCCCTACCACGAGTCGCTATGCTCCACTACATAGCGCCCTCCGATCAGTCGCGATGACCCTGCCAGCGTGGATCCGTGGGGCCCCAGGTGCTGGACCATAGCGACTCAGCGCGCGGCGCTATGCCACTCCCATAGCGACTTGTCGTGAGGCGCTATCCTATGCAAATTTAGACAGAGAGCACTCCAGCCCCAAATTCTACTAAGTCCGGGCATAGCGCCGCGGCCCGCGTCGCTATCCTTTGCGAGGCATAGCGCCCCGCTGCGCGTCGCTATCCTTTGCAAAACTTACAAATCCTACTCGCTCGCGCCCGCGCCTCTCCTCCTGTCTTCTTTTCCCCGAGCTCACTCTCTTTCTTCCTCACTCCCCACTCTCACCCCCCTCACAAATCCCCTCTCTTTGGTCCGATTTGGCCGTGGATTTCGGCTCCCCATCTTGGAGAGAGGTAATCTCCCCCATCCTCTATGTTTTTGTCCAATCAAAATCTTTCAATTTGGTGCCATTTGTGTATTTCTTGAAACCCTAGAAATTTTGTGTGGTGCGAAATCTGTGGTTTTTCCTTGATTATATTGGTAAATGGGTGTTAGTATGATGGCTATGAAGAGTTGAGCTTGCCCATTTGTAGGCTAGGGTTAGGGTTTTAGGTGGTTTTAGGTGAATGGGTATTTGTTTGAAAATGCATAGCTTATTGTTACTTGTGTACCATTTGATGCATTTGTGTTGTTGAAATAATTTTTTAGATGGAGAGGATGGTTAGTGTTCATCATGTGGACAAGGATGCCTTTTTGAAAGGCAATGTCGAGCATGACTCGGAGGAGAAAGTGGTGGTGTTTGACCGTAGCCCAAACTACGCGGAGGTTGTTGTGAAAGTGAGGATTGCATTGAATTGGACGGAACCAAATGATTTAGTTAGTTTGGAGGGAAGGCATAATGTTGGTTTCGGAATGCACTCACGTTGGAAGACCATGCCTCTCAACTCTGAGTTGTGTTGGAGTGTATATAAGGAGACGGTTGCGGCATCTCAAGACAAGGCTCTCGAGTTATTTGCCACCAAGACGTTTGACTTGAACCGGTGTGCCCCCGAACATGAAGTTAGTAGCCCGGTGCAAAAAGAGCCACCTCATAACCATGAAGTGTACGACTCAACATCGAGTCCACCTCAAATGACCCAACATGAAAGAAGCCAACCCCCAAGTCCGTTTCGAAATGACCAATATCAAGAACGGGAGGAGGAGAGTGATGACTATGAAGGAGATGAGTTGGAGGTTGAACTTCATAACAATGCTATTGGTGACATGGAGGCATATTGTGCGCATGAGGACATGGACCCTGAAATCCCCTATAACCGATGCTACGCATCGGACTCGGATGACGATGGTCCCGAGGAAGATGTTGATGAGGATGGGTTCACGGCTAAAGAAGCTGAAGTATTTAAGAAGGTTGTGGGCCGGGATCATCGGGTATCATTGTTCCGAGATCTTAGTCTCTCGGAGAAAGCCGTGGTTGATGGTGGGTCGGGTAAATTGCTTGAAGCAAGGCCAATCTCGAAGAAGGATAATGATCCCAAGAAGTATGGTATTGCGGAGGGAGTGAAGTTTGAAAGCTTGTTGGAGTTGAAGACATGGCTGAAGGAGAAGCCGGTGGCATGGCAACACAGCATTGACAGTTGAGTCGGGCACGATGCGCCGACTTGTTGGTGTGGTGACGTTTGCAAGATGAAGCAGTCCAGCGATTGGGACGATAGAAGAGGAAGGAGATTCTGGATGTGCCCGAACTATGCTTGGGAGAAGCCGAAGCCAACAAAAAACAAGTCGAAGCAAACAAAACGCAAGCCGAAGCAAACAAGTATAATTGAGCGTCCGCGGGTAAATGTCTCCTCCGCCTCTCTTGTAAAGAATTTATCTTTATCTAGTTGCATGTTTTGACTCGCTATTATGTTTGCAGTCACCTCCGCCTATTTGCCAATACTACAGGTGGATAGACTTTGAGCAAAATCACCTCTACCGGTGGGAGGTAAAAAATATGACTGACAAGGCGTGGGAGCGATTCTGGGAGAAAGATCGTGAAGAGGAGCGGGCCAAGAAGGAGAATGAGAAAGCGGAAATTGAGGCACTAGAGGCTAAGAACGAAATGATGCTCCGCGAGATGGAGAGGTGCGAGAAGACTGAGAAGGCACGTCTTGCAAGGGAGGCATGGGAGGCGGAACGTCCAAGAGAGCTGCCGTTAGAGGATGGAAGGTACCATGAGGCGTGGGCGGCGTTTGAGGCACGAGAGGAGGCTGAACCTGAAGGTGGTCGCCGTGCACAAGGGATGTTGGATGCGAGAAGGCGTGCACAAGGGCTGTTGGACGCGAGAAGGCGTGATAGGGAAGCACGAGAGGAGGCGGGAGGACAAGGTGAAGGTGCTCGCCGTGCACGAGAGGAGGCGGATGCGAGAAGGCGTGAGAGGGATCGCCGTGCACGAGAGGAGGAACGAGCGGAACCAGACCCAGCGAGGCGCAAGGGCAAGTATCCACGTCTTACTCAGTAGGAACAATGTAATGTCGTGGACTTTGGGTTTGTCTGAACCTTGTTATGTCGTGGGCATTTAATTTGTGGGAACCTTGTAATGTCATGAACATTTAGTTTGTCTGAACCCTGTTGTGAACTTAGTGTGTTTTATGTTCTTCAGATTTTGTGTGCAAAAGGTGCTCAACTGTAAGCAAATTTTACTCGGTTTTGGTTGAACCCAAATGACAAGGGGGATAGCGCCACAAGGTAGGTCGCTATGCTAGGAGCATAGTGCCCCACGGCACGTCGCTATGGTCTGGGCAATTTGGCACCCGAGGATACAGAGAGCTGGTTGCTCGTCTGAGCTCGAAAAACGGCTAAGGAAGAGGATAGCGCCCCAAGGTAGGTCGCTATGCTAGGAGCATAGCGCCCCACGGCACGTCGCTATGGTCTGGGCAATTTGGCACCCGAGGATACAGAGAGCTGGTTGCTCGTCTGAGCTCGAAAAACGGCTAAGGAAGAGGATAGCGCCCCAAGGTAGGTCGCTATGCTAGGAGCATAGCGCCCCATGTCACGTCGCTATGGTCTGGGCAATTTGGCACCCGAGGATACAGAGAGCTGGTTCGTCTGAGCTCGAAAAACGGCTAAGGAAGAGGATAGCGCCGGAGCATAGGTCGTTATGCTGCTGATCATAGCGCCCCACGGCACGTCGCTATGCTCTTCTTCAAAGAGCACTCCTTCTGCACACAGAAGGAATTCAACATGGTTCAAATTCTTGATCAACACAGCACACAGCAGAAATTCAACATTGCTAACAGCACAATCCTTCACGGCACATAAGTATGACAACATGGTTCACAACACACAAATAAAAAGTCCAACATGGTTCAAATTCTTGATCAACCTCACGCCTAGACGATAATTAGTCCAATTACAAAGACAAGGTTTTAGCACGACGCAACAGAAACGACAAGTGCAAGTCAGCACATCTACTTCTTCTTCAACCTCCTCGTCGTCCTCCTAAGAGGAGGCACAACTGCCTCCTCCGTATCTTCATCGTTCGCCAACCTCCTCAATGCCGAATTAGGCACCGCCCTGTTCGACGCATTTTTCATCCTCACCCTCCTCGTTGGCTCGTTGTAGAGATGCTGCGACACACATCGTCCAGCTGCAAATAGAGCCACAAACATTACGGTAAGAATCTTGTTGGAGAGATGCTACATGCAAGTAGATATTAAAAGTATTACCTGACGGTACAAATATGCCAGCGCCACCGAACCCCAACTCAGATTTGAGTCCCAACTACTTAGGGCCTTGAGCCACATCCACGGAGCGGTCCTGCCACTACTGTCAGCAAACAGGGCACGCGAGATCACGTACCACACGTATACGCGTGCGTACCGCTGAATCACATCATCATCGGCATCATCGGGGCAATGTGAAAAATGCGTACTGATCCAAAGATAAGTCGCCCCGGCTGGTGTTCTATTCTTTTTGGGGTTGGCACTCAGTTGAGGAGACATCCAGATCATACCTTCCATATTTGCTCTCCATCCATCTGAATCTGTGCTGAAACACACAGGTGTACCATCGATAGGGAGTGCCAGGATCATCGACATATCCTGCAGAGTCACGGTCATCTCCCCGGTGCGGAGGTGAAAACTGTGTGTCTCCGGCCTCCACCGGTCAACAAGAGCGGTGATGGCTGCAGGGTTCATGTTCACTGTCGACCGGGAGACAAGCTGGATGAACGGAAGGAGCCTCAGCCTCTTGATGTACGGGGTGTACCTCTCGTCGTATGGCGTCTTCGTGGGGTCTGATACCTCGTGAGACCTTAGACGAAGTGGTTTTAACACCTACAACAACAAAAAAATCTTAGACAACATATTTCATTACAACAAAACGTATGAAACAATATGGACAATATTTGCTACCTTCTCCCCCTCCGTAATGATTTTGGCACGATGCCTTTTATCATACAACTCATCGAGTAGTGCCATCCTACATATTTGCAAAAAATAAAACTAATTACATGCATATTTAGGTAAATCCTAAAATTATAAATGAAACATGAACATATATCCAACAATAGATAAACTACATAAACCATGCTATAGGATTGATAAAATATAATTGCTACATAAACCATGCTATAGATAATCACATGCTATAGGATTGCCAAAATATGAACAAAATAGATATGTCACATATACAAAATAAACATGCTATAAATTACAAACAAATTACGAATAGCACATATACATTTTGGAGAGTGGTTTCCCCTCCACAAATTACCACTATTTAGCATGTACTACAACAAATTTGGAATCTAGATTGAACTAGGGTTTCTAGTAAGAATAGGGCTAAATGACCGGATTTTATGGATGAAAATTGAGGGAGAGGAGGAGAATACCTTTAGGAAGTAGATGAGGACGAAATCCACGGATCTCCCCTTCAGATTGGTCCGGATTTGGTGAAGATCTAGAGGAGGGAGGAGAGAGGGTGCGGGCGGCCTCTCCTGGAAAGAACAGAGAGGAAGAGAAGAGAAAGGAGAGAGGCGCGGGTGCGGGCGGGCGGCTGGGCCTTAACTCGCTATCGCAAAGGATAGCGACGCGCAGCGGGGCGCTATGCTTCAAGGATAGCGACGCGGGCCGCGGCGCTATGCCCGGACTTAGCAGAATTTGGGGCTCGTCGGGCTGGAGTGCTCTCTGTCTAAATTTGCATAGGATAGCGCCTCAGGACAAGTCGCTATGGCAGTGGCATAGCGCCGCGCGCTGAGTCGCTATGGTCCAGCACCTGGGGCCCCACGGATCCACGCTGGCAGGGTCATCGCGACTGACCGGAGGGCGCTATGTAGTGGAGCATAGCGACTCGCGGTAGGGCGCTATGCAAAAGGGTTATTTTTTGAATTAGATTTGAAAAGGGGTTATTTTTTGCTGAAGTTTGACCCAAGGGTCAATTTTGTGAAATTTCACGCGAAACCACCACCGACGATAGTGTGTTGTGGATAGTGTGTTGGGTAGCTTCGGACTGCGGATGAGTTGGCCTAAACGTCGACAGCGGGTGAAAGGGAAGGAAGCACTAGGAGAGGAGACTTCCCCCAATTTCCCCCTTGACCCCGACATTCCCATGGGCGACCCCGCGGGGCCCGAGCCCCACCGCCACCCGCCTCCGCCGTCCCCGCCGCACCCCGACAAGCGGCAGCGCCGCCCCAGCGTCCGGCTCGCCGGCTCCGTCCCCCTACCCTCGCACCTCCCCCACCCACGCCGCATCCCAGTCATCCCGCGCCACCGCAAACCCCACCACCACCATAACCCCTCGGCAAAAACCCCGAGCCCCCCAAATCCCTCCAGCCCCGCCGCCGCCACCGCCTTCGACGACCTCGTCCTCGCCGCCGCCTTCCCCCGCAAGCCCAGGGTCCTGGTTCCGGAGGAGGAGGTGGTCGACGTGCCGGAGTGGCTGTGGGGCCTGGGGATGGGCCGCTACGTCGCCGCCTTCGAGGCGCACGAGGTGGACGCCGAGGTGCTGCCCTGCCTCACCATGGACGACCTCCGGGACATGGGCATCGGCGCCGTCGGAGCGCGCCGCAAGCTCTTCTGCGCCATCCAGAAGCTGCGGCCTCCTTCGCCGCCCTCGACCCCAAGGAGGTGAAAACGTCCTCCCCTGTCCGAGGAATCAGTGCTCTGCTTGCTAGTTCGACCGTAACTTCCTGGGATTTCAGAGGATCTGCGTGCGTGGGTGTTACTAGGTGGCAGGCCTCTCCGTATGTGTAAAAAAAATGTAAAACTACCTTTCTTCGTCGTGAAATCGTAGGATGATCCGTGGTGGTATCCCTAGTGTGTCAATATGAAAATGTTGGAAATGCTAACTCTCATGTTTGTCTGTTGGCTTGTGCTTTCTTGGAATTGGTAGGATGTTGCTTGCTCATGTTCAAATACATAAAGATGAAACTAGAAGTAGCAAGTGGCCTTGGTGATGGATGGGAACGAAGGTGTTGGTCTGTTCCCACCCACCAGTGTTTGATCCCTGTGATTGACATTACTTATTCATAGTATGCACACAAGTCCACAACCCCCACAAGTTTGAGTCCTCCATCCCCTCCTTATCTCTCTTCCATAATCCTCAGATGAAATGGATATGCAGTGCCCACTCCCTTCTCTCTCTACAAAAGATGAATGGATATGTTTTCTTGGATGCACCAGATTGGACTATGTGAAGGAGCAACATGCTCTGATATAGTGGAAAATGAGGGTGCTTCTTATTCTTGGGTAGTGGGCAACATGAACAATCAAATGGAAATTCTAACTCATGTTTATGTTTCTGGTGATTTCTTTGATGTTTGATCCATGATAGCCAGCATCAAACTTTGTCTTGTTCTAGTATATCTGGAAAATTCAGACCCGTTGAGCCGTATTGTACCTTTTTTGAGCATCTCAGCACATTTCCGCCGTAACATATCCTTCATCAGTATGGACGGATAGCAATAGGTGCAGCACCTGGTAAGAGGTTGATCCAATGATCATGAAAATCGAGCAGGAATAAGACTGCAAAGCTTGGCAAAGAGGTCCTGATATTCGTCAAGTAGATCATTCATCCTCCAACATGGACTGCTCAGAGCAAGCAGCTGAGTGAGTCTCAGGCTTTGGTGCCGCGACCCCATGCTCTGTGATCTGAGAGCCTCACACTAGAAGGACAGAAAGACAAAAAAAAGATTCTAAGGAATCAAAAAAAAGTGATCAAACTCTCCATGAGATTCATAGTTGCATTACTCATAGCTTCCTTATACGTAGACAAAGCGGATTCGGAATTATCTTTCCTTCCAAGGATAACTTGTATCCATGCGCTTCAGATTATTAGCCTGGAGTTCGCCACCAGCAGTATAGCCAACCCTACCCTATCACATGCTACGTTTGGCAAAGTCCCATAAATGGACCCAATGTTTGCAACCACTGTGCACCAGGCATGATTTGATACCACCAAGGGAATGAGACAGTCGACAGAGAAGATGGTGCGGTTGATGCAAATGAGTAGGCCACAACAAAGACCCCCACACTAGCAACTTTATTACCACTGGGTAGGTGACGAGCACACATTGATCTGGACGAGGCTCCAGGGTGAGAGCAAGCAGCTTGTCGCTAATAAAAATAATGTGTTGACCCAGAATCAATGAGGGTTATGACCTTAGCAGAGTCGAGGAAGATTTTGAGCTACATGGTCTCATCAGCCCTGATGAACCAGAGTCTAGTCAAGGCGGATAACAACACTTGAGGAGCAATGTCCTCTAATTGCAAGTCGTCATGGGTCAGGTCAGCCTCATCAAAGTCACCAACCTCCAAATACAAGAGACGGAATCAACGGTATCACCAAACGTATTGCTCGTCACATTGAATGCAAAGACCTTGCTTGTGGCGATCTTCCATCTCAGATGAGTAAGTCGAGGAAGCGTGCACCCTGATGAGGAGGTTGTGCCTGCTGTTGGCGCACTCGACCCAGGAATGCTGCTTGCCTCAGTCGTTACAGCTAGGGGCCTTATATAGGCGACTCATGTACTATATTAGGGCTATATACCTAAATGATTGCTTGTCTCAGTCCGTTAGTCGTTACAGCTAGGGGTCTCATATAGGTTACTCGGGATTAGTGCCCTGGACAAACACAACTATAGCTGGAATCAAAACTAAGCTTGACCACTGCAGGTTGTAATGAACCAACTCCGGGAGAATAAATACCTTTTCTAAATAGCCTATCCTATTCCAACTCACGTGCAGCTGCTGTGGGTTTCCTCCTTTGATATGGAACTCCCACATAACATGTCTAGAGACAATTTCTCAGTTCAAATTTTACAAATGTCTTTGCCCACCTTTTATAAGTTGAAGTCGGTAGGATAGCCCCCAACGTTATAACTGGGGGCACCGGGGTTTGGACCCTGGTTAGTGGAGTCGTTATCAAGTGGTAGTTATCTTTTCCTGCTCTTAAAATTGAAATAGTCAAGCTTTGCCACTCGTAGTGTATCCTTTTCTTTTCTGTAGTCACTAAAAAGCAAGTGACATGTCATTACTCCCCATCTTCAAGGTTCATAAGTGACTTTGACACTGATTTTGGGCGAATATAGTAGCGTCATTGTGATGGAAGTGTGGGTACTTTGGCAGCAGTCGAGCACAAGGACAAGGCGCACGGATACGGACCATCTAACGATGGGGCCGTCACCGGTGAAGACCATATCAAAATTGTGCTGCTTAGTTAGGCAAGGGTGTATGGACAGAGCCAGAGCTGGAGTGGGAGGCAATCATGAACACCAAGCTCTGAGTGGTAGTTTCTAGATGTTATGAACGTTAGTACGTTGAATCATCAAGGCAGTTTCATTTTGTTTGTGGTGGGCTGACCGGCAAGAAGGCCAAGAACATAGATGTATTTTAGCAGGAAATAGTATTCTACTATGAAGTTTAGAATTAAACGAGTCTAATTTGTTAGGAGTCATGGTGCAAGTGGATATGGGTTCTCCGCAAAGTTGCCAAACTTGTCCCACATATCACAGGAAGCGGGATCCCACGGGCCAACTGGAAAGTTATGTTCACCTGCGTCCATTCACACAACCCACTAACTGCCCGTGTATCCCACTAACATGCTTTGTGCACCAAGTACTGCAGACTCAACAACACCTGTGATAGCATGGTAAGTGCACGGCGACCGGTGGCATGGAGCTCAACAGATCCACGAAACTGAGTTCACCGAAGTAGGTTGTACCCTTTAGAGGGCTGGAGTTGAGGAAAAAAGGAGGATAATTGTAGAGAGCAAGAAATTACTCTATGTTGGATGGCCAGAATTATGTTGTAGATATGACAAAGTTAGACGCTTTGTCAATGCTTAATGGTGTTCTAGTTTCCCTGTCTTCTAGTTCTTTTTTTTGGGGATCAACGTTTGTAGATTTGCTGCCTTTGTAGGTTTTTAGCTAGGCCAGTCTGAGAAGAATGGGCTGATCTAGGATTGTGCAACATGCCCTTTTTAATATTGGGCCAGACCATGCACAGCCAGGTCTGGCTGCCTATCAGGGAAGATTTCCAGGCCTAGCCAGCAGGCATGCCATCTGGCGTTCCATGCCAGCCGAGAAACTGAATGCCGTAGCCCAAGTGTCGCTGTGTATATATGCAGTTGTAGGATAATTTTAATAAGAGCTGGTAGGACATGGAAATTTGAAGTTGACAAACGAGCATTTCTTAGAGATATTACTTCATACACATTTGGGGCGCTCCTGCTTCTTATATGACGCAGGGAATCCTGCACTTGAGATTTTTCCTGATTTATATGAAGGAATGCCATTTTATTTTTATATTAAAATTATAATTTCTTCTGAGATCTTGCTATCTATTGACATGATGCAGACAGTAAAATATACTTTTGTTAGCCCAGCAGAAATTTTGAGCCTTATGTGTTTTGGTTTGGATCGTGGTTTCTACGAAAGACACTATCTATATATCGAACACCACTTAACCTTGTGGACCACCTTTAGTATGTGGAACATAACGAAGCCTGAAAAGCCATGTACTATATTGCCTGGGGAAGCTGCAAAGTGTATTATCACCACATCATATTTGAATTGAAGTGCTTTATCACTTTATGTACTGTGTTATACTGTTGTCAGTGGTCACGTGGTGGGTCACCAGTGGGTGCACTAGTGTGATTGCCGTTAACAGAGTGATATTCTCACTACCTTATGTATAATTGTATCTTTTTCTGCAAATAAATGTGAACAAGCACATGTTCTGTAAGTCCTGCAGGAGTCCACACTCGGCTTAGTGCCAAGTGTTGTCCTTTTTATACCATCTCACTTTGCTTAGGAAATTCTGTCTTCAGCTTGGTGATCATAACTCCAGATGTTCTTCATGTAATAAGGAAGCAATTGTCAGAAAAAAACTATTTTACGCTTTTCTGCTGATATAAACATTGTCTAGTACATGTTTGCATAGTAATTCTGTTAGATAATTTGTTTTGTCTCACTTGCAAGTTGCTGGCTGAAGCCAAGCAGATACACTGTCAAGTCAATCTGCCTTTTGTTGTTTCTTATGTTACACTTGTTGCATTTATGTAGTTTTATACTTCTAGTGGCAGCTTCTTGGAGGAACTATTTGCTGGTACAGTAGTACTTCTAAGTAACTTTTACCAAGTCCGTGAATTTTAAACTTGCCTTTTGATCAGTTATGTGTTTTTTTCTTGTCATCAACTGTCGGTGTGTGCTGTAGTGGTTGCTACTCACTGGTGGTGTTGCTTTGTCTAGTGATAAAGGGGTCGCCTACCTCACTCTACCCCTGCTTTGTCTTACTCATTTCTGGCATGCTACACTAGAAATTCTTAAACTGTGTTTTCTAGCAGCTACTATCAGTTAGCATCATATTTAGTATATCCTCTGTCGGTGTGACCTCTGGTGGTTTAGTTCTGATTAAATGGTAGTAGTGGTATTGTTCATGCATGCTATGTGTTTGCAAGTCCCTGCTAGCTTTAGATGTAATTCCATTTTCAGTTATTCCTGCATTCTTGTTTCTCTTTTACTTTTTTTTTTCAGGCAATATAGCTTCTGGATACTCTACTAAATGCTTTCTGTATATTGTTTGTATGCCTCTCAACTGTTTGTTTACTTCTGAGTAATAGTTTGCATTTCCTTGTACTTGATACTGACTTCCTCCTAATTCCCTTTTCCACTCTCTTTCATTGATTCTGACTTGCCACCTGAACACTAGGGGATGCTACGTCATGGTGTTCCCATTCTGCTATATTGCAGGCATTATTAGGTCAAGATGTGTGTGTTCTAATATTTTTCCTTCTCACTTGGAGTTTCTGGTGTTGTAGATGTATATACAAGTCGTCAACGTCAACATTGTAATCATGCTTGATATTTTGCCTTGTTTTCCTTTGTTCCTTTTAACCTTGTTGTGTTGGCATTTTTCTTACATCTTCAAAGATAATCTATGTTACTACCACACTTCCACTTTTTGACATAATTTATTTATAAAAATCAGAGCTCGGGAGCAAAAATAATATACTTTATACTAAAATAAATATGAAAGAATTATTTCTCGTAGTTTCCAAGTACACTTACATTTGAGTGTTACCTATAATCTAGTATCCTTGGTGTACTACTATATTTCTCTGTAAATTGTGTGATGAGGATTAGATGTTAGGGGATGGGAAAATGGGGGTATCAGTGCCTGTGGGAAGTAAAAAAACTAATTACAATGTGCAAAAGTAGCTGTGGCTGTTGATGTTCCTTTCCAGGTGCTAGCTCCTGCCGTAATGCAATGTCATGACCTGGTTCATGCTCGATGAGCCGGGGGCCGGCAAAACCGCTGCAGCCTCTGCCGGCGGGGGCGCCAAATGGTGTCGCGGACATGCTGCAGTGTCATCGCTGGTTGAAGGCTCTGACCTCGACAAGTAATATCTAACTGCATTTCATACACAGATAGTTCACGTCAATGCTGATTCACTAGGATCCATTATGCTACACTTGCTGAAGCTGACAAGGTAAAGTATCATTTATGTGCAAGAGTATTTAGTAATTACAATATGTAGACTCAACTTATTTATGCCTGACGCCATATGATATTTTAATATATTAGCCAAACAAGTGTAGCGAGTTTAGTTGTGTAGAAAGTGGGAAGTAAATCTGTGGTGAGCCCATTGATTAGTTGCCTTCATTCTATTTTTTGTTTGCAACATAAGTATTATCCATTTTGGCTGAATTATTTGAGTGGTCGAAACATCGGACATATAATCTGAATATCTGAAGCCCAGTTCCTAAAAGGATTCTTAAAACTAGTCCACAGTGTCGCACATGCGGATTTTGAGTTGGAATATCCTTTTACCCTATAATTTGAAGAAAAAACTTAGATGCTGGAACATCTTTTTGTTGCTGACAAAACCCAGTGTTTAAACTATCTTTTATGAAGATAAGTGAACAGGGGATGTACTGTACTATCCAACTTTCTGGAAGAAGGTCGTACTGCTTTGGGCACAAACAAAAGAACAAAAACTTAGCTCTTGAGTAGTTTCTCTATTATTATGTATAGCAAAGATGTTTCCGATCATTGATGACTTATAAATATTAGTACGGAGTACAATGAAACTTGGCTATTAGATATTCCCCTTGAAAATGATAATATAGATTTATACTTGAGAAGTATTTATGTGTGATTACACTTAAGAGTTAAGATCAATTTTCTAACACAAAATTTGAAAATTGGAGGTCTACACGGTGACTGCTGACATTCAATGTACCGTGTAACTGCACTGCATATCTACTCGCTAACAGTGGAAGCACAACTGAGATTATTTACGTGGACAGCACACCTAGCTGTCAATAAAGAGACTAGCTACAAACACGTGGAGATAGTGAAAAGGAACCATGTCTACTAAAGAACATTAGTGCCAACGGTTTGGCTGAAATTAAGAAGTGAACAATCATTACAAAGTGCGATAGTTTTTCTTTTTAGGGACAAAGTGCAATAGTTATCAGGTAGTGGTCCGTGTATTATTGGACCCCCTCCAATTGTGATTCTGCTCGTACGTGGCGCCTAATTTCCGATCGACTGTTTCTTTGTGAGCTTAGAAAGGGAAAAAGATGCTAATTAGAATAACAAGGCGCAAATATACAAATTACAGACCTGCCCTTTTTGTCCAGGGGAACACATCCACTGGACATTAACAACATGTTATCAAAACATTGTTAGCTTTAGTGTCGTGTTCTCGTGTTACTTGTGTAGAAGTAACAGGATGACATGGGGTTTATAAAATATTTACCCACATATGTTTTTGATCAATGCATGGGTTTTAAAAGTTCAAAAAATGCCACCTGTTTCTGAAAAGACAGTTGAATTTCTTTTGAAAGGAATGTGGTGGGGAAACTCCACAGCGAGTTTTTTTATTGTTAAGAATCCAAATTCACGGCCGTGAGAAGTTGAAACTGAGTGGTTGGGTTCTAGCTACATCCACTCCATGGGAGTGTAAAATTGTACCACGGTTAGAAAAAAAAATCCCTATCACGTGAGGTGAAAAATGCCTCAATTTGTTTTCTTCATTTCAACTAGAGCGTAAAATTATTTACGAATTCCCTCCCATGAAGTATTTCCATGTTAGAAATATCTAAAAAAGGAAAGTTCATTGGTTAGATTCAACCAAATAAAAAGGAATAAGTGGTGGTTAGCTCCTCACCGACAGCCATCTCTAACTTGTGAGTTGCACGTACGCCCCTGGGATACGTGACACGCAAGAGTTTATGGCCACAATTGTCCGAGCGAACAAACACCACACACCTACCTGTGATGGAAGGAGTAAATGCTGAGACATCACTTCGAACCAGAATTTCTCTCCATTAGTGCGAAAATTCAGTTGTTTCCAGTATACCCTGTCAAATTTCACAAAACACTGCTTTCTAGATAACATGAAAGAGTCATATTCTTCTGGACTGGTGAGTGTAACTTATACCATATATAATCAGGTTTGTCGATTTCACATAATGGTTTATAAAAGCCTTTGGTAGCATCAAGTGAGCGGCGATGTTCATGTGAGGTTCTCTCACTTGTTTTACTCATTTCTAATAGGTGCCAGAATAAATTGCCCAAATAGCTTTGAGCTCATTTTTTGGTTGATTGCTCAGTATGAAAGGGAGCATTTTCTATGTACACGTGGATATCAAAGGTTCGGCACGAGTAGAAGAATGCAACATTAGACCTAACTACAATAGGGTTGTTGGTCCCTTGCTCTCATGAAGGTTGCTCAAGCTCCTATTTTGGAATTAGCTTCAAATGTAACATGCTTAGGGGCATTAATATTAATGTAATATAGCTGGTAGGGGTCACGGGCACTGCAAAAAAAAAAAGACGAACTATCTCATGGACAAGTACAAATAGCTCACGAGATAAATCGTACTATTAGTTTCTAATAAATTAACACACACATATATATATAGACACACACGCGTGCAGTCTCAGTTAAATTGATAATTTATATAAGTTTTGTTTTGTCGGGACAAAAATATATGACCGGATTAATTTCTCAAGACACGACAACTTGTATATAGTAAATATATTGGATATTTTGAATTTACATTATGAATAGTTCTTGAAATTTTACTGAATTGTTCTTATTTTCATAATTTATCAAACCTCACGCTCCTAGAGGTGTTTGTTTATAAACTAACCATGAAACTGTATTTTTTCTATAAAGGTAATATCAAGGACTCGACTCATTGCCAACTTGAATCTGTAGACAATTCTCTACAACGTATCGAACCGCACCAGTGCAACCGGGGGACCCTGCTAGGAGAAGATTCTCATCTCGCCTGCTTATTCTTGCATGCGGAGTGAGCCATGCAGCGAAGCAAATTCTTTTTAATCCCATGAGTCGAACCAAGAACTTGGTTCGCTTTTCCGTGTCAGAATTAGTCGATGCTCTAGTATGTGTTCAATCGATTCAATAGGCTGTTTGAGTCGCTTTTTTCACATATAGTGTATGGTCTCATGGTGAAACCAATTGCAGTGCCACCCTACATGGATAGAAAAATACAGTCTGTTTGACCTTAGAGCATTTGCATTGTATCTCTAAGGTAGGGCATTGGCTAGGATAACATAATAGCATTCAAACACAAAAGATCTTCCTATTCGTAGGTGGTATACAACTACAATTATTCCTATTGTTTTGATACATGGCGTATTGGCTTTGCCATAGAGCTATCTAAAGATCCATCTTTCCTGGATTAATGATTACTTCAATCCATACCCAATAGATTGAAAATCATGACCGGGTGTGCGATATATACCATGCAACAAACATGTTATGAGGGCAGGGTGACCCTGCTGATTCATTAAGAGGTAGATTTGTAGTTTAGATACTAGATTTTGAATGTTTGTTATCGTATGTATCCCACATGATTTTAAGTTATTTGTAGTTTTAATAATATTAATAATAATATAATGTTAGTGCTTACTTAGACCGAAGAATCAAATTTAGTCTCAAGTTGTGCTATACTTTCTTTCATATTTACCTATTTTGACAAATTTTTAGATCATGACACTTTTCTCCACATTTCAAACCCATGTTGCAGCTATATAGAACATCGTATTCACGCTATTCCAAAATTCATTGAAAATAAAATACAAGTTTTCTAAACAGTAAAAAATAAATGAAAATGGGCATTCGGGTAACCGTATACCATCACTACATATATACTGTATGAGCTAGGTGGGACTTTTATATATGCTGGCCAATAGACCCGCAGAGGGTTACTCCAAGGTCAGTTGTAAAGGCGGTACCCCTATTTCACAAGGAAACGCTCTCGTAGGACAAGGAGGACTACCAAGAGACTTACTCCTGGACACCCAAAAGTCCAACTTGCACGATAAGAAGAAGTATACTCCGAAGGAAGGAGGTCACCACCTAACTACGACTCTAAAGGAAGACCCAACACCCCGCAAGAGCATCAAGTTATATTTGATCTATCGAAGCAGTGTCATCAAAGGTTACATAAGCCATATGGGTGTAGAGCACTTCACTTAGTTCACCCACATATGCCCGTTATTTTCCTCATCGAACTCTCGGGGTTCGTCCTTAAACAAATTTGTACTTTGTTCCCACGTAATACCAATTCATGGTCATAGGTGGCTGCTCTTATTTACACCATTAAAGTTATAGTGTGTTTTAGTTTAGTATGTTATAGTTGTAAAAATGTCTAGAACAAGTATTATCAAAATTTGGGTGAATATAGGTGAGATATGATTTTTTTTCATCTAAGGATAAGATATTGTCAACTTGTGAGTGTGAGGTGGGAGTACTTATTTTGTTTTGTTGTGTGGTATGCTCAATCACCATGTGTTTCAGGACGCAGATTTTACCCAGATCCAGTCCCCTTATGCGCCATTTTCATTTTAAGGCCATGCATATAAGAAAACATATATATTGTACTTACATATTTAAGAGAATTTTGGTAATTATCTTGTATTTCTTGTGACAATACCTTTAGCTAGGTGTAAAACTAGTGAACTACATAGGTTAAGCTATGGAACAATATACAAGTTTAGGGTAAATTTATGAACCAGGCGATCTATGACATATCGGTTCACATAAGTCGTGAAAAGAATGGGTTTTACTTGGAAAATTTCCTACTAATAAATTATGGGTTCTCTTAAATAGCTGGGCTAGCAGTATGTACCACCAATATCCTATGGAGATGATACCATGAATAACATACACCATCAGGATACCTAAATTAAATAAGGACTGTGCTATTAAGAGCACGTGTCCTAGATTAGTTTTCCGTGGGCACGGACGTAGATAGTGTTGTAAGTATGCCATGCATGCAGCCACATAGATTCCTTTTGCTTTCCAAACTTTGAAATGATTTATCTCTTGAACCGTAAATAATAATTCAGATCCGTTTTTACGGTTGGCTTTGTCGTGACGAGATCTTTAAAACTAGATCCCATATTGATATATTTTGACAACTTTTTTCCTGACCCTAGTTGCCGGATTACACTCACTTAGTCACCAGGTACCGATAAGTTAGTTACCAGGTTAAAAACAAATGGTTACCATACTCTTCAAACTTCTCTCTTCATCAACTTAACCCTTTGATGACGGTAATTCCGAATTTTAGGTGTTTAGAGGTGATCAAATACTCACTCTTTGAACGTGTAGATCATGAATATCACATAAAACATGTAAAAATTGCCTGGTAACTATGTGTTATTTGGGTGGTTACTGTTAACCACAAATATGGTAACTACAGTATTATAACCTGGCAACTGACAACGAAAGAAAAAGTTCGTCAAAACATATTAAGATGAGATCTTGTTTCAAAGTACTCGTCGAAACAAAGCCAACGGTGAAAACCGACCATCAATTGGATTTCCCGTTCAAGAGATAATTTATTTTGAAATTTTGGTTGTGAAAGATTCTTACATGTGCATGCATGCATGCGTTGGTCAGGTTCCAGTATAATTTTCACCCGCCGGACGGATGTTCGTGGTAGGGCACGTCTCCTAACTAGAATAATTGATTAAATAAATGATATATATATATCGGGGTCATGGAAAAGTACTGTCGGGACATGCTAATCATTTCCACGCATATCACGCCTTCGTGCATGCATGCATCAATGCATGCATATATGCCCCCCTTCTGTTGCACGTGCATGCATGGTGCAATCGGGATCACACGCGTGCACTACACATCGATCTGTTCTAAGTATTTCACAGCATGCATACAAAAAGAAAAGCTTGCATCACATCAGGCTTTATTAATTTAAACTGTGCATTCTAATGATACAAAAACAAAATTGCTGTTAGGTCTGACGTCCATTTGTACGCGAAAGCTCCAGCATGCATATGCATGACCACCCAGCTGCATGCGCGACCGACGTCGGTGCTAACACCATACTCCCTCCGTCCGCCAAAGAGTGGACGTCTAGGGTCCAACGTTTTTCCGAAAATAACTGTACGTCTACATGTTCCAGTGGCAATTTTGCATTTACCCCCTCAGCCTGTGCCTCGAAATCACCCAAGGCACTAACCAAATAAGGAGAACCGTGCCACCTGGAGCTATATTAGCTGACCGGGAGCATTTTCCCTGTGATTAATGAGGCATGGTCATTAAATGTGTACGTGAATCGAAGCAACAACAGTGTTGGCCGGTAGCTTAAATGAGAGGATGAGGGGGTATTTTGCAAAACCGTTAATTTGTCTTAGAAAATGTAAACGTTCACTTTTTGGCGGACGGAGGGAATATATAATATTAGGCCCTGGTCATTATCTGCTGCAGTACCGGCGAGTGACCTAGCTAGTGACAAGTGACGATTATATAAATAATCGCTCGTAATTTTCGATTTCGCTAATAGGTCAAGCAATTAAGCTGGGACGTCCACTTCATGGTACGCAGCTGTACCAGGCGTATATTTGTAGCTTACTGCTCTATGTAGGTAGCAGGTAGTTCGGCCGGTACTGTAGGTAGAACGCACATAGCCATCGTTGGATTAGTTAGAGTTTTACTACTATAACCTAATGAAATGTCGGTAGCATGATCGAATCAAATACTCCGTCCCAAAATAAGTGTCTCAGATTTGCCAAAATGTGGATGTATTTAGACATGTTTTATGTATAGATACATCCATTTTTTGTCAAATTTGAGACAGTTATTTTGGGACGGAGGGAGTAGATTTCTCCTAGGTATAGGAGTATCTGTTACTCCCTCCGTCCACTTTAAATATCGCCACGAGAAAGCAGCGTTAGTACAAACTTGGTATACAACTCACGACAGTTTTTACGGATCAAAGGTACTCTCACCGTTCTAAATTAGATAATTTCCTTTCTCCACATACGGATGTATCTACACATGTTACATCCACACGTGGTTAAATGGAAGACATCAGGTTTAGAACTAAGGGAGTAGTAGTTTCTTTCAGAGCTTGATTTAGTTACCGGGTCTTAGTGCAACCGCTTAAACGAAATTAGTTGTAAATATGTGTACTGTTATGTAAAAATAATGCATGCATGCCTTATTTTGCAGCAAAATACTGCTCATATTTAGGCCTGCTTATTGCTGCTGTTATGTACAGAAAATGTACAGCTCATATTTAGGCACACAAAATTAGTTCTAAATATCCCTACTGTTATCTTCATGTTGTAATTGTTATGCCAAAAACGGTTTGCGCATACACGGACTTCATTTCTTACACAACAACGAAGAAAGCGAGGAGAGAGAGAGAGATGCCACAACATAAATCAAGTGCCTATACATGCATTATTGAACCACTACTCTAGCTAGATGATAGATCAGTGTATAGAGCGTATTAAAAGTGGGTGGGAGCAACCATGCACGATACCGACTGGACAAATATAAACAATTCAGTATCATATACTCTCTTCGTTCCGAATTAGTTCCTCAGCTAGTTGACATAGATTTATTTAAATATTGGTTTGCTTAGACATACTTTATTCTGTATATACATTCATTTTGAGATAAATCTGGGTAGACTAATTTAGGGAGAGAGTAATTTCTTCAGACATGAAATTTCATGTTACAGTTTTCATAGGTAATAATAAGAAAATACAAATTAAGGGCCCCTATCCAACAAATGCCAGTGGAGGGCCAAAAACCCTATTTTCCCTATCGTCACCTAAATGATATAGTCGTTGGCTGCATTGTATCTGTCTAGCCACCGACATGGAATTCAAGCCCGACGTGTCCAACAATTACCGACGGAACTGTATGTTTATTTGGATGTGTGTTAAATTATGGAGATTGTGTATCAGTCAAATTCTATAAATATGTGTCAATTCTGCCAAATAGACTTGGCTAGCTGGGCCACACTGCTAGCTCAGATCATCCACCCAGTCAGCAACCACATCATAATGTCATAATTAAGGTTATGTTTTCTGAATGGGGGAAATTATTTGTCACGATTCCACAGTGAGGTAAAGTCCCTATTGAGGTTAGTGATTTTGTAATTTTTGATGTTGCATGTGTTTATGAGACGTGTTTTTTGCTCCAAACACACAAGCGAGATGTGACAACTTTGGCCGTCTTCTCCATATGTTATGTTCATGTTCTAAATGTTTGGTGGCATCCCAAGCATTGACCTCTATGCTGCATACTTAGATTGGGATTTGTTGAACATACATAATCTTTTGTAGCCTGCATGGAGGTTTTCGAAGTGCTTCGACTTTTTTTTGTTTGTTCAGTTTCTATAAATATGGTCACACTTCCATATGAACCGGCTAGAAAGTGTAAAAGCCGGTACAATATGCGGGGTTAAGGAATCATGAGCCATCTTGGTCTGGAATCACGCCGCAAGCACTTGTTGTGACGATTCGTCAAGCACTAAAATAATGGTTGTATTGAAAGTCAAACAACGTATGACACGGTTGAAACATGAGACTAGTCATAGTGGCGGTATCATGTAGTATCATGTATACTGTGTTGGCAAAAAGTTGACGTGTCAGTGTAGTTAATTATCAGAGAAAGGCTATTGGTATTATAGGTACATACCGTCACATAACGTATTTAAAGACAATAGGAGTCTATAACCTAACAAATGCTTTACTGTTTGATATCACACATATGTTACACCCGTATCATATGCATGATACTAGTTTATGATATTCCCATTATGAATAGTTTGAGTGCCTGGCAAGTGCATGTATGAACTGTGTTCCACTAGATTCTTCGGTAAGTTCAAATTCATTTCAGGAGAGGTGTTGAGTATTCCGGTTAATTATATTTTTCACCAGACATCCCTGTCCGCTGTCATGTTTTGGGATGTTCGAAAACGGTATACTCTCATGCAACTAACATTTACTCATTCAACACCGAACAGGCGATAATCCCTATTGATCGATCTAGTTTCTGCACTTTGCTGTGACTAGTTCTTCGAGCTTAAATAACTCGTTTCCAGTTAGACGGGTCTTAGTGGTGTCGTCTAGGTGTGATAACATAGAGATTTTCATTTATTACTATGTTTTAAGATTTTTTTTCCAGGAAGTGCTATGTGATACTATTGTATGTTACTTCCATTTGTTTGCATCCTATTTATTTATTTGCCACAGCAGATTGACGTGCATGTTACTCTCACTATGAGTACATTACATGGGTAGTCTTAATTATAACATTTTAATATAAATTAGGAGTCAACGATCAATGCATGTTTAGTGTGATATAGGAGAGGTGAGAGAAATGATTTACATGGATATGAAACATATAAAATCTAAGAAAATCACAACTCCCCCATATATAAATTGATTAAATATTTTCCAAAGAGCCAAAATGGTTGGTCCCATAAAAGTAGTAATGCTACATTCAGTTTTGAATGATTTTCCAAATTGCTTTATTCTCATAGTTACCTGTCCAATATATGCTAAGTTGCTAACACTAACGAGCACGAGTTGATCAATTGGTATCACACACAAGTAGGGGTGCCATCACCCTCATAAAAAAAGAATATAGCTACTAGTTGTATTTGCTTGCAGCAGGGTCGATTATACATGTCAGGTCCACCCGATCGTCCGGCTGGATCGCAAGACTATTAATACTAATAATGAGATCTTCTCTACAGATACATTCACATCTATGCAACCTCTAGCTAGCTAGCAAGCAAGCTATATCTAGGTTACCAGTCAGGGCAGCAGGATGGCATGCCACAAGCACAAGCAGAGATTGTGGTGGTCTATAGGATGGTGCATGACTTTCATCGAATTAGGTGAGACACCTCTTTTTTGGGACAGTAATATCTTCATTTAAACTCAATACCCCTGACACGTTTCTTGCCAATTTAGTTTCTACAGAATTAGAGGTGCCGAATACGCATTTACGTCTACTCCGAAATAGGGTTAGGCATTGTGCTTGCATAGGCATAGTATGCATCCCTGCATTGCATGTCCCACAGAAAATTAAAAGGGGGGCAATAAGAATAAAAAAAATCCATTAAAAACTTCATGTAACTATCGTAGCTGGAGATTTAGAGTTTATTTTGTTGATTAGTATGGTCAGTGGAAGAATTTTACTTTTCAATTGATCTATATATGCTCAAGTCAACAATGTCCATAAATGGTTTGTTGGGCTTTTCTCATTGAGGCAAAATTGACAAGTGTTAAAACCTACCATCACTGGTGGAAAATAAACCCTAGAGTCTTTGCTAACCCGAAATCTGGAAAGCACGCATTGGGGGCCTATTAAACACTACTCCCTCTCTTTCTAAATATAAGATGTTTTAGCATTTTTCACATTTGCATGTATCTAGACTTTTAGACATATATTTTAATGTGTATGTTACTGATTTCGCTCCGTATGTAGTATACATAATGAAACTAAAACATCTTATGATTAGGAACGGAGAGTGTCTAACCCAAGGAGTGAAGCAGTTTCCTACTTTTTAGCTCCATGTCCAAGGTAGACACAACGAAATCAAGGAGAGCATGCACACCAAAGAAATTGGCGAGCCTTAAGCATACAGCTATCAGTTTTGCTACAAAAGCTTGAACACAAGCTCGAAAGAGAAAAATCTAGAGAGTCCTTAATCATGGGGTGGCACCATGATGTAACGCGTGGACGGACACACCTCACCTACAATAGCAACAAAGACCTATGGGAATTCCGACGTCTAAACTACTGTCCGTAGCTCCAAAGCTCCTTTCACCTACCAATATTTGGCGCTGCCACTTTAAACTACCATACCATACAAATACTCTAGTGACGTATATGCCCTTCTTAGGGATGCCTAGCTTCTACCTGTCACTCTTTCCTCCAAACTTGTTCTCTAGTGCTTTGTCTTTTCTTTTTTAAACTGCATATTAATGGCACAAAAATAGAAAAAAGTTCAACAGAGCGAGAACTTTTTGGTCTTTAGGGCTTATTTTGATGACCCTACTCAGTCACTTCCATCTCCATGTGGTACATGTAAGAAACATATTTGCTGGATAATTTTTGCTATGTAGCTCTTTCGGATCACGTGATGGCTGAACGGATACTCTTTTCATATGTTTGGAGCACACGGGACTTACATGTGTTGAGGTCAGCTAAAGTAACAGGGCTAATTATCCAAACCTAATGCCTAGGAGAACAGTAAAATCACTGTTCTGAAGAAAATAAAACAGGAAATTAAGAACGCAAAAAAGGTGCAACCAAATTCGAAAACCAAAGTAGAAAAACAACAATAGTAGAAGGATGAGACATGCATGGCATACCTGTGAATCGTCCTCAAGACCGAGCTTGTTAACCAGGTACCTCATCACTACTCTAACTGTTATCCTCCCGTCTCTGCTGGCCATGCATGCATCAACCAAAAGACATCACAGAAAGTCAATGTGGCATGATCAAAGGCATTAAAATAATTGCCAAAAACACAAAATACGTAAATTTACTCAAATCGAGAATCGATTGCTAACACATGCATGAATTATTAGATGTTCATTTTGGAGAAAGGAATTAAGGCAAAGTGTAGTTAGGAGCTAACCTAACCCTCAAGTAGCTCCTGGGTATCTGCGGCAATGGCGGCTCTCTCCTCCTGGATTGGATCAACGGCAACCACATGAGCTAACAACCCACATTGGCAAACGCCCAGAATCTGGGCACGTAGACGTAGACGTAGACATGCAGAGCGTACTCACTGGTTCTGCGCCGCCTGGAGTAGGAACCACGTGCCGGCCTCGTGAGCGGGCGGAGGCGCCGCCGCGACGACTGCACCCGCCGCCACCGATGATGCGGAGGACGGCGAAAAAGAAATTGCTGGGAGTGGAAACAGTGAAAGCCCCATGTCCGGCGGGGAAGTAGCCGGTTGTACGGACGTCGAGGTGCCTGCTTCATAATCGTTTCTTGGTCGTTTCCGGCCTAAAAACGACGACGGTGAAGGCGAGCCTGGGGACTGGCCGATCCCGAGCTTCAGCCAGGAGCTGGTGTCACTGCTGCTGCCGCTGCTACTGCTTGTACTCGGCTCCTGAGCGCCGCGCGGCGGCGAAGATGGGGCTGGCGTTAGCTCTTGTTGCGACGTGGGGGATGTGTCTGTCTCCTTCCTTTGCCGGTGGGGGTGGGAGGGGTCCTGTGCCATGGGCCTCACGCTGCTCCAGCGGCAAAGAAGCGACGACGACGGCGGCTGTCGGTGGTGGCTTCTCCTGAGGCAAACGCTGACGGCGGCCGGCCCATGGGCTTGAGGGAACGGCCGGAGGAACGTCACCATCCTCTCATGCCTTCTCCTCTCTCGTGGTGTTGCGCCGCACCGTGGCCGACACCATGGAGATCGAGGAGGAGAAGGCGCAACAGGAGGGAGAAGAATGTTCAAAGGGGAATGGTGCCTTTCATATAGGTAGAGGAGGCCATTGTACACAGTACATTACACCCCGCAACCCACTCTGTCTCTCTCTAACTAAGTGCTACAAAGTACAAACGGAGAGCGGGAGGGAGGGAGAAGGTAAGCTGTCAAGGGTTTCTGTACAGTGACCCACTTTGATCTCTAGTACCGGACGGATGGATGTACTACAAGACAGGAATATTTTTTCCCATTTCTTTATGGGAAAGACATGCTGAGATCATCGAATGCCATGCACTTGTGCTGTGGTGTCATCGTGTAATGATGATTAGCTTATGGTTAGGTCCTTAATTAGTGGCCATGCCTTTCTTCTGGTTTGTATGCTTGTGGTTATGCATGGGTGGAACACATGGAGTGTTAGAGTGCAAGGGGTAGATCGATGCATGCATTTTTATGGTTTGTTTTAGCTGAGACATGGGCCTTATTGCATCATTCCCCCTTCCGCTCATGTCAAAAGACCAATCCGACGTCAATCGACCATGTGCTTAAAGGAAAATACTTCCATTTTTTTACAAGGGACGCTCTATTACTCACAATAGTTCGAGCAATACACCTGCCTCTACATCACAAAAAAAATGCACATAGCCGCAAAACGTTCGAAACATAAAAGGCATGGAAATGCGAAAAACTAATAATCATGGAAAACTGTGATCGTCTATGGCAAATCGGTACATCACGATACCATTCATGTTGGATAAAAATATGCATCTTCAAACCGTGTAGACTTCTCCATAAACATGTCTCAGTTCTCCACACTTTGTAGAAAAGCCCATAAACGGAACAAACTTTGTATACTGGCAGATGGCCTCTTACCATTAAAAAACTTTAAAATAACTTCATCTAGTCATGTGTGACAAAAACAATATGGTGTGTACAGGTGGCATATGTGCTAGCTCAGCTCGACTCGTGACGAGACAGGCGGCAGAGGAGGAGGGTAGGTAGCTCTCTTATTCTTATACTCATACACCAAGTGGAAGAGCTTTGCTTATAACGTGGTGCACCACTTTCTAAACTAGCACTGTGAGCTGAACTTTAGTGGGGCAGATTGGGCATCTGAGATTTATACGAATTATGCAAATAGAAAATAGGCCGGGCCAAAGGCCAAAATTCCAACATGTCTAACACAATTGGGTTGAACTTGCTGAATTACAAAAGTCAAGGACAATTACAACAGAAACCTTGTTGGTTTTTGCTAAAATAAAAAAGAAAACCTTATTGGCTTGTTGCACTAGCCGGTATTGATCTTTATTGTTAACTGATTCAAGAAATTTAAGTGCATGTGCGTTTTTTATATAATGGATTCCCATTAATTACCCTATATTTCTTTCCAGATGAATTTCAAGTTACTTCGAGAGCTGACTGATAAAGCAGTCTGTAAATATAACTGTGATTCATTATCTAGTTGAAGCACTTGTGCCCATCTGACCATCGGGTTACTGGGTTGTTCTTTCGGTATCTTTAATTTGGTGATGTAAACCTTGTCTTGGCTGTTCGTACTGAATTTCTGGTTTGTTTATCTGTTTGTTCAGCATATACTCTAAAGCAGTTGAAGTCTGGAACTTCCCCTGTTTTTTCTCATATCATTGACCAGAAGGATTATCTGAATGTTGAACTGTGACATTTGTGTTTAAGCTTTTCTGACACTGCAAACAGTTTCAGTCAGTTAATCATTGCAATACCATGGATTAATAATTTAATTCACTTTTGGGGTGCGTAAATTAGCACAAATTTGCTTATCTGGCATGTAATTATTTGAAGCATTCGGTGGATGGTATGTTAGCGGATGATACGCACTCATTGCCCTTGTATGGTGCTCTTTCAGTGTCTTTTTTACTGTGCCCAGTCTTTTTCTTTCTGGTTTCGTCTGACGATGAATCATACAATGCAATACTTGGAGCACTAAGTTCTGTTAGTTGCGACCAATGTTTCAAAGTATCAAGCAAGTTTCATTTCAGCGACAACCTTCAAACATTTCGTTTTCTCAGGTAGGCAGTCCAAAATTGTGCAAGCAGGTATGCATCAAAGAATATTTCTCAACAGCTTAGCCCCATAAACGTAATGCAAAATACTGCCGGAAAATAAACAAAGGGTCTTAAGAGTACGAATGAAGTAATTGAAAGGCTTATGCAGTGTTTTAGCAGGATTTAAAGATTTCTTATTCCTGGTCTGGTAGGGAACCCTGTAGGGCATGTCGGTATTGCCATTTCTGTTACATGTAAGCTGAATCCTATTACACCAGCTTATTTTACTTGTCCTTTCAAAAAAGCTTATTTTACATTGTAGTCAGTCCCACAACTCCATACATATTTTGCTATCACCCTAAAACAAGAACCAATTTTCAGAAAAATGTAGCTTCCCAATTTCGGAGTAGTTCATAAGTGGGTACCGGACAATTGGACAAAAGCTAGTCAAGGATTTGACCGCTTACTATTACCATCTATCTTCTGCAAATCGAATTGCATTTCTTACACATTATCTCCACGGCACCTATGTTTAAGCACCAAGAAATATGTGAAATAGCATTGGCAAGTTGGAATACTGCAGCACTGCCACCTTAAATCTCTATTAATAGAGGTACTAACATCCACACTGCCTTTTTCCTTGCATCGTATGGTTAATTCCAGGTAAACAATAATTCATATAGTATTTAAGTTACGTGGCATGTAACCCTTACACATGTCAGTCTTAGGTTCGCCTAATGAGAATGTAGTCCGCCATAATTGAGCAACTTCTGATAATCCCATCTGTCGGTGTGCGAATTGTATCTTTGGCGACAGTCAGTACTCCACATTGCAATACCTATTTTCTTTGATGTTTTAATGGTGGTTTGGATGAGCTTAATTAAAGGCGCCTCCAAGTGCATCATCTGTTAATCAAGTACAATGTTCAAATCCACATTTCGCTTTCAGGGCATGTCGCTGTTGCAGATGCTCTGTGCCCTCCATTTTGGTTATGCCTCCATGGCTCTCCTGCTGGTACCTTGACTTGGCAGTAATACTAGCTTGCACCTCCTTTTCCATGACGCGGACCTCCTACTATCCCTTCTCTGCACTCTCTTCCCACGAGGTTGACCTGCTACTTGATCACTTCCAGATGCTGCTTCAAGGCACTTCTTCTCTTGTGTGCCACATGGCAAGGTCGTTAGGTCAGGCTGAGCATAATTTTCGTTTGTGCTTTTGGAGCTTTCCAAGTCTCCCACATGATCAGCGCCTAGTCTTCGCCTTCTACAATATTGTTTCGGGTGAAAAACAGGTTACTTGCTGCTGTCAAACTGGACTTTGGTTGCATCTCTGAACAATTGTACCATCTCTCTCCATTTGTCTGGTTAGCCGGTTCAGATTGCAGCTGTTTCTACTTTTCTCCACCATATAAGCCAGTATGAGCAACACATGACAAACAGTTATTGATTACAAGTTTTTGCTCGTTAGGTCAGGACTGACGGCCATGTTATCAGGGCACGTAAATGGGGATTGAGAACAACCGGTGCAGTGAATGTCGATAACAGGATGGGAAAGAACAAGACTATTCAGGGTTCAGACTTAACCTGCTACCATTGCAGTTAGCAATCTCTTTTGTAGTATTTCTAGAACTGTAAACACGAATTGGTTTGCAGAGCTGAAGGTATGAGACATTCAGACTTACAAGGGGGCAACGGGTTGAAGACTCGATTCGAAAGGAGCGTTACAACGTTCGTCTGAGCTGATATAGGACATCCTCCCACGCTCGGCCCGTAGGCCAGCCCACATATCAATACGGCCCAATGCCCACATGACTAACACACTACCGCAACACAAAACACTACAGTTAACTGAAACTAACTGCAAAAAACATTTAACTTAACGCGCATGGCGCAACACTTTTTCAGACAACAACCGCCCACAGGATCAGGTGTTACAGGACAAGGCGAACCTAGGGCTCAGGCGCGTCCTAGTGGACACACAACCAACAAGTCGCACTGAAAATCCTAATATCGAAGAACGCATCATCTACAGACGGGATACCGCAGGGTTCACATACCGATACCCGATACACGCACCAACTATGCCACGAAAAACTCTCATCTCGATTTGGCACTACAAAATACCTGCAACTTATCCGGTTAGAACTGGCGATTATAGGCAGGAGCAAGCATTTCCGCCAAGGCGCAACTCACCGACAGAACAGATTAGCAGTTCTGAGGATAATGTGGTCAAGCCACCTCGGGGCCATCTGCCAGCAGTCCCTCTTCCAGGGTGGCAGACAGAGTATCTTCCGATCTTGCTCTTAGGGCACCTGGGTTCATCTTCCGGATCACCTCCCTCGTGTAGATGAAGATCTTATGTACCACATCGCAGAATTCACTGTACGAACAAAGAGATTCGAGTGAAAACAGTATTAGTTATGCATAGAGATTTTCTTAACAGCAAAGGAAAGATTGGTGGTACTCACTTCCACGGATCATCCCCAACAAGCATCATATCACCATCAGTGTCGGTGTACACAACCATCCAGTTCTTGCAGGAACTGTTCAACTCACCATCGAAGTCAAACATCTGATCCAGTTCAGCAATCAACTCATCATAGCACGTGAACCTCATCAGATCAACCGACCTGCCAAGTGCAATTCCTTGTTTGTGGACCTAAAATGGGCAGCATCAAGTCATATTCAACACACAAAAGATGGGCAAATGTGGCCAGGGTAAGGTAACAGGAGAACGTTCCGTTCCACCCATGCTAATACCTCAGAAATAAATTCCTGGAAACTAGAGTCTTCTGATCTACTGTTTTCAGTATATGTTGCTATATATCTGTAGTAGCTCTAAGATAACAGAGTTATCTAATCAGGACTAGTAACTTAGCTTCAGAATCTTGTGGGCATGTTATATATATTTGGCCCTTTGACCTGAAATAATGCATCATTTATCTTCCTATATTCCATATTGTATGTCAGAACTATGCATGACATTTTTGCGAGCCAAATTACATGTTAAAAGTATCTTGATGGAATACGATGACAACATGATGCCAGTGTCAAGTTACTATGACAGTTTTTCAAGTATTTGTTAGGTTCAACACATAAAAGTTGTTTCCTGATTACTAGAGCAGTGCCGACACGAAACCACCACAGGCCTGAGAAATTAGTTTAGCTATACATTATCAGGGAGATTAAAATCATTAAATACCTGCCAGGTTTTTTTTATGTTTAAACCTGTGACAAACCTAGCTCTCCAATAAAGGCAACAATATTGCACAAACAACCAAACTGGAAAATCAAATCAGCAACACATGGAGCTACCGTCGAAACTATTCCCATTTCGCGTGGCTAAATAAAATAAGGTGTAAGAATAGCAAGAGTAGTATACCTTCTTGCAGCTTCGGGTGGACGACGTTTGCATTTTACTCTGTGTGTTAGCTTCTGGACAAGACTGGTGTTTCGCCATACCAGAATCTGACTGGGTTGCATCAAGTGGATTCACATGTTTGGAAGGATCACAACTATTATCAACTAGAAGCTCTTTTGCAGAATGAGGGGTTTGGGGCTTCCAATCATATGCAACATTTGGTGGGGATATCAGAGGTTCAGATTTCTCAGGTCTGTCAAGAGGAATCCCAAATAGCATGCACGGAGAACCTTTAGTTTTCCGGAGATCTTGAGCAATGACCAATGGCTGCACCTTGGTTAAATTTGATGAGGCATCATCTATGTGGGAACTCATCGTAGCATGGTCAAACCAACTAGAGGGGCACTGCTCAGTCCCACGGGCCTGAAGTTGAGTGAAATCTCCATTCCAACTAATTTTGGTATTTTCTGTCCTTGAGGGAGTGTGTTGTCATACGTCGTTTGATAATCACGTTTGTCCACCCCAAAACCGGCATTAGGGGCCATAAAAGACCATGTGTCAGGCAACGCATTGCGGTCAACTTGTTGGTTTGGATAACGAACTTGATTCTGTTCCAGGTGTTCGAACAATTCTCAGATATCTGACTAGGAAAAAACACAGTGAGTTCTGTGTATCTTTCAGTGGTTGAAATCCTGATAACATGTCACTGTGACCTTCAGGCTTTTGCATCTGGACCCAACCTTCAGAATATAGGTTCCTCTGAGCAGCTATGCTACTTTTCACTTGACCAAGTCCAGAAGGCCACATGGTAAGCTTCGCAGAACTCTTCAAATCATTATTATCGGCGAATCGACTTTCAGGTCTTGCACTTTCTTGTCTCTGGAAGGTCGCTGGAAGACGATTTTGGTGCGAATTTGCAGCGACTTTCGAAGAAACTAGGTGAGAAGGGAACACATGTGTTAGTAAATAGTAATGGAAGGCTGGCAGCAGTAAGAACTGCACCAGTTCAAGAACAACAACAAAGTCAAGGTCAAACTCAAACCTTCTTTGTTTACAGAAGAAGAAACTATAGCATTCTGACGAGACCTCTTGTTTCTGGGTGCTTGCAGAGGATTGACAGGAAGAGGGCTAGCCGCAGGTTCTATTTGCCAAGGGGAAACTCTGTCAGGACGAGGAACAGAAGAAGCTTCATCCCACCGCACCTAATTCACAGAACATATTAGCATATGCTGATATAACACGATTGGTTCATAAGAATAAGAAACAAACATAAGATGTGTACCTTAAGAGAACGCCATTTTGAGTCAGCCCAGCCAGATGGGTCAGAATCACCTATTCCAATTACGTGCCACTGAATCTGACACGTGAGAATTAAAGTTTTATGCCATCTCCCAATGAACAGTCTCTCGGTCATTAGTAAATGCACTACATATTCATTAAAGGCTGTAACAGACAGCTGCTTACCTTTGCTCTGCAGCCTCCTCACCTTCGAATCTCATCTTAAATCGCATCCCTATTGAATGATTCTGTTTCAGCGATTCATAGTACCAATGACACGGGACAACAAATTCAGCCGGACTAGTTCTGCAAAATGAGTGTAATAACACATATGAGTCAATGAGTCATGGAACTGGTTATCACATCGATGTACCGCTGGTTGCAAAAACTTCAATCTATCATGTAAAGGGTCTGAAATTTCATGCAAAAATTAAGCAATTAATTTGGTACAGATCTTCTCCTAAACTAAGCACTGACATAAGATGCATCTGCCTACAACCAAACCTTGGCTTGTAGTAGAGAGTGAACATAGATCCAGTGTTCACAGCATGCCATGCTGTTGCAAGGACACCAAGATGCATGCTATGGCTTGATATGACTGAAGATGGAATATTGGCTTGTTGTCTCATTGCACGCCGCACTCCGACACGTAGTTCACCATTCTCACCTCTGATCATAGCATATAAATGAAGGGAACATTGGTTGATAAGTCCCAAAGACTATAGGTGAGCACAAGCCACATGAATTGTTCAGCATGGCAAGCAAACCTGAGAAATATGAAGGCGTCCCCAGCAATAAGACGCTTGTTACTGACAAAAACACTCCAGCCGCTCTGCAGAAGGTGTCTTTTTGGCTGGCCTGAATCAAGCAAAACATAATGTGAGATTTCCTAAGATACTAAAACCACAAAATATAGAAAAAATGCAATTCGTTTTTGGGCAATGGAGTGTGGAATCTTTGCTGAAAGAAATTAATTGCACATACATTGATTTGCACAAGGAAATAGTTGCCATTATCCCCAAACTATCAAATTCAGTCACATGCAAATAAGCGTAGTACACAAATAGCTGCAGACAAGATGGTCCTATCATATAACAGAAATATTGAATATGTGCTGCATAAAACAATGCAGTTAAGATAAAAATAAATTTGGTCACTACACAAATGTCTTCGCATTGTACAAACAACTAATGTCTGGCATTAAGTGTGCAATGCTGTCATGAAAGGTAAGGGAAGCAAAAATAAAGAACAGACACGTTTTTAAGAAAAAATCCTATACAAGCAGAAGGATGATTATCACCTCGGAAGATGTGACGGAAGCGCCACTCGACCCCATGCAGATCTTTGGCCATCAGCTCTTGAGTTGGGGGGTGCTGACTCATATCCTGTACACGGAGCACATCAAAGTCGTTACTATCATTAACCCAACAAAAGGCAGTCCTATACCAACAACAATAACAAGAATGTAAGCAACATCAAGCCCAAGGTTCCAAGGGCCTAACCAGTGGTGGAAGGCAATCATCTGCGTGGCGGCGCAGCACCGAGAATCCACCATGTGTGCTTGTGTCCGAGGCAGTCAGTGTCTTGCAGAAGGAGTGCACACAGGGCCGGTCATTAGCAGCTGGTGGTGCAGCAGGCACCTCCTCCTCCTTATCCGAGGAGACATTTCATTTTTCTGCTGTAAATAGAAGAAGAATAACATTGTTTAGCGCACCAAACCTAAAGCCACACCAAGCACAAGCAGAATGGGCTCACCTTCTCAGGAAGCAGGGTGAGCTGAGCATACACCTCATCAGTATCTTGCTCAGCCTAGCAAAAGGAAGAGGGATCATACATCCAAAGTCTAAACCACAAAATGCTACTAGAATAAACTGTAAAGGGGGGTTATAGTACAAGGTTGCTACTACCTTCAGCTCGACGTTCATGACCTTGCAGGGGATCTTCCATGGCAGATTGTAGAGCGGTGCTCCCTGCTGCTGGGCAGCCTGGTTCGTCAACGCTTCCACCTGAAAATTGATGCAGAAACAAAGCATAAGCCACGGGGAGCGCTCGAAAACACAGAGCAGAGTGAGAACAATGAGCCGATAAATCATTGCACGTTTCCCTGACAGTTAAAAATTAGAAGAACTGACACATCGTTGGGCAGCGACTAATAAACAATTAAAAAGGTACTGATGCTATTAGCATTCCAGACACTAAAGAAAGACCAAATCTCCGAGTCAGAAAATCAACAATTCAGCCAAAAGGCGCGGCGTGCCCTATGTCGAACAAAAACAAACAACTTTGTGGCGGATTCGCCAATGAGAAGACAGGAATTCGATACGGAAGCACGCCTGTGTCTGCTGGCTCGGAATTTCCCAGATCGAGGGAAAGCGCAACAACCAAATTGCCTAATCCCGCGCTAAAACCCCAGAAAGCAGCGCAATTTCGCGGCGATCAGACGTAATCACGTGAGCCCCCCAAATCACGCAAGAATTCAACATGAGAGCACTAAATTCCCTCAAATAAAAGATACAGAGAACACGCGAAATTCTCGGAAAACAGAGGCAAACCCAGCTTGGCATCCGCCACGCCGCCGTTCTCCTTCCTTTACCTGCTCGATGTGCCCCTGCGGGAAGTAGAAGACCCTCTCCCCGACCGCCGGAACATCACCAGCGGCCCCGCGCACGCCTCCAGAGTTCCGTGAAGAGCGCATCCGCCGCCGCCCCTCCGGACCCTGCACAGCCCGTAAAAAGCAAACCAAATCCTCAATTCCTCGTCGCAAAGGCAACGCCACCGGACAGAACACACGCACAGACAAGAGCAAGAGCAAGAAATCACCTCCGCCGCCACCCTCGGCCGCCGTCGATGTAGCCATGGGATCGCTCACATCCACTCCACTCACCCGGGCAAAATCTCGAATTGCACGAAGAGGAGCGCGAATTCTGGGTCGCGAACCTCGCCCGTCCCTCCTGGCGGCAACTCCGGCGAGCCCGTCCTCGGTGATTTGGGGGAGGGCCGGGGAATTTAAGCAGCTAGCTAGAGCGAAGGCGGCGTCAGTTTCGAGTGTGTGTGTGTGTGCGTGGCGAGTGTGTCAGTTTTGCTCGCCTCGGGGAGGGGAATGGAAGCGGTGAGGTTACCGCGAAACGTAAAGGCAGTACAGCCGGCCGGGCCGAGCACAGGGTGATTCTAAGTTTACGGGAAAATTTTGTTTTTGCCACACTCGTTTTTGCCCATTTTGTTTTTGCCACTCTAAATTTTGACATTTTGCTTTTGCTATTTTGAGTGGCAAAAGCAAAACAAAAAAATGAACAGTAGGGGCAAAAGCAAAACAAAATTTCACCGTTTCCACTTTGTTTTTGCCCCACAAAGGGCAAAAACGAAATGTGACCACAAACTGGCAGGGCAAAAGCAAAATGTCAAAATTTAGAGTGGCAAAAGCAAAATGGGCAAAAACCAGTGTGGCAAAAACAAAAATTTCCCTAAGTTTACAGAGTATAAATTTGGATGTGTTTGGTAGCCCGTATGCTCCCTCTCACCCCGTACATGCATGCTGACCACGTACAAATTAATTTTACTGTGGGTGTTTGGTAGGTTGTACAAGTCAAGCTGTGCTGAGTTAACACCATATTTGGTAGCGTGCATGATCTGAGCCAGGCTAGACTTTTATAAAAAGCGATCAGGTCCCTGGACAGAAAACGTAAAAAGCAATCAGGTCCTGGGACGTTGAGCTGTGTCTTCGGCGCCGCTGCCGGCGAGAGGAGGCGGCACCGCCGGCGAGAAGAGTCGCCGCCGGCGAGAGGAGTCGCCGCCGGCGAGAGGAGGCGCCGCCGGGAGTCCGCACCCTCATATTGCACGCTCGGAGGCGGCAGGCACGGGCGGCAGCGCGCTGGGTGGCGGACGGTGCTGTGCGGTGGAGGCCGCGTCTCCTATTCCACGACGAGTGGCAGCGCTCTGTGCGGCGGCGCCAGGCAGCGCGATGGACGGCGGCGGAGGACTCGGTGCGGCGCTGGGCGCGGTGCGGCGACACCAGGCGAGGAGGCGGCGGCGCGGACGCGGGCGTCGCTGTTGGCGACGGGCACGTGAGATGCAAGAAACGAGAGAGAGGAGAGAATGAACCGGGGTCTGAGGAGGACGGGGCGGCCGCGCAAAAAATTTCAGGCCCACCCGCGAGGTTGATTTCGGGATGACTTGGGCCGGGCTCCTCGGCAGGGTTCGGAGGCGTTTCGGGGCGAGATGGGCAGGGCCGCACACGCACGACCCAATCTACCAAACACGAAAAATCTGGGTGAGAGGAGATTTTCTGAAGGGAGCCGGGCTACCAAACACACCCTAAATGTATCAAATAAGCTGGAGTACTACATGACCGATATCTTGGATTAAATATGACCATTAATTGATCTACACACAAAAAAAATAGACAGCTCCGGGAGTCCAAACGCTGCTTCTATTAAAAACAAAGTTCGCAGAAACCGAGGATGATTGTATTTGTTGAAAAGTACTGGCCGTTATGAGCCTAATTTCATTGTTCTTTTGACCGATTGTGATTTTATCTTTTGACGGAAGTGTCAAGGATAGCATTTTTTAAAGGAAGCACCAAATGTCTCTCCCCAGCGGGCAAGGGGCAAGGGAAGAGTTTCTTAGACACATTACGTTGATGGATTTTGTGTTGTTGTCTTGTCGTAGATTTGGTCAGGCGAGGTGGCCGTGCCTCTTGTTCCTTTTCTTCCAAAGGCGGGCTGTGTTTTGTTTGTTGCGAGGGAGTAAAGATAATGGGTTGGAGTGTTGTGATTGGTGCTTGTTCTAGGGGCTGAGTTCTCCATGTTGTTTACCATTTGAAGATGAATGTGTTGAGGAAAGAATTGACGGGTTTGCATTTGAATATGTAGGGTTGTGGTTCTTGAAGGAGCATGTCTGTCCATTTTTGTGACCATGCCACGCCGCTCCGAAGGCGTCAACGATGCAACTTTGAGAAATGTTGATGGAGACCTGGCATTTAGCTCCTCACGATCACCGGCGTGTGGGATCAAGCCATCAAGGCCAAGAAGGAAACCACCTCCGAAACATCCATCCATTGGATCAGATCAACGTGACGTTGACTTTCTAGTATCGTTCATTAGTATGTTTTTTGTTGGGAATTTTTTGAAAGGAATGCGGTAGGAAAAACCCCTACAACTTTTTTTTGAATAATAAGAAGCCAAATCTGCGTCTATGATGACTTGAACCTGTGTGGCTGGATTGTTCATCTACTTCCCTAATCAAATGAGTTGGGATTATTTCCGAGCCCGTGCAAACGGGCTTTTTAAACGAGTCAAAAAAACTTGTTATTTTCATTATATCAAATAGATGCCTCTTCGCATAGAGACGGTAGCTTCGATCTGATGAGAAGCTCTAAAGAGGAGATGAGTAGGACCCGCGTAGACGAAGATCTTCGTGATCAGACAGCCCAAGCAGTTAAACGTATGTCCCCCCAAGAAGCAAACCAACAACAACTGCCACGTAACTGACCAAGCCCCTGGTCCGCAAATCCACTGTCACGTGCACCTCCAGAGCGGCAACCGCGCCATTCCCGCTCAGAAACAAACAACAATAACTCAAGGCGACAACAACCACGACAGTAGCGCCAGCACTACAGACTTGAACCCACCCACCGTGGCACCAAACCAGCCACCGCAGCCAACCCTGTCGTCAGAACAACGGTCCTCGTCGCGGCCATAGCCACTGGTTCGGAGTTTCGGCCATAAGGTGGGGGCTAGCTCACCAGGTATGGTCGTATGGTGATGCCCACGCCACATGGACAACAAGGGACCAACCTCTCTCTCTTACGGAGTTCGTTAGGCATGTACAATAGTTGATACGATGTCTTATCTTACATGTGCTATGTAATCTAAATAAAGTAATAAAACATCGGAAATCCATATTCCCCTCATAGGTCTAGATACACCCACTGCTTAAAAAACTTTTTTTTAATGTCAAAAAATTCCGAATAAAATTCATACACACTAATGCCTTCGTTACTAAATATAAGATGTTTTAGATGTATACGTTGCTTAGATACATACAAAGTGTACATACACATGTGGTGTGTCTAGATACATTTGTGTACATGTGTATGTGTGTAAAGTCTAAAACATCTTATATTTGGGAATGAAGGGAGTAGATGACATTTCATGCTAGCACAAAAAGCTTTGCAAAGAAAATATATTTTTTGTGGGCTGCACAAAAAAGAAAATCTGGGTTTTCAAAATGACTTCGTACGTGACAGTCTTTTTTTGTCTTTTTGCACAGATCACAAAAAAGTCATTTCTTCCCGAAACTTTTTGTGCTAACATTTAATATCATTATGTATATCTGAAATTTTATTTAGAATTTTGTGACATTTTGAAAAGTTTATAGAAATGTTTTACGTAACGGTTGCATCCGCACCCTTGACGCGAAACACCGTGTCCAATAAAACATGATCATGATGTAGTTATCTATCTTATTATAGTTTCCAGAATTCCTCAACATGTAGTCAGTAGCAAGTATCCTATGTTTAAAAGTCAAAAACAAAAGTATCCTATGTGACGAGGCTAAGATATACGGGCACCTCCAACGGGCCGACGCATATGGACAGCCAAAATGGACCGATTCTGTCCACTTTGGGCGGAGCGCGGACAAATTTTGGGCCTCTGTCTTGGGGTGGGGGTGCCCCCAACGGTCGGCCGCATTTCTGCCTGGGACGGCATATTTCAACAAAATTTGCTAGTTTTTTTCAAAAGACAAATATCAGTTGAACAAATTGATTGAATAAAAATACGATGAAATATCGTTCATTACAACAAAGTTCGAATAGAAAGAAATACGCTGAAATATAGTTCATTACAACAAAGTTCGAATAGAAAGAAAAATGAGCAGGAAGCACTACTGGTTTCCCAGATGAATCCACATGTGCTCTATCAAATCATTCTGGAGACGTTCATGCAGTGGCTTATCACGCATCTCTGCATACACGTTTGAATACTGCTGGTCCGTCGCCAGTCCAGGTGTAGGCGCAACCAACTCACCCTCAAATTCCCATCCTTGATCAAATAACCTCGCATCATCCCGTTCATTCTCGACAATCATGTTGTGCATGATTACGCAAGCAGCCATCACCTCCCACATGACCTCCTTGCTCCCCGTTCTTGCGGGTGTCGAACAATAGCAAACCTGGATTGGAGCACACTAAATGCTCGCTCGACATCCTTTCGGCAAACTTCTTGTTGCTGAGCAAACTTACGAGCTTTCTCACTTGCGAATGGTCTTCACAAAGACGGGACATGAAGGGTATATACCATCAGCAAGGTAGTACCCCTTGTCATATGCATTTCCATTTACCTCAAAGTTGATCACCGGTGCATTGCCCTCGGCCAGCCTATCAAACACCGGTGATCGCTGAAGCATGTTGATATCGTTGTGAGAGCCCGACATGCCAAAGAAGGAGTGCCAAATCCACAGATCTTTAGATGCAATAGGCTCAAGTATGACTGTGCACTCTCCAACGTGTGCCTGGTGCTGTCCTTGCCAAGCAAAAGGACAGTTCTTCCACTCCCAATGCATACAATCTATGCACCCAAGCATTCCATGAAAGCCTCTGCTCGAGTTCATGTTCAGAAGACAGGCGATGTCTTCCAAATTCGACTCCCTCAAGTACTCGGGACCAAACACCTGAACAACAGCTTCACAGAACTTGTACATGGCCTCTAGGCAAGTTGACTCGCTCATGCACAAATATTCATCTACTAGATCACCGGCTACTCCATATGCAAGCATGCGTTTAGCTGCCGTGCACTTCTGATAAGATGAAAAATCGTACATACCAGTAGCATCAGGTTTGGCCTCGAAGTAGTCATTGTATGCCCTCACCCCTTCGAGTATACGCATGAACATGGGTCGTGACATCCGAAAACGGCGACGAAACTTGTGATCCGGATATGTTGGCTTCACAGGATGGAAATAGTCCTTCCAAAGTTGAAAGTGACCGGTTTCCCGGTCACGATCCAACGCCGGAGCCCTTCCAACAACCGAGCCAACATGCCTAGGCCATACCGACTGGTTGAAGTGGTGGATGAGCGTGGTCGCGACCATCATAACGTCGGTATCGTCGTCCGATGACTCGTCTGATGTATCGATGAAGGTCTTGTAGAAGAACTCACCATCACTGTCCATCTAAGCAAAACAAACAAATTAGTATGAAATTTACATCACTTTTTGCAAAAAAAATAGAGATTGATTCTCATATACCTTTCGTCAAACACCTTTCGGGCGGTGGACTTCGCGGTCGCCTCCGGTCCAACGGCCGAACGTCCCGGGAAGCGGTGGACGACGCCGACGACGGCGCAAGGCGGCCCTTATCGCGGCGGACGAGGCCGAAGAGATTGGGGACGGCGGCAGCCGATACGATCCAGCAGCCGGCCGGTCGTGATTTGGAAGGAGGGGGAGGAAGGGGAATCTGTCGCTGCCAATCAGGCCCGGCGCGGACAAGGAAGACCAAGCGCGGACCGAGAGCCTATCCGTTTCTACCCTAAACCTGGACCAAACGCCGGCCCGTCGGAGGTCCTAACCATTCACTAAGATATCACCATTTACATGCACTTTTACTAGTCGTGAGCCCTATGAGCAGAGAACTTGCTGGATCTCGTCTTTGCAGCTCGACGCGAGACGGAGCGGATCAAGGGGATGGACGGATGGACCCTCCTCCTCGACGAGATGAACGCAGCGGCCACGTTGCGTTGGCCCCGGTGAGGTGAGACGGCGTCGGGAGGGTCGTGTGGCAACCACAATCCTTCTCCGATCTCAAGGAATGGACTCGCGCGTGGGTGGGACCATGCACCGTGTGAGTGTGCCGTGTTTGCTCAGACCGGAAGGCAACGTGGGCCACCTCGTCGCTGGTTACCGTACAACTGTGGGCTACCAAGTAGACGATAATTTTCATTTTATTATTAGTGCTTCTCGCGAATGGGCTTAGTGTAGTTGGTCTTCTATGGACCTAGGAGTACCGGGTCGTAATCCTCATTTTACCGTTTCGTTTGGGCCTGATCAAGGTCACTGGCTGGAAATTATGGCGCCAAATGGGCCCGGTGGAATAGCTTTCCTCACAAACTGACATTTCGTATGCGTCACAAGGTGAGGCCTAAGTTTTTTTTTTTACGGGTAAGGCCTAAGATAGCATACGCTACTTGAACATTTACGGGCTCTTTGGGCTAAACATAAACGTAGACTCTTTCTTTTGGTTATAGATGCGGCCATATATGAGATGTTCAGCCGCTGTCAACGAACACATCATCTAAATACGCGTCCGATTAGAAAACACTTTGATCGGCATTTTGTTTTTTTCTTATAACATAGCACAAACGCAAACATTCACATACACGCACGCGTATACAATCTCCTGAGATACACCCTACTTTTGTGAGCATCGCCAAATACTAAGCCGGCGGATCACTTTTTAAGATTGATATCCATGGGACAGTAAAAAAAATCAATTTAATGGAAACACTCATATTTCTGATATCCATGGAAAATGTCTGCCTCTTAAAACAAGATGCAGAACATTCCTGAGGTACATTGAATTTTTGTGAAATCAACGAGCAAATGCAACCATCCGGTAATATTGTCCAATGTACATCAGCATTGGAATTCATCGAATTTTATATTTGAATGACGTACTATGAAGAATCTGAACGATCTTATGTTTGAACTATGCACTCCGAATTCGAATGATTTGAGTGTATGGATCGAAGAATGAAAAGAAACGTGAGACGTGGTTGTAGGAAGGGACGCGCACGTTCATACGTGTCCCCCGAGGCCCCCAATAATTTAGCTAGGCCCACCCACCAGCTGTACCCCACCTCCTTTTTCATTCGCAGGCACCGAGTGCCCGTAGCAATTAGCAGCTCTCTCTCTCTGTCCCCTCCTCGTCGCATTCCACCGCCGCCGCGAGCCTTCTCTCTCCGTCGCCCGCCGGAATCCGGTTCCATCCCCCAGAAGCAGGACGAACCCTCGCGCGCTGCTTCCGACGCTCTCGTACGCGGGCATGATGGCCTCGGCGGCAGAGGAGGAGAAGGAGAAGAAGCAGGAGGCCGAGGCGGGGATGTCGATCGGGGACGTCCGGAAGGACGGGGTGGCCAGGGAGGTGGTGCGGATGGAGAGGGAGGCCGTCATCCCCGTCATCAAGCCCAAGCTCGTCATGAAGCTCGCCGAGCTCATCGGTGAGTAACGTCGTCACGCCCCAAGGCAGCGATTGGGGATTGATTTCTTTCCTCTTTTTTTTTAGATATAAAAGGGGTTGATTTCTTTCCGTCTATAAGCAGGTGGTCCGTTTCTGTAGCTTGGTTGGTTGTCTGGTTTGTTCGCTGCAATTGTGTGCGTGTCTTGGGCAGATTTTTTTGTAAAAAAGTACTGTAGTAGTAACAGGTTGGCCGTAATCAACCTGCAGTAGCTCGCCTCGCATATCTCTGGTGTCAGTGATGGTTTACGGCATGGTGGTTTGCTGGCATTTTTGTTTTCCTAGTGCTGCCTAATTTGTGAAACGTAGCTTTTTAGTTCTGCATTATGATCCCCAGCTAGGCATACAAAACTACAAATGGTGTCGTGTTCTGTTGATCATGATGCAATTCCTTTGTGTTCATTCATGCTTTTGATGAAAAATATATGCTCAGATGACTTTCCCCATATATCATTCCATTTCTTTTTATTTTGCTTAGAGCATGAAGCGGACCGTAATGAGTTCTTGAAGCTGTGCAAGAAGGTGGAGTACACCATCCGGGCTTGGTACCTCCTCCAGTTTGAGGATCTAATGGTAGGCATCTTGTTTGGTTGGTCCATTTGTTCCTATCAAATCAGGGGTTTCTATACAAATATGCCAATATTCTTGTGTCTTGTGTGTTCTGCTTGATGCAGCAACTGTACTCGCTGTTTGATCCTGTTACTGGTGGGAAGAGGCTGGAGCAGCAGAATCTGGCATCTGACGAGATCGATACTCTGGAATTCAACTTCATGACGTATCTTTTCCAGGTTGGCCCAAATAGACGCTCTTCATACCATTGAGCATTTCAGCTACAACTTCATTACCCATGTGAATTTGGTTGCTTAGTGCAGTAGGTTTGATATATTTATCCTGTCCTCATTCATGAAAACCTCCTTGGTTTTGCATCTATTGTTTCATTCAATCTTGACGATAAAAAAGGGCCGAGTGAAATATTACTTTCGGAAGGCCTATTTGGATAATAGCATGTACATGTGATGCAAACAAACTCAGAGATAACCTTAACATTTTGGGTAGAAAAACTTTCATGAGACGTGAAGTTTGAATATCAGGCATTTGAGGCCTCCCCTACTGATTTTCCATAAAAACTAACTAGCTAACCCCATGATAATCTTACAAAATAATCTTGGGGTGTTCTATCGCTATACCTTCATACTTTTGGCCGGTACTTCTTCAGTTGCTTGTTGTCTTGAATTTTGCATAACAAATGCATGGTTTTCGTAATAAATTGTAACCAAGTTTCCTTTTTCTGGTATTAGAAAAGGGAAAATTGGTTATTTACCCAGAATTAGGTTTTATTTCCTTTCCTGTTCCTTGGGCTATTGGGTTCAGTTGAAATTGGTTTGCATTTCTGGGTTTCGTCTGAAAGGTCCATAAGAAGGCCTAATTACCTTTCGGCCTTTGAACTAAGAAGACCTAATGGATTGATGATGCGAGATGCGTAATTGACATCATAGTAACGATGTTTTTGTCAAGCAGATAATGGAAAAGAGCAACTTCAAGTTGTTATCTGATGAAGAGTATGATATTGCACAGTCTGGGAAATATCTTTTGAACCTTCCCATCAAAGTTGATGAATCCAAGGTTCAGAATTATAACTTTCCAAGTAAGCATTAGAAACAACATGTTCAGCGCACTGAATTCGTCCCTTCAAATGTAGCTAGACAAGAAGTTGTTGATGGCATACTTTAAAGAGCACCCACAGGATAATCTGCCTTCATTTGCTGACAAGGTAATCTTCGTGTCTTGCTAATTAACTTTCCACTTTTCCTTGATGGAATGCGTGATAAGGGCATGTTAGCATTTCACGTTTGTGTATCTTCTTTCCTTACTCTTGCTTATCTGATCTGTTTTTGTTAATGCTGGGGTGTCATACTATAATAGGAATATATAGGCATTTACCTCTCACAGTGACATTTTTCGCTAAAGAGAATATATTAATACCAAAATGATACCAAATACACCCAGCCTCTACAACAACATAATATTGAGAGCTAGTCCGAACATTAAGAATGCACACAACCAAAAAGATAACAAAAAGAATGAGAAAAAAAGACCCCGCCACAGCAATCAGAGGTTCACAACAGCATTAACAAACCACCACTAGACTCTGAGAAAGCTACTCCAAAGTGATGCCTTCAGGAAGGTAACAGGGCACAAGCGCTGTTGTCACCCTATCTGACTACTATAGCCAGATCATGGGTTTTCACCCCAGAAAGGTCCAATCTCCAGACAATGCCTTCATCAAGGAAATGACTATAGAGCCGCCACCGCCAGATACAACCAATGAAGGCCAGACGTAGGGTTTTCACATATACGGTTTTGAAGTGGACATTGCCACACAAAAGAACTGCATGCACACAACGAGCAGTGAATCAACATCTTCTCCCCAAGCTCAGCCCTGGGACAGCCGCCGACAGTAAACGATCTCGACTCGACATGAGCATGCGAGATGATACCTTCAGAGCCTAGTCAATCTTCCAACACGACCTCCTTGAATCCCTACGTCAACACCTTGATAATCGGGGCCATGGAGGTGCCGATGCCGATGTATCCAAGGAGTCGACATTATGCGGTTTACATTCGCCATTCACCAAGCACACAGCATTCTGCGGCGTCGGTGATGCATCCGCATTGGAGGTGTGTGTCATGCAGGATAAGGATGCAGGGAGCGGCGTCCTTGTAGTACAAGCCTTCCCGGACCAGCACGGAGAAAGCCGCACCGAAAGCCCACGCAGATTGACGGCCGTGTCGTACATGTGTGCCGCCATGACGTGCAGGAGCGCAACAGAAAGCAAGCCATTAGCCACACAGGCCCCAGGAGCAGGTTCACCTCATCAGCCTGTACCTGGCGAGGAGGGCGTGGAACTTCAGGCCTCCAGCGAGTCCCTCTGGATGTGCTACCACGCACTGGCATTTGGTTGCTGGCCTGCATGGCTGCATGTATTCTCCGGCCGGAAGGCCAGATTACTCTGCTGATCCAGCAATCTCAAAAGCGTCCAAGATCGAGAGTTGGGGATGGACGAACGGCAGAGCAGAAAAGAAAAGGAAGGGCTGGGGCGCCTCGCCGCCGCCATCAGCTGTCAGGTGGCTTCCTTCGGTGGCGGTGAGTTGACTGGGATGGCCGGGCGGAGCTCTGTTGATGTGGCGTCGGCGCCTCCGGAGTCGCAGATAGCGACCCGGGAGTCTAGGTCTTATGGCAGTGAGGCATGGCGTCAGTGGTGGAGCCAGGATTTGAACAAGCCCTGAGCCAAAATCTAAGAGCTCAATACCATCCCAACCAATACTCCATGCCGGAGCATAATCTTATGGCTCTACTGCATACATTTTTATGGCGCAATTGCATAAAAATACACTTGAAAAAATTGCAAATTGCACAAAAATATAGCCAAAGAAACAGCAGCGGTATCCAGCGGTCACGGGGTAGCACAGCACGTGCGGCGATGGTGCGGCAGCTTAGCAGATGTGAGGGGCTGCTGGCGCCACGGCACAAACGCGCAGCACCTTGACTTATTTCCTTCCCCACCATGGTTTAAAAGGCGAGCCTATTCATGCGCTTAAGCGTGCCTAGGGGCTACACCTAGCGCTTAATCATGCTATGCTTGCACTTAGGCGCTAGGCAGAGGCAAAACTAAGAATTAACACCTAATGCTTTTCTGAACCTTGCTATCTGCTGCAGTAGGTGCAATGCAAGGATGGCGTTGTTCTGCTCGGTCGATTGCCTGTCGCATGTGCCCCTTGTTAGGTTTTGGCCGAGTCCGGTCAATCGCTCCTAGGCCCTTGCTTCTATCCAATTTGCTCCCTTCTCTTCGGGTTTGTATTGTTGGCCAAATTAATCCATTAATACTAATCGTTGGAGTTGAAAACTCCTAATTTTGCATTGAATTGCATGCACCAAGAAGTTCACCCAAAAGCTCGAGCCGCTAGGAAAAGGTGGGCTATGTCTTTTCACACCCGTCGAGTTTATGCTCCACCAGTTCATATACGTGGATCAATGTGAACCATAATCATGTTTATTCATAGAGCGTTGGTTGGGTCTTGAACTCATGACCTCTTGGCTCTTATACCATATTGAATTGTATGCACAAATCAGCTTACCCAAAAGCCTGAGTAGCTTGGAAAAGGTGCACTACATATTTCAACAATTATATTCCATAATGGTTACTTTGTAGTATATTGTCTTCCGTCGTGGCGTCGGGATCGACCGTACAACTGATTATTTTGTCATGGAGAAAATCGATGTAATCATATCCCGACTTTGGAGCTCATTGCTAAGCTTTACCAGGTATTGAGCTTGTTTGAACATCTTTTACCTTTTCAAACAAGGCTAATCCAAATTACAGAACTGCTGTAATTCATGGTAGTGATGATTTTTTTATAGAATTGATAGATTGTTCTCTAAGAAACCACAGTCAAAGCCAAGTGACATTAAGAAGACAGACAGAATTACTGAAGACTCAGAAGAACAAGAACTATTTGTCGAGCGCATTCGGCTCGAAAAAATTGAACTAAGGTTGATAGGTTTATCAATAAAGTTTGGTAGAGTGCAATCGGACGTAATTTTCATGCAGTCCTATCTTTTTCGTAACAGCATAAAAAACTTGACGCATAAGATGACAATTCAAGAACCTACATTTGATAGGATGATTGTGGTTTACAGGTAACTTTTCACCCAAGCTGTATACTCATGAAATCTTCTTATGCTAATCAGCAAGTGTTGACAGTGATGTTAATTTCTTGTACTATTGTTATGTACTTATATGTACAGGAGGGCTGGCACAAAGACTAAGCCTGACCGTGGAATATTTGTAAAGCATTTCAAAAATATTCCAATGGCTGATATGGAAATTGTTCTTGTAAGATCATCCATATGTATTCAGCGTCCTTTTTAGGTGCTTCAGTGTGGTTGTTATTGTGGACCTGAAATTGGAACTTATTTTGTAGCCAGAGAAGAAGAACCCCACTTTAACACCGATGGATTGGATCAAGTTTCTTATTTCTGCTGTTATCGGTTTGGTATGTCCTACTGTATTGGCTCTCCCTAGATGCATTTATAGGAATAGCTTACTGTATCAACTGCTTGTTACTTGCAGGTCACTCTTGTTGGTTCTCTTGAAATGCCGAAGGCTGATGTATGGGTTGTCATTGCAATTATGTCTGGTGTGCTTGGATATTGTGCTAAGATCTACTTCACGTAAGTTCTGTATTGATATTCTTCAGTCTCTGGCATCATTCCATAAACATCGTTCTCTGAAGAGGGTAACTTTCTTAGAAGGCTCATACATTGCTCTGTAACCAATTTGCCAGTTTGAGCTAAAAAAGCTTGCTATGTTTTATGTGCAATTTTATAATGTAATGAACTAAGTGTTATCTTATAATAATTATCATTAGTGTATGCCATGTGTTTGTATACTGTGATACAGGTTTCAGGCAAGTATGACATTATATCAGAATATGATTACAAAGTCAATGTATGATAAGCAGCTTGATAGTGGGAAAGGAACACTTCTCCATTTGTGTGATGATGTGATCCAGCAAGAAGTATGAAACAAATGAAAGCTTATCTTGCAATAGAAATTTTACCTATATCTAAGATGTGATGTGCATTGATATTCCATCGTTTTTTCACGTAGGTTAAAGAGGTCATAATTTGTTACTATATTTTAATGGAGCAAGGGAAGGCAACTATACAAGTAAGCATGTATACCTAGTGTTATGCGATGGGACTTCTTTTTATCTCTTTTACTCCCTCGATTCCAAATTGATTGTCGCAAATCTTCATCAATTAATTTGGAATGGAGGGAATAGTATTTATTATTATCTCCATTTTGTTGTTTTTGGTATCTCTTCTATCATGTCAATTTTTTCATTACTTATGTAACTCTTGTTTTGCCTTTTGCATTTCAACTTCAGCTTGCGTAGCTTTTGTTGTCTTCTAGTGTGCATGGCCAATGCTTTCTTGTAATATACTACCTCCGTTCCTAAATATAAGCCTTTTTAGCATTTTCTTGATTCGTACATATGTAGACGTATTTAGACACATTGTAGTGTGTAGGTTCACTCATTTCGCTCCGTATGTAGTCACCCTTGACATATATCTAAAAGTTTTATATTATGGAATGGAGGGAGTATTATATATATTATATTATGGAAGGGGGTTATATATAACACCTTGACATTAGCATATGTTATCCTGAGTTTACGTTCTCTTTTCCAGTGCCTCTCCATGTCATCGTGTGCAACATCATCCACTGTTAGAATATAAATTCACCCCATGTACATTCGTATGATCGTATCTCTGTAGGTGTTATGTATTGATGGTCATGCGTACTCATTTATGAAAACTGGAAACCAACATCCTTGGCAGATTAGATATTGAAATAAACTGCTATCTGAGTCTGTATACAAGGCCACTTTGTATTTCGTGCTTAACTTTGACTAATGATTTCACTAGTAAAATATGAGTTATATACTTTTATGTCACTAAAAGCATATCATCGGGTTGATGTATCGGAGGTGGAAAATGGACTTCCTATTTTTCATCTCTATATGAAAAAACCAGACAATCGGTATTAGAAGGTGGACCCTTGGCACTGATATGAGCTCGGGAATTTGGGATCCCAGTGAGTAGATTAGAACGGGAATTAGGGTTGGAGCGGAGAGGGTAGCGAGGTTCGCCCTCCGTTGCACGCTGGGGCTCATCCCCTGCCGTGTCGACGAGGCTCTGAACAACTCGTGGAACTTTCTGGTTTATTGATCGATGATTCCCTAATACAATCTATCTCTCTCTTTATAGGTTAGAGAGACTAGGATAACTTGTAAAACAAACCGACTCCTACCAGGCTGGAATTAAATAGACTTCCTAATAGAGATATTATTCCTAATAATAAGGTGGGCCTTCCTGGGCTGCCCAGATCAGCCACGCATCCCTCCTGATGCAGTTATTCCTGTGTTCACGGATGGTGCTTTGGCTCTGGACCTACGGCTGTAGTGCTGCCCCCAATATGCATCCGTAACACTTCCGCCCGCCTGGTGAAACAGCTCGTCCTCGAGCTGGAAATCTGAATAGCGACGCTTGAATTCTTCAAGTGGTAGCCAGGAAGCCTCTGTCATTGCAGCACCCTGCCACTGGACCAACACTTCTGGCATTTCTCGAAAGATGCGTGTACGCACCACCGCATGTGGAGTAGGAACAACACGACCATGCAACAAGTCCGGCAAAGGAGGTGGAGCATCCGGAGGTGGACCGTGATACTTCTTGAGGAACACCACATGAAAGACATCATGGATGCGCGCCTGCGGTGGCAGCTGCAGACGATATGCCACCTCACCAATGCACTCCAAGACTTGGTAGGGACCAAAGTACAGTGGAGAAAGTTTAGCATTGCCATGCTCTGCAAGGGACGCTGCTGGACGGTGCTGCAGGCGAAGCCACACCCATTCACCCACTTGGAAATTCACAGGGCGATGCTTGCTGTCATGCTGATGTTTCATGGTGTCTTGAGCTTGTTGCAGACGGTCTCGTATGTCGGTTAGGAACTCGTCCCTGTCAGACAGAGCTTGATCCACGGCAGCAACTTTGGCAGCCCCTGGTTCATAAGACAGCATGGTCGGTGGAGGACGCCCATACACAACCTCAAATGGTGTGGCACGCAATGCTGACTGAAACGAAGAATTATAGCAGTACTCTGCCCAAGGAAGCCACCTCAACCAATTCTTGGGCCGGTCACACGCCAAACACCGCAAATACATAGCAATAACACGGTTCACCACCTCTGACTGACCATCCGTTTGAGGGTGGAATGCAGAGCTAAGTTTTAGTTTGACACCGGCTAGATGGAACAATTCTGTCCAGAAATTGCTGGTGAAAACCGGGTCACGGTCGCTGACAATAGATGTCGGGAACCCGTGAAGTTTGACAATGTTGTCGAAAAAAGCCTTAGCAACAGAGCTTGCTGTGTACGGATGTCCCAAAGCGATGAAGTGGCTATATTTGGAAAACCGATCAACAACCGTTAGAATGACGGATTTGCCACCCACTTTTGGTAAACCCTCCACGAAATCCATCGAAATATCAGCCCAGATGTTCTGTGGAACCTCCAATGGCTGAAGGAGACCTCCTGGATGTAAATGCTCAGTTTTGTGACGTTGGCACACAGGACAGCTCCGAACAAATTCTTCAACCACACGTCGCATGTGAGGAACATAGAAGCTAGCACGCAGCCTATGCATTGTCTTCTGTACCCCTTCGTGTCCAATGTCATGTGCGTCCGCTAGGACCAGTGGTAGGTGAGTGGAGGTTGGGGCAATGTACACACGGCCTTTGTAGAGGATGAGGCCGTCGTGAGGCTCCAGTGAGCGTCAGCAGTGCCGTTACAGATGTTGTCATGCAATGCGGTGAGATCAGCATTAGTTGATATTTCTTGGCGTAGGTCGTCAAAGAGCTGAAAACGGGGCGAGGAAATAGCAAAGGCCGTGCTAGTATCCTCATGTTGCCTAGAGAGAGCATCAGCTGCCGTATTTTGCCGACCAGGATGATACTCCACACTGAAGTCATATCCCAACAGTTTGCTCACCCATTGGTGTTGAGGAATGGTAGACAACCGCTGATCAAGGAGATACTTCAAGCTGTAGTGATCGGTGCGTATCTTGAATGAGCGACCCCATAGATATGGTCTCCAATGTCATACTGCCTTCACCAAACCAATGAGCTCACGCTCATAGGCTGCAAGCTTTGCATGGCAAGGTGTCACGGCTCGGCTATAAAAAGCAAGTGGGCGACCACCTTTTGGTGCAGCACAGCCCCAAAACCTGACCCAGATGCGTCGCAATCGACCATGAAGGGCTCATCAAAGTCGGGCAGCTGAAGAGAAGGAGCTGCAGCAAGGGCTTGTTTGAGTGCATTCAAAGCCTGGTCAGCCTCCGAGGACCACATAAATCCCTCCTTTTGACAAGCTTTGTAAGTGGAGTTGCGATTGAGCCATAATCCTGAATGAACTTTCTATAATAACCAGCAAGGCCCAAAAAACCACGAAGGGCACGGACTGTACGAGGTGTTGGCCAAGCCTTCACTGCCTCCACCTTAGCGGGATCCATGGCGACGCCATCTGCTGAGATGATGTGGCCCAAGTAAGTCACTGTGCGCTCACCAAAGGAGCACTTGTTGCGCTTCAAGAACAGTTGGTTTTGCTGAAGAAGTTGTAGCACAGCACGGACGTGACGGAGGTGCTCTGACCAAGACTTGCTGTAGATTAAGATATCGTCAAAGAAAACAAGTACAAATTTGCGAAGAAAAGGGCGTAGGACAGAATTCATCAAAGATTGGAAGGTAGCGGCGCGTTGGTCAAGCCAAAAGGCATAACTAGAAACTCGTAATGCCCATGGTGTGTGCGAAAAGCTGTCTTCTTCGCATCAGGCTCATGCATGCGCACTTGATGGTACCCACTGCGGAGATCGAGCTTGGTGAAAAAGCTTGCATAATTTAGTTCATCCAGAAGTTCATCAACGACAGGTATAGGGTACTTATCCTTGATGGTACAATCATTAAGCTGACGATAGTCCACACAAAAACACCACGACCCATCCTTCTTCCTGACAAGAATCACAGAGGAAAACTCAGAAGTGGTTTCTTGAATGATCCCTTGCTTGAGCATGTCATTGCACTGGCGCACAATCTCATCTTTCTGTAGTTGTGGATAGCGGTATGGCCGAACCGCAATTGTTGTAGTACCGGGCACCAAACGTATATGTGATCACATGGACGTGCAGGCGGCAAACCACGAGGTGGCTCGAACAAGGCTGAGTACTCCCCAAGGAGAGCTTCCAGAGGTCCTCGGTCTCACAAGAATGGATCTGCATAGGTCCTGAAGCCTTGGTGATGCTGCGCCAGACAACCTGATGGTCGTGCCAGCGGAATGACATGGTAAGGCGCTCGAAATCCCAAAGAATGGGACCCAGAGTGCGTAACCATTGGACGCCGAGGATGGTATCGAAACCACCCAGTGGAATAGCATAGCAATCAATGGTGAAAGGTTCCCCAGCAACCATGAGTGGGAGGGCTTTTGCAATGCCCGCGCTGGTCACACGATCCCCGTTTGCCACCGTGACTTGGACTGATGGGCGGTGCTGCAAGTGAACGCTAGCACGAGCTGCAGCCTCTTCCGACAAGAAGTTATGGGTGGACCCCGAGTCCACGAGTGCCTTAAACGGTTGCTAGCAATGTCGATGTAGAGCTGCATTGTTTGGCCAGTGCATATTCCTGTCATGCGCGGACTGAGATGGTCGGCACATCCGCCTCTTCTTCAGTTTGTGTAGCCTCTCCAACAGTGTCTGAAACCGCCAAAGAGAAGATCTTAGCCGACTCCTCATTTTCGTCCTCATCAGGCACCTCAATCCAGAACAGCCGCGCACATCGATGTCCACGTGCATACTTTTCATCACAATTAAAGCAGAGACCTTTTGTGCGGCGATCGGCCATCTCCGCTGAAGTCAGCTTCTTGAATTGGCGAGGGCCTTGGGTGCTGCTCACAGGAGCTGCTTTGGCTGGTGCGACAGTCACCGTGGATACCTGTTTCGCTGCCCTAGATGAGGTCACGGCTGCCTGTAAGGGTGTAATCTCATCGCTATCGTCCAGCTGGCCTCGATGCTCGTAAGCAAACGCCAAACTCATGGCTGTCTCAAGACTAGATGGGTATTGGAGGTCCACATCTGTGCGGATGGGGTTGCGTAGCCCAGCAACAAATAGTTTGACCTGCTGCTCATCAGAGAGGCTGTCGCATCTGCAGACAAGGGTCAAAAACTGCTTCTTGTATTCCCGCACGGTACTCGTCTGCTTCAAGTGCTTTATCTCGGCCAATTGACTCGTTCGGATTGCTGGTCCAGAACTACGGTTGAGGTATTTGACGAAACGTGGCCAAGGCGGCTCCCCGTGCATCTTCTCAAGCCTGCTGTACCATAGCGCGGCGTCATCAGTGAGATGATAGGAGGCCATCCATGTCTTCTCATGTTCCTCCGTGTGCTGACCTTTGAAGAACCTTTCAACGCGGTTCAGCCAAGGTAGAGGGTCGCCTTCTCCATTGTAAGTCGGAAATTCGAGCTTGTGAAATTTGGCTGTTGGTCGGTGATCACCAATTGGACTGGTAGTTTTAGGCAGCTGACTGTTCATGGTTTGGCCAGCGACCTCACCTGGGCGTGTTGCTTGTTGGCTCCTCCTTGTTCCAGGAGGCTGAGAGACCTCTGGGTAGCAGCCATCTGCTCTTTGAGGTCGGCGACGTCCTGGCGCAGCTCGGGCAGAACCTTGAGATCTGGCAGGTAGGGCTCAAAAAAATTCTTGAGTGCTTCCATGTTGATGGGTTCACCCATCGTGCCTGATTGCAGTGGTGGGTGGCCGAGGACGGACTGCTCTGATACCAAGATGATATGAGCTCGGGAATTTGGGATCCGAGGGAGTAGATTAGAACGGGAATTAGGGTTGGAGCGGAGAGGGTAGTGAGGTTCGCCCTCGGTTGCACGCTGGGGCTCGTCCCCTGCCGTGTCGACGAGGCTCTGAACAACTCGTGGAACTTTCTGGTTTATTGATCGATGATTCCCTAATACAATCTATCTCTCTCTTTATAGGTTAGAGAGACTAGGATAACTTGTAAAACAAACCGACTCCTACCAGGCTGGAATTAAATAGACTTCCTAATAGAGATATTATTCCTAATAATAAGGTGGGCCTTCCTGGGCTGCCCAGATCAGCCACGCATCCCTCCTGATGCAGTTATTCCTGTGTTCACGGATGGTGCTTTGGCTCTGGACCTACGGCTGTAGTGCTGCCCCCAATATGCATCCGTAACAGGCACATTGCTAACATATACCGTTGAGACAATGGCAGCCACAATTTCAGTTGAAAAAAAATCAAAAATCAAAATCCCAATCGTAGAAAATTGTGGAGAGTTCCTAAGGAGTACATTAAAAAAAGGACTGAGCTATGTTGCTAGTGCTAGTGCTTTGGGGAAGCCTCTATAGATGGATATAACTCACATTTTGTTGGTAAATTTAATGATCAAAGATAGTCCCAAAATATGAAGTGACCTTGTATACAGAGATGGAGGGAGTACTGCCTTGATCAGATATTAGATGCCCATCACCACAAAGATCACTGTTTGTACAAAATTATTGCAACAGGAAATTTCTGGGGCATTATTGGCATAGAAATGCGGTCTTATGTAACAAAATTTGTTCATGTATTTCTGTTTTATCTTATGACCTACTAATGTGAACTTAGGAATCTAACAATATATATTATTTATGCGTTGGTCTCTCCAGGATCTTGATTTGCAATGTGAAGAGCTAATTAAAGAGGAGTTTGGCGCCGAGTGCAATTTTGATGTCCATGATGCTGTAAAGAAGTTAGAGAAGCTTGGTATCATTCATCGGGTAATATATTTCAGCCAATTCATTTTGATCCGAAAATCTAGCAAGGATCTCTGTACCAAAGCAGATAGTTGAAATTTGGATCAGCTTGGATATCTCTGGTGGGTTGGAACTTATTTTTTTGTATGATTACCTGTGTGGCAGGTGAAAGCTGTTCTGGTTTGCCATAAATGTAGTTACATGCTTGTTTAAAACTAGGATTTCTAGATTGCATGTGAGTACCAAACTCTTACAGTGTGGTGTTTTCTAAAAAAAGGACATAAATAATTTGTGCGTATCATGTTTGAAGATACTGGCAACAGTGTTTTGAACCTTTTGCCCATTAGATGTATTTCGTATTTCTTTTGGAAATTCAAACATGAGAAGTAGAGCAACATGTTCTCTTACTGTTTGTACCATTTTAAGTTAGAGTAATTTGTATCGGAGGTCCTAAAAGTATATTGGGGGTTGCCAAGTTTTTTTTGAAAAGGAGGATAAACTCCGGCCTCTGCATCGATTGATGCACACATCCATACAAGGTCGACCCGACAAAAAAAACACTTGTGTTGCTTGCAATAATTAGTATGAATGAAAAATTGCACACTAGCATATCTAAAATGTGCTATAATATTCGCCATGCATCAGAATTTGCATTTGAACTCATGCTTTGAAGAATATGTATTCCTAGGGTGCCTGTTCCATGGTTGTCTTTGCTTCCTGTTTAGTCCTGTCATGCCACTGGTTTCTGGATGTTCTTGAACAATGTGAAGATTAGAAGTTCCATATTTATATACATATATACCTGAGACGCGCGTTAGATAACAGGGAACATTTCAACATTATTGTTAACAGTCATTCGCTGATTAAATACCGTCAAACACTACTAGAGTCCGTTCGAAGGTATGCTCTTACATGCTAAAATTGAATCTGTGCTCCTCAGGACTCGATCGGAAGGATCTTATGTGCTCCCTTGAAGCGTGCCAATGAGATCATAGGCACCACAACTGAAGAAATGGTGTTGCGAGCACAACAGAACTCCGGTTCTTAAGTTCCACCCTCAGAGCAAATGATGGAATGTTGGAAGTTTTGCTATTTTCTCTCATTGGTGTGTCCGAATGAGTGTGCCATCTTTAGGTTAAAATCTGTAAATGTTACCTGTACATAACAATCATATATGTAACGAGACAACAGTTGGAACACCTTCTCTGCCTTGCAGCTCCCGTTTTCCCTAATAGAATTACTTGTCCAGTGTTGCTTGTTGAGGTGCTGTGTTAATGCTAAAAATTCCTGGATGTCTGCTCCCTGTAATTGTCATGAATCTGTGTACTTTTGGTTGGAAAATGGATTCCGTTACCAGACCTAATCTAATCGCCGTTCAGCATGTGTGCTACAAAATAAGGATGTGCGTAGTCAGCCCATTCAGTTCAGAGAATTGCACAACAAAAGTTTCGTTGTGACTTTAGCAAACAAGTTTCTTGGGCAGAATCCCCAGGCAAGCTGAGTGGCCTAGGTGTGTCCACATATACTGGAGAAACTCAAGGAGCATGTTGCAAGATGCACCTTGCCTTACCTGGTGGCAACAGGCGAGCCTCTAGCCGTGGTTGGTGTACGTTCATTTGAGCAAGAGGATAACAGCCAGCAGAAAGAGGAAACACGGACACGCACAAACAAAGGAAGAGAGAATTGAGAAGGGACTCAATGGCCGTGATCTCCACAGTTTGCCCACCGTCCCTCCTGGCGGTTCAAACCCTCCGCGGTCGCAGATTTCAGAAGAATGGAGCTACCTGCTCACCAAGGGCAGCAACTTTCAGAGTCAGGGCTGTGAAGCTTCCTGCAGGAGTAAGTTCCATGGCTGCCTCTGTTTCTTCTTACTACTTTCTTGTTTTGGTTTCCTAGATAAAGGAGTCGGTGCTCCCGGCCTCTGCGTCCCGTTCCTTATTTATTTTCTTGTGTGCTTCTTTCATGTGTAGAATTCAGAAATATGTGCTTTAATTTTAAATCTTCGGTGTTTCTGTCAGGTTCAGGTGCCAAGGGCGCAGCCCAAGCTGAGTGAGCCGTTCCTAGGCTTCACCAAGACCGCGGAGGTCTGGAACTCCAGGGCCTGCATGATGGGTCTCATCGGGACCTTCATCGTTGAGCTGGTAAGAAATCATCACTAGTTCACTCGCAAAAAGTGCTGCCGCAATTTGAGTTCCTCATTGCATGTGTCATGTGTGCTAATGGATGCATTTTGGGGGCTTTGATTTCAGATTCTGAACAAAGGCGTTCTTGAGATTATTGGTTTCGAAGTGGGGAAAGGCCTCGACATTCCTTTGTAGTTTCTCCCCACTCCCTGCTGTTGATGTTCATATCCAAGAGACACAGAAAACAGTTGTAGCCATTCGGTGGCAACCTATGTATTTTACTAAATGTATAATCGAGAACTTAACATTCCATTTACTTGCTAGTATTTTCCATTTTACAGTTCACCTCTATTGTGATTAGCAGAGGGTTTCCATTACTCGGAAAATATTCCGATGAACTTTCAAACAGTTAATACCTGAAGCTATCCATTGTTTCAAGAAAAATAAACTGAAGCTTCCCATGGTTAAGGCTAGACACGGTATATATGTGTGATTCATAATCTATAATCTGGTGGCTCCGATATAATGTTTGACCTTCTTCAGCTTGGGATTTTGGATGAAAGTTTGTTAGGTCTTAGGTGCATGCAACTCAAGACGTTACCACCAGAGGCAACAAGTCTTATATATACATGCCATTGTATATGGTGCTTTAGATACTTCTAGGTTACTTAGGATGGACGAGAAATAATCCCTTAATAAGAAAAACAAAACACCTTATCCAGTAGCATGTCATGAATAAGCCCTTCACCAGTAGACTGCCATGTAGGGAATTCTACTCAGGACATATTATGGACTACATTTCCATGTAGGAGAAACACTTGCTGATTACTCCACTATTGTACTACACAAGTAGCAAGTTAGGGTCAATGGATCGGTTCGATTGTGTTTCAACTCAGGCCGAGGGTTCAGTAGCCATAGTTCTGATTTACAAGTGCGTTCAGGAGCCATGCTCTATTCCTGCAGTCTACTTATGCTTGCTCCAACTCACAGTTGTACTGTCTTCGTTCCTGGATACAGTTTTGATCAAGAGATAGTATCCCTCTGTTCAGCAGTGTGAATGTTGCACTTGGACCTTGAAGTTTCAAGTCCTTGCAGTCGAGCAAGTTTTCTTTCTTCTGATAAGGTCGTTTTATTGAACTCGAATGTTAGCGTCAAGCTGATACAATTAAAAAATGCTCACACCATTTGAATCATCAGATATCATTTGCTTGTAGAACCATAACCTACCTATTAATCTGCACTTTTTGGGGGAAAAGGTCACCGATTTATTGATAATCATCAACAGTAGTTGAAAGAACCCCAAAAGCAATAAAATTACAAATTGGTCCTTGCCCATTCATCTGGGTTTACCTACCGCATTATCTAGGCTTGTCGATATGTTTGGTTCTTTAACAAAACTGTTTTCTCATTAATTCGACTGTTTTAGAGGATATATAATCTTAGCTGATACAGTAGCAGTGTGCCATTTTGAAAAAGTCCGTTGGACTGGAGGCCCAGATGTAATCTCCTTAATTTGCTATCCCAGGAAGGTCAGCTTTTGGAGATTCCTGAGATTCCTGGAAATATGCCTATAAGCAGCCCTTAGCCGTGGTTTTAACAGCAGACTTCCCGTTCATCCACGATTCGATTCTACCTAGGGTTTTCCCCTCTCGTTTAGGATTTCTCTTCTCTCGCTGACACCATGTCGAGCGTGACTTTATGATGCCAGCCTTGGTTAGAGCTAGTCATCTTCCACTAATTAACCACATAGAATGTACGAACTTGCATTGGATAACATGTGTTTGCTAGTCTCGTCATGGTGAGAAAAACAACACTTTCCATGTCAGTTACGATTTTTGCAAGATTATGCTTGCTAAGAATGACACTTTTGCGAAGGTACCACGTGCAACTATTTATTCTGAGAGGCACATTTGTTCTCCGGATTTTTTATTGTTACTATCAAGCAACACTTATGAATGTACAAGCGCTTTGTACATAGAATACACCGAGAACATTCTCATGTAGATTCCACCGGAATTTGTCATTCCCTTGCACCAAGTGGACCATTGCCAACCTCCCTAAAGAGCATTCCATGCCGCGAGTCGAGTTCCAGCCAGATATGTCACATTTGGTGGAGAGGCTTCCATTACCGTGGTTATCGTATCGCTCTTGTGACGATAATATTAAAGAGTTGGATATTGGTCTTCGAGAGTGGTCATCACTTCCCACTTATACTCCTAGAACTTTATACTTTGACGTCCTTGATGGTAAATTATCTAAACTGGGAAAAGTTGTTCATCATTGCGATTAGACCAGCCCAAAAATGAGAGACCCCGGGTTTTCACTAAACATACGATAGTGACTTTGAGCCTATATACTTTGTTCTCGGAAGGTTTACCTCGCCTTTTGTAAGAAGCTTGAAAATTCATTTACCTATGTGGGCTGAGTTTTGAACCTTGGTCTTGGGATACCAAGACGATCTTGATTTTGGATGACAAACCACATTCCATCTAGCAATTCAGTAAAGATTTTATACTGTCACCTTGCCAAAATAATCTTGATCAGAACTAATCCAATCTGTAAGTACTCCTTTCGGCACCTTGAATAATGATATCATATAGATAACCATGTTGCTTAGTATTGAAATAATGAGAACCAATCTTTTGCCGACAGAAGTATCTTTTCTTTCCAACTACTTAACCTCTTCTCGAAGCGCTCCTCCATGTGTTTCCATTTGGAATTTGTTAGTCTTTGATAGTGGATCAAAATACCCAAATACCCAAAAAAAAAGAATACCCAAATACCTAATTGGAAACTGAACATGCTCACGTTCGAATAACTTCAGCATATTGATCGGCCTTATCTTGGGCATCTCTGAAATAAAGCAATTCATTTTATGGAAATCTATTTTCATACCTAAAAGTTACACGAACACTGAAGGTATTAACTTTAGGTTCTTAACCTTTTCTCTATCATGATCCATAAAAAGAATCGTGTCATTGGCGTACCCAAGAATAGATAGATCACTATCCACCAATAGGTGTGAGACTACACCTCAATTTTGCCATTTAATTTTGCACGCTCAATCATGAAGAACGACATATTCACCACAATGTTGAATAACATGGATGATAGTGAATGTCCCAGCCTTGGCCCTTTTTTCGTTTGGAAGTAATGAACAACGTCATCGTTGACTTGACACACTACCTCTAGTAGTAATAAAATCATCGATCCAGGCACCACAATTGAAAAATCCAAAACTAATTTTAAAGATCACCCCATTCATGTTTTCTCATGTAGTTAGTGGACCATCTCATGAACGATCATCACCCCGTCGAGGATGTTTCTCTCTTGCATAAAGGACCTCTAAGTCGGTCCAACCACCTAGTCTGCCACCGAACTGATCATGATAGTAGCGGTTTTGTGAAACTTTTAAAGCTAACATTAATAAGACAAATCAGATCCACTCTGCATCATTAACCTTAGGTAATAAATGATCTCACAAAAATTAATACAAAACAAGTTTAATTGTCTTGGCACGAAGGAATTCAAACAAAGCTAGAAGGTCCGACCTAATGACATCCCGGAGGTTCAATCGACTACTTAGACAAAAGACGTATCTCTGCGATCTATTCGGGCTCATCGATGATAGATGAAAGCCTCATATTTTTCTATTTCAGGATGTCAGCAATATGGAGCACCGATACCCTAAGATATTGCCGTGTAGCGAGGATTTTATTGTTCCACTTCGAAAGGGTGTTCGACTACTAACCGGTCTAACCCACACCTAGTACCAACTAGTGTTCAAAATGTAGGAAAGTCACACGAGTTTTGAAGAGAATGGTTCAATTCTCACTAGAATCTGAGTAAAATTACAAATGCCAGCAGATCCTGGAAATATTCAACGAGATGTTAAGAGGAAATGTGTCACCTTGAGTATTATCATCTTGTGCTGCACCACCAGCATAGAGTTTTTTTAGTGGGGCCAGCATAGAGCACCTAATTTTAACCCAATCCTGAATTCTAATGAACCCAGTTTGGTCATTGTTGTCACCCGCCCGACTCTGAACCCCATAAAGATCTAGTGACCCATTCTTCTCAACCCCACCTTCTAGATGAAAGCTCACCTTTTGCTTGAACACATGCTCGTCCGGAGAACACCAACCAGTTTATGTAGGGGTGGATGGGACTAATCATGGCAAGAACATGGATGATGGATCCTGCAAGACTTGTACTTCAACACACTCTTAAAGAATCTATAAAGAGGAGTGGATATATATTTCCTTAACTGCCTAGTGATTCCATTGGACGCTGCAAAGTGATCTGCCTGGACAGTGTGATAGGATCATAACTGGACCTTCTCAAGGCTTTCATGCCCTCCACTTTCTTTGCACACGTTGCCGTGCCTAAAGCAAAAAAAGGCAAGTTAGGCTTTTAAACTTTCAGATCTGCCTTCAAGTTGAGTTGATCACTTATGCACCACACATGAAAGGTAAGAGTTCACTCACTCAGGGTGTAATATTCTGATTTTGTTTCAGTATATGAGACATAATCGATAAAAAATGTTGAGACTACTATCATTTGCAATAATAGAGGAGGATGATTTACTCAGTTAAACATGCACCGCATCGATTGAGACGAAACACCTAACCAGATATAAGAAGTAGGGAGCCTTGTCCCCCAACCTAATATGCCCCCTAGATCAGACATATCATATCAAAGGATGCAGTTGCCATTCGGTTACTGTGTGGTTAGGTGTTCACCCTAATCATGGCGGTGTCGGTCATGTCTACTGAAAATTATAGCGTCCTTGTCATGCCATTGGGGATCTTCCGACAGTTCATGGCGGTTAGTTGCAATGTAACCCTCGCAGAGGATGTGGAATGAGTTGAAAGATCAAATCACCCCCTAATTACTAGCATTCCCAGTCTGTTAGAAATGCAAGCTTCAGGAATTAATTAACTGAAACTCCTGTGTCCAGCCCCCCTTATTCACATCTCAAAGTTTCTGGATCCAACACCACATGTGGTTGGCGCACGAGCATCTGATGATAGGGTCCATACGGAGATGATGCCTTGGAATATGGGTATCCTAGGGAGGAACGGACAAAGATACACACTGCAGGATATACAGATGATTTCGTTGTTTTGTGATCATTGTTAAGATTTTTCTCTTCATTGGAAACTCAGTTTCTGCACAAAGGAACCTGAGATGGTTTTTACGAGAACTTTTCTCAAAGTTAGCTGTTTCTGGAAAGCAGTTTCTTGCACAAAGTAAGCTGTTTCTGAAAATCGAAGTTGCATACAGTTTTCAGCTTGGTTTCAACTTTTATCTTGCAGATGAAACTGCAGTCTTTGATACTTTCTTCCACCTTTGAGAAGAAAAATAGCAATCATTTTTACTTTAACCGTTAACACAAACAGCTGAGCAGCAGATCTACATGCTTCGTGTCAGTGTTGAATGTACAACAGAAGTTCACTGAATCTAGTGGATCTTCCAAGAGGAAGTACCCTTATAGAACAACAATGATGCCATGGGCTCTGGTCGTTATTTTGATTGCGTGATCTATTGACAGGAACATAATAGTAACTGAACATACAAGAATGTACATGTACACCCCCGGCCTTTGGCTACAGAAAAATTGTGGACTATCGGCAGAAATTGTGCTAAAATGTACCAAGACCTCACTAGAAAACTTCAAATTCCACCTCCTCGGCATTACTGAAGTCGAGGCATTTGCCTTCTTTCTTCTTCCGCACTGTCGCAAGAGTCACGACATCGCAAGGTCGTGTCTCTGGTGGGGCAACAGATCGTATCAAGGCCCAATTCAAGCCTTCAAAGAAAGGGTGTTGCTTGATTTCGGCTGCTCCTCTCAACGTTCCCAGTCTGTTCTCTGGCTCCTTGACTAGCAACCCTCTGATGAGATCTCTGGCATTGCTGCTGACAACTGGGTTATCCGGGAACCGGAGATTCTGGGAGACAACATTTGCCAGTGTTTCGTCATTTCCAGGACCTCTGAATGGTGTCTTACCATATAGAAGTTCATAAAGGAAGACACCAAAGGTCCACCAGTCAACAGCACTCCCATGACCATCCCCTTTGATGATTTCTGGTGCGAGATACTCATGTGTGCCAACAAAGGAATTGGAGCGTGCTTCTGTTGGCTCTACAACAAGTTGAGGCAGCCTCTTCAAAGAAGATTTAGGCTTCCGTGGCTTTGGTATAGAGGGACGTGGCCTGAAACAGGACGTTTGGGCACAAGAGGTGGGCTGGAGGCATGACGAATTCATGCAGTTGCTCTCTGCACAAGGTCCTGCATGTTTCTTTGGTTGGTGATTTGCTGCTATAGAGATGACCGCAGGAGCACGGCGCTAACTGCGCACCTCAGAGAGAGATCAAAGTCTGATAGCATGATGTGGCCATCATCACGGACTAGGATATTCTCTGGCTTTAGATCACGATATATGACTCCCAGCATGTGAAGATATTCCAGCGCAAGGAGAACTTCTGCAACATAAAACCTGCAAGACGATTATTTTATTAGTACAGAACACATGACGAGGACACAAATGCAAATGAGAAATATCTGAGCATAGAAAATATACAATGGCATTACAAAGTATTCATCTGGAAAATGGCACAACAAAAAGATGAAATGTATGTACACTCATTGATGACATGATAACAGACTAGTCTTGTTAGAATGGTTAGCTAGGCTAAGAATAAGAGATGTCACATGAGTAGATAACATGTCGTAGGGATCTAACAAGTAATGTGGTTCATAGACATCAAAGACAGTCAATGCCAGTCACATAAGATTGACAAAAACTATAAACTAGAAAAAGATGTTATTGTACTGTAGCTTTCATTTAAGACTATTCAGGTATATGGATATAATTCGTCCACACAGATCCACGTTTAACTATTTATGCAGAACAGTGAGATTACATTGTAAATCTAAAGAGAGCTAAATGATTGTGTTTGTAAATTTTAGCATGACTAGCAACAAACAAGAAACTTGGAACAAGAACTTTTGTAAACCTAGCCAACATAAGGTAGCGCATTGGCAGCACAGCTGAACTTATAATCACTAGAAAAGTTCACATTAGCAAGTTGTTTGGGTAAGGAAAAGAAATACACAAATCATGTACACTTCTAGAGTAGTACTCAGTGACATGTACCTTGCAGATGGCTCTGGAAAGCATCTACCGGGCTGTCTTTGACGAAGAACGTGCAAATCACCACCTGGACAGTACTCCATGACCAAGCATGAGAGATTGTCTGTGGTAAAATGGGCATAAAGAGTGGGAAGGAAAGGATGATCGAGCATTTCTAGTATCTCTCTCTCAGCCTGAGCTCGCAGCATCTTCTTTCTACTGATCAGGTACTCAATATCCATAACCTTCAAGGCAAACAAGCAATCCGAATCAACCAACTCTGCAAGATACACAGTCCCAATGTCCCCACATCCAAGCCTCTTCAGAAGCTTGAAATTATCGAGTCCTAAGGATCCCTGTTGCAATGCCAACTCCCGAATGGTTATCCAACGGAGATCCTTCGCCATGTGGGGCCTGTTGGTATAGCCACATAATCCAAACTGACTCTCATCGCTGATACTAGTGCTACATCCATACTCACTAATGCTGCTCTTCGAATTCTGGGAGCACTCGCCTTTTTCCTCGGTTCTCAACCATTCGGACGATCTCTCATCAGATTTTCCTGGGCCAGGATTCGTCCTGTTCCGCACCGCTGGTGGGATTTGTAACACTGGATGTGGACGAGCAGCTGGTTGATGCAAGGGAAATGGACTCCTTTGAAGAGCAGAATTTAGTACTATTGGAGGAATTACCAAGTGAAGACTGTTCTTCTTTCATTTTACTCTTGCTGCTGGTTTTGCTTCGAAAAGCTGGCTTCACAAGCCGGGATGATGTGATGGGTTTGCTTAATATTCTGGGAGAACTATCATCAGTATCTGCAGAAACTTTTCCACCAAATTTTCCATTTTGCACAAAGGAGCTCTCACATTCTATTGAGTCGCCACTGATAACATCTTGAATCCTGACCTTCCGTACATCAGCTGAGGTAGAAGATGCAGAATGCATGGAGGTGACTGCACTTCCGTCAGCTGTCTCGAAATCACAGTCTTCACTAAAGTCACTTGTTCCTCTAGATGAATTCTTACTGATATTTTCTGGAGTGATTGATATTTCAATCAAGTTCATCTTGCCACCATCATGCACAGGGCTTTCATCACTGCTCTGGACCATCAATGAGGCATAAAGCCTTTGGATAGTCCCAGCTTCTGATGAACTCGATGACCCAGGCGACATCGACAGCCTCTTCATCGCAGCCATTTCTGACGCCTGGGAAATGCAAAGCCTTCTCAGCGCCTGCTTCATATTGACAGGCTTGGAGCATATCCCGATGCCTGCAGTTTGAGGTGACCCTGACCTAGATGGTTTCCTTTGCGCATTCTTCAGGAAAGAATCCGCACCAGCCTGGCCAGGACTAAGCGCTCGACGGTATGTCCTGCTATCAATTGCTTTAAGAAACTGGTCGAGCTCATCTTCCACAGCGTAACCGCGACACCTCCCATCTTTCTCCTCAGGTTTCACTCTAACATGCAGCAAGCTGGAGCCACCAACAGGCGCTCTGTCCAATTCTTCGTTGGACTCGACTATCTCAGAGCTGCAACCAGACGACCCCATCACCCTCCAAGTAGACAAACTCAACAGACAGACACTATCTAGCCCACAGCCGGCAAAGACATCGAAGGCAGGCAGGTCACACAACTACACTTGTGCCCTTTACCAAGACGTCATCCAAGATGGAAAGCCTCCGCAGCTCAGAGACTGGACCAAAAATAATTATTATATTTTGCCACTGACCACCCTGCAAAGATGATGAGATCCAGAGTCAGTGATCGAGACATGGCAATAGTTGCATCTCCGGAAACTGTTGACACATCCGTAAGGAAAAAGAGGGAGGAATCCAAAGGCAACTGGTAAGCAAGAGTCCAAGGAGAAAGGTACAGGCGCAATCAGAAGCGTCCCTGTCTCAACTGGGAAACAGAGGCAGCTGAAATCAGGAACTCCGGAAGCGAAACTCTTGGGGGGAAGAGGGCCAGATTTCCTGCAAGAACCCATTTTTACTCCCCATTCCAGCTCAATTCCCCCCGGAACATACGGCGCAACCGACAACCGAGAAGAAAGATAAAATATTGCGCGAACGGACGCAGCTGAATCTGCGAAATTTCGGGAGGGGGAGGGAAAAAATGGCGCTCCACGAGCACAGGAAGCTGGCTCCCAGATCCGGCGACCGTGGAGCCGCATTCCGCGGAGCCTCCACGAGCTCCACAGCAGCAGCAAATTTGGCGACTGATCCGACCACGGCCGTGAGCAACGAAAGAGGGGCCGGATTCGAGATCAGAGAAGCTGCTAACAGAGCGGCGACGCCTACCTGGTGAAATGCCAGCCCGGATCTCCAAGCTGTGACTAGGAGCCGAGCCGAGTGGAGCGTCTGGGCAGCTCGCTCGCGTGGGGTGGGCTTCGAGCTCCGGCGCTGGAATGGTACTCTTGGGAATGGCGGCTTCGGGGAAGGTGAAGAGAGGGCGAGGGGTAGACAAAGAGGAGAAGGGAGGTGGGGGATGCGATGCGGCCCACGATGACGGGATCGTCCCTGCAGAGGCCACGGATGGGGCACGTCCGTGTGCCGCTTCCGGGGGTTCCGTAGCCGTCGGATCGCGGGACGGACGGCTGCGGAGAGGTTTCCGCCTTGGGGTGGTAGATCCGTTCTGATGGCCGTGTGAATGGAGGCGACCGTGTTTTGTTGGATCGGCTGCCAGTCTGCCACGGATCTCGTACAAATTGGGATTTTTGGGGGCCGGATGGATGCTCGTACAAGCATGACTTGCTATCTCTAGCCCAAAATCTTGTTCAAAGCATCTTCGGTACTACTACACGAATTTCCGCTAAAAAGGTACTTATCCGAGAAGAAATGCGGCCTCTGGGATGAGACATGAATCAACATTACGCATGAAAAAGTGGTCATAAACGGATATTCATAACGGCTCGCGGGTCTAGATGATCCCACTACGTAAATTTTTTTTATTTTTTTTTCAGAATGTCAAAAAATTCCGAAAAAAAATCCGGATGCAAATTACAGCGTGATGTGTTAGCACAAAAATTGACATGGTGAAAAAACTTTTTTAGCAACCTGTACAAAAAAGACAAAATTCGGACACGTACATATACATTTCGGTATGTCCGAATTTGTCTTTTTTGCACAGGTTGCAAAAAAAGTTTTTTCACCATGCCAATTTTTGTGCTGACTTCAAATATGTTGGACTACATGCAAAAAAAAAAATTCGAATTTTTTGACATTCGGAATTTTTTTTTCTGGGTGCACCCACTACCCAAATCGCCGTGTCCGGTCATAAATCACTTTCCTTGCGAGTGAATCATCCAAAAAATCGAATATTTCCATGCAAATGTCTAATCCTGCAATTATTTTTTATGGAGATCAGTGATCACTGTAGGAAATGTGAAGTTACTTGCAAGTGTCTCTATCGAGGAAAACAAGTTACTTAGAGCATCTCTGGCAGAACCCGCAAAAGGGGCAAACCCGCATAATAACCGCCCGATGCGGATTGAAAACTGAAAAAGACGGAGAACAGAACCCGCAAAATTACCCGACCCGTAAAAGATTTTGCAGGGCCCCGTGAATCTAGCCCTCGAAACCTTAAGTTAACAGATTTCGCGTCCGATTTTGAGGGGGCCTGTATCCCGCGCGAGTGGTTGACGGGCTGAACATTCAGTACCCGACGGTGGCCTTCCGCCGTGAAACTCGCCGGAATCCGGTAAAATCACCGGCAAACTCGCGCGCCCGGCGACGTCCGCCGGCGGCTTCACAGACGACCTTCCTCTCGCCGGCACCGTGAGGGGCCAGCTTGCGTATGCGCGCCGCCTTCCGTCCAGCGCACGCGCCGCGGGAGGCTCCGTCCGCCGGCCGCCGCGAGGGGCTTCGTCGGCGGCCTGCGTGCGCTCGTCGCGCGTCGCGGGGGGCTTTGGACGACTCCGTCCGCCGGCTGCCGCGGGGGGCTTCGGGCTGCTTCGCCCTGCTCCGTCGGCCGGCTGCCACGGGGGACTTCGGGCGGCTTTCCTCTGCTCCGTCCGCCGGCCACCCTCCTCTGCTCCATTCGCCGGCCGCCGCGGGGGGCTTCAGACGGCTATTTGCCGCCGGCCTGCGTGCGCGCGCCGCCAAGAGGGCCAGGGGTTCCCGTCCATGCACGTCGCGGGGGCCTCCGTCCGCCGGCCGGCACGACGGCTTCGTCGGCGGGCCGCGTATGGCTGCGCACAAGGTACGTGGTACTACGTACTACATCGATCTATCGATGCTACAGCACCAACGGAGGCTGATTTTGCTGCTCAGATTGGGGAAAAGACCAAGGAAGAAGATAATGGAATATTCTACAGCATATTCGGTTTTACGGTTCGATTTTGCGGGTTCTGCTCCGCCGCGTCTCGTTTCGAACCAAAAAACGTGGGTTGCGCGACCTGCAAAATTGTTTGCGGGTTTGCCTTTTGCAGGCTCTGCTAGAGATGCTCTTACCAATGTGGCAAAAGATCAGCACGGATTGCTAGATTTTGTAGACTTTGTAGACGAGGATGCTTGAATGGGGCAAGGAAGAAGTCAAGGTGAAGAATCAGATAATTTACTCTCAAATAGTGAGGAGTGAGTGCACGTTACATTCATACGCGGAGGAGATTTTGTAAAAAGTGGCGATAAGTAAAAGAATTACTTTTTGTGTTTTAACTTTTGTTAACCATCTATTTTTATAGTAGTATAAAAAGAAATGAGTCAAATAATTGTAATAACTAGGGCTCTAGGACTATTTTATAACATATGAATCAAATAGCCATCATATTATGAGTTGTTTCGATGACCTTGATACAAGAAATGAACTCCCCATCAAAAAATTTCTCTTTAATTTTGAAGCCAATGCAATGCTTTTGCATATCTTGCGATGCATGTATTTTCATTCATTTCAGGTACTAAGAATGTAATATTATAAGCATAATAGTTGTCATTCTATCTGACTTAGATTCATTTTTAATTTCTTTCACGCCTAATATGCTAATCACTAATCAAATCAAACTTACTTTTCCGTGGACTAAATTTACTCGTTCTAATTCTTGGGTTCGGCCTCAGGTTTGCTTAGACGGGAAGACATATTTGTTTACCTCACTGCGGCAGAGGTACCACTGCTGCTGGTGCGATTTTTCCTTCAAAAATTTGTAGTAACAAAACAAATTCTATAAGAAATCAAATTTAAAGATCTGAATGTTCGTTAGCATCCAACAAACTTTCAAAAAGTAATGTTAACACTTGCATGTTGCACAAAAAAAAAAAGTAGCAGGTGTCAAAATGACATATTTAAAATTGTAGAAATCGCAGTGAAACTTTTTTTTTCTCAGGTCCTGTTCTTGTTAATTATTTTATGCAAATTTGTCAATTCAGCAAACACGAGATTACACCCTTGTGTGATTTTCTGGTGATTTTTCTGATAACGTATACAAAAATATATTTGATTGCTCCTGGTGCCTGAGATCCAAAGTGAAATTTCGCTAGATTAATATTAATCAAATCAAACATACTTTTTCCGTGGACAGAATTTACTGGCTCTGATTTCCGGGCAGGTCTTTGTCCATGCGATAGTGAGAAAAGTTGACGTGTGCGATCATCTTTAAGAAATGGAGTGCTACTGCAACTATTCTCCGTAGATTCGGGACCAGAAAAAAACAACCAAACTATATATCAAAGCTAATCTTATTCGGTGACGGCGGTCACTGATTGATTGACAATTTGGTAGAAAGGTTAGTTGCGCTGGTTTCATTTGCTTGTAGCCTAGTGGTTAAGAAGTGTAGCCTAGTACTCGTCGGTCGTTATGAACCTCCTGCTGATAAGATTAAATTTATTTGGCATTTTAAAATTTCGGTGAATTATTGCGGCCATGGACGGTTAGCCTTCAATGATTACACCCAAGTACAGACATGTTAGTTAGGATCACCATTTGTTTGTTTATTACTCGATACATTAGTTAAAACTCAGCACAATTGATGATTTGTATTGTTTGGGAAGCAATCTTGAGAGCATCTCCAGTCGGGGCACCCAAACGGCTGTCCAAAGGCATTTGGGGCGTGCTGGACATGTTTTCGCCCCACTCGCGCCGCACAAATTTGTTTTTGGTCTGGCGCGGCCCAATTTTGTGTCCGGCACGTCCAGCCCACGCCCTCAACTTGGGGAGGCTTGGGGCGGCCCCGGACAGAATGAAACGGCCGCCTCCGACGCGCGGGGCACGCCTGGCAGTGAGACAAGGATTAAAAGACTCGTCATTTTCTCCTCCGCCTAATTCCGTCTCGTCGCCCTCCCACTTTCTTCGTCGCCGTCGCCAAGATCTAGAACGCCCGCAGCGCGGCCGCTGCCTCCACCCCCGACTCGACGCCGGCACCGCTGTTGGCTTCTCCTCCTCGCCCCGCCTTGCTTCTCGGCCGCACCGTCGGTAATTCGACAACTCCAGCCGGAGTCGGCGGCCTCTCCTCTCCACCCCGCCTGCAAGGTGTTCGGCGGAATTACTGGTACGCCTGGTTTTCTACAGAGTTGAATCCGCCGGCTATCCAACGACTCCGGCCGGCACCATTGCTCACAACGTGCCGGCATGTATTGCAGATGGATAGCGACGACGGTTGATGGTCGTGATGCTGTTGGAAGAAGAAACCGCAATTGCCGAGGAGGAAGATGAGAACATAGCCATTCTCACATGTCTTCTCCAACTTCAAGCCGTCGAGGACGTCAATGCCGCACCAAAACGAGGAGGCTCGTCAGTCGGAAGGAGGAAGAGCAGGCGAGGCAGAGAATGGAAGGCCATTGCATGTTAGTCTATGACTACTTTGCCGACGTTCCTGTCGCCACCGTCAAGGATTTTCGTCGACGCTTTCGGATGAACCGTGGATTGTGCAACCAGATCGTGCAAGGTGTGAGGGAGTATGATCCATGGTTCAAGTTGAAGAAGGATGTCGTGGGAACTATTGGTTTCTCTTCACTCCATAAGTGTCGGGGGCTACCCCCGGTAGGGTCAAGGCTTGGCATAAGTTGAGTTTAAAGATGTGCCGAGGTACGGAAAGGGCCGACCTGTTTGGGCCTGGGAGTGTCCGAGCTTTATCTTGACCTGGAGAATATAAAGGCCGACCTGTCTTGGCCCAGAGGGGTCCGAGGTATCCCGTTGGCATGGGCCGAGGTTCATAATCCGAGCTATGATCAGCCGACCTAACTACCTCGGTGCTATGATTTGTATTGTGAGTGCAGGAGAAGCTATTTGAAGGAAGTAAGGTCCGACCTGGTCAGATCTTAAGTGCAAGACCCGAGGTAAGGAGCCCGACACATCCGTGCCGGGCTAACCAAGGCAAGAGGCCGTAGGTCGGGCAGGAGTCAATGCTCCTGTCACTTCCCGCCTGACACGGAGCGTCTGTCACGGAGCCTGGCAGAGGCGTGCCCCGGGTTCGGCGGGGCTGCACGTCTCTGACCGCTGACCACGCGAGATCCGGGGAAAAGGCTACGAGGTAGCACGGCGTGGCTACGTCCTGTCTCTGTCAGAGGGACATCCTAGCTCTACTGTGGTGATGCAGGGGATGGGCAGGCCATGTCCTGTCCCTGACAGGAGTACGATGATGACCAAAGCAGAGGCATGGCTACAGTGTTCAGCAAGGGGCACAACGGTAACTCGGCTGGCCTATATAATGGGCTTCAACCCCTCCTGAGAGGGATCGATCGACGAGGGAGAGAAGGATCGATACAGAGAGGAACCCGGAATCAAGCAGAGGAAGCTCGGAGTTCCTTTTTCCCCCTTGTAGCTTCATCTTCTACCTCAAGTTCTCACCATTGTATCATCACACAGCTCGAGGAGCAGCTTGTACTTGTCACCTTGAGCTATACACCAAGTAGGATAGTGCTGCAGTAGGGGTGTTACCTCCACAAGAGGGCCCCGAAGCAGGGTACATCGTGGTGTGCTTTGTGTTCTTGGTTTCTTGGTTTTGTTCTGTTCTTGCGGTTTCTTGCGTGTTCTTGCTTGTGCACTTCTTGAGTGCATAAACCCTCCCCGGATTCCCCCAACGACCATTCGGCCCCATCTTAGCCATACCTATGGCATCTGCCGTGATCCCACCACGACAGTTGGCGCCCACCGTGGGGCAGATTGAGGCGTTGGAGGGAGTTTACATCCGGACGGGCTCAGGCGAGCGTGTTCTTTCCGGGCTTATCGCCAAGATCGGTGAGTTCACCTTCATCAGCGACAATGCGGGGTGTTTCGCCGGCAAGCCCTTCCCCGAGCATGGCTTCACCATGATGCTTGGCAGCTTCGTCACCTACGTTGCTGTCGAGGTTGTTCGCGAGTACCCGGAGCAGGTGCTCGTGGACGACGAAACTCCTCTCCTTGCGGCTCTAGGTCGGCGTATCACTCGCCCCGAGAGCTGCGTGGAGGTGATGATGACCGGTCCGGTTGATGCCGCTGGCAAAGGAGATGCCAGCAAATCCAAGCCGGCCGAGGTTGCTAAGGTGAGATCTGCAAAGCCCAGGCTAGAGAAAGAGTTGCCTGGTACCCCCGAGGTGCAGGGCCGAGGTGCGACCCTAGTAGAATAGTGGAGACACTGGCAGACCCAGTAAATCCAGGAGTGGATGTAGTAGTGACTGTGGCCGAGCTAGAGGCAAAGCGTGTCCTGTTGCAAAAGGAGGCTGTAGCAATGATGACAGCTAGAGATGAGTTCAATAGAGATATGCGTGAGTACAATGCAGCGAATGGCTTCACCCCGGTAGCAGCTGATACAAATAGGGGAGCCGAGGTGCGGCAGAGAGGCAAGGGGCTCAATGATGAGATGAACAGGGAGGCTCGACCTACCACCTCGGCTAGGAGTGAGAGTCGCGTGTCGACTGGAAGGCCGGTATATAGTTCCCCTGCTAAGAACCTCAGAGCTGCCGAGGCAGGCAGGGCCGAGCTATCCGGGTTGACTGGAGATGCATGGCGTGCGCAGCAGAAGCGAGTCAATGAATTAGTGTATGTAGCTAACCAGCAGAATGAGGCTCTCCGCAGAGCATATGCCGGGGCTGGTGATTCGCAGATGGTTTATTCAGCTAGGCCAGTTAGTCAGGTGTCCAAGGGGCAAGCCTCGTCTCCACTCGTCGGAGGAGCCGATCGAGCCCGGAGTGTCACCTCGGGTCAGAACAAGCAGCTGCAGATGTATGATCCGGTGTTAGCAGCAAAGCAGAAGGTGGGCCAGGGCAATGCTAGCCGAGCTAAGGGAAACCCCGGCCAAGGTAATGCAAGCCGAGCTAAGGGTAACTCCGGTCAGGGAAATCAGAATGGCGGGCAAGCAGCGTCGGCTGGCCGAGGTAAACCACCTCCGCCCCCGAGGCATCAGCAACAACCCCGGCCGCAGGGCAATATCAGCGAGAGCCGGAGTATGTTCAGCAACCTCAGAACGTCGGTCAAGGCGATGACCGATATGATGATGGAGACTCGGCCATGGCGCGAGCCGGATACCACAGAGTGGATGGGGCGTTGGGACCTCGGATAGGAGCTCGGATGTTAGCTCCGGCGATGTTCGTAACAAGCTGGATAGAATCTACTTGTCCGAGCAGTTGGAGGAGGAAGGCCCTCCTGGTCCGGCGTGTTTCGGACCTCGGATCATGAAGGAGCCACCACCGCCAGTATCTCAGTTCCAGTTAGGTCGGAACACCAAGCCATACAACGGGAGCACCAAGCCGCAAGATTGGCTGACAGATTATGTATCCTCGGTGCACATAGCGGGGGGCAATCGCCGATGGGCGGTCCGGTATCTCCCGCACATGTTGGAAGGTCCAGCTCGGATCTGGCTGAATAATTTGCCGGAGTATAGTATCAACTCCTGGATAGACTTGGAGCTGGCGTTTAACAGCAACTTTGCTAGTACATACAAGAGGCCAAACCGACCTCAGCTCCTGGCAGCATGTAAGCAAGATGATCATGAAACTGACCGAGAATTCTTAACTCGGTGGAGCAATGTTCGGAATTCCTGTGAAGGAGTTGTAGAGGCACAGGCCATTTCCTGGTTTGCAGATGGTTGCCGACATGGCAGCATGCTGTGGCAGAGGCTCCAAAGAGATATGCCGAAATCCCTAGCAGAGACAATCCGGATTGCAGATTCTTATGCTCTTGGTGATCCGATGCAGCCAGCAGCAGAGGCAGTGGCACGTAACAGAAGGAGGGAGCCAATAAACAACCGGCTCGGACCAAGGTGTAATGACCGCCAAGAGTTCGGACACAAGAGGAGGGAGCCGGACTACCCATACACCTCGAACCAAGTTGCAGCGGTGAACCCGGATCAGCCCGGAGCTGGAGGTGTCCAGAGGCCGAAAATCAATGGTCCGGCATTTAGTCCGAACCCGGAGCCACCCTTGACTTATGAATCGATGTTAGATGGTCCTTGCCGTTACCATACGACCGACCCGCGTAAGCCAGCCAACCATTCAACCCGGCAGTGCAGCTGGAACCGCAGAATCAGGAAGAAGGGGCGAAGGCCGGAGGAAACAGAGGAGGACCACCTCAGAGATTTCAGCCGAGGCCTAACCCGAATCTGTCCGGAGCAAATGTTACCCCGATAACCACTGCACCTCCTCCGAGGCCTGCAGCAGCAAGGCCCGTGAATGTTGTGAATGTCCGAGGTAATAACAACAATATGGTGCCGGACCAAGTCAGCAGTATGAATACCCCGGAAATGACTATAGAGAGGCTCATGCGAGCTATGTGGTCTTTGTGACCGAGCCAACTGACAAGAAGAGTGTGCAGAGGCGTGCCATGGAGGTGAATGCAGTAATGCCGGTGGTGCCGACCTATATGAACTGGTCTGAGCAGGAGATCACTTGGAGCAGGAAAGATACACCTCGGATCATGCCGAGCCCTGGAAAGTATGCCCTGGTGGTAGATCCGACGTTGTGTGGGCCTACAACAATGTGAGGTTCACCCGAGTTCTGGTGGACAATGGCAGTGCCATCAACATCATGTACCGAGACACAATGGTGAAATTGGGCATATCGCCAAATCAGTTGATGCCGAGCAGTTGTACTTTTCATGGGATTGTGCCTGGCGTTTCCTGTGCACCCATGGGCAAGATATGGGTGGATGTAGCATTTGGAACCAAGGATAACTGCCGAGTTGAGAGTATCGAGTTCGAGGTGGTGGACTTGGAGAGTGCATACCATGCATTGCTTGGAAGGCCGGCTCTGGCCAAGTTCATGATTTCCACCCATGTTGCATACCTGAAGATGAAAATGCCGGGGCCTAATGGGATCATATCCATCTCGGGTGACTACAAGCGAGCCATTCAGTGTGCCTCGGCGGGGTCTAATCTGGCCGAATCTTTGGTGATCGCAGCTGAGAAGAAGAAGCTGCATCAAGTGGTGGCAATGGCGCAGTCAACACAGCTCGGCATGTCCGGACTGATGAGCCCGGACTCAACTGCAGCATTCGAGGTGCCCAAGGAGACCAAGAAGATCCCCATTGACCCGGAGCACCCGGAGCGCATGGCCCTCATTGGGACCGGGCTGGGCGAGAAATAGGAAAGCGAGCTCTGTCACTTCCTCCGTGAGAATCGGGATATCTTTGCATGGTCGGCTAAGGACCTGCCTGGTGTTCCGAGGGAGTTGGCAGAGCACTCTTTATTTGTCAGGCCGGAGGTGAAACCGGTGAGGCAACCGACCCGTCGTCTCTCAGACGACCGAAGACAAGTGGTGCTGGACGAGCTGGCTAAGTTGCTTGCAGCCGGGTTCATTATGGAGGTGCTGCATCCGGACTGGATATCCAATCCGGTCTTGGTGGAAAAGAAGAAAGACGAGCCAGCCGTGGTCAAGGTGTGGCGCATGTGCATTGACTTCACTAACCTCAACAAGGCGTGCCCGAAAGATCCATTTCCATTACCTCGGATTGATCAAGTGATCGATTCCACTGCTGGTTGTGAACTGTTGTCTTTTATCGATGCGTACTCTGGTTTTCACCAGATACCACTGAACCCGAAGGATCAAATAAAGACTGCTTTTATTACCCCGTATGGGGCGTATTGCTATCGTGTCATGTGTTTTGGTCTGAGGAATGCCGGGGCAACTTATCAGAGGTGTATGCAGAAATGCCTGCACTCTCAAATGGGCAAAAATGTGCAAGTGTATGTCGATGATATCGTCATCAAAACTAAGGAGAAACGTACTCTCCTCGAGGATCTCGAGGAGACATTTGTGAATTTGAGAAAATATCGGTTGAAACTTAACCCGGACAAGTGCACCTTTGGTGTCCCGGCTGGAAAGTTGCTTGGATTCCTGGTGTCTAGCCGAGGTATCGAGGTTAACCCGGCCAAGATCCGAGCTATTGAAACATGAAATTACCGAAGTGTTTGAAAGATGTGCAGAAATTCACAGGGTGCCTAGCCTCGTTGAGCCGATTTGTAGTAGGTGGGGAAAAAGCCTTACCTTTGTACCAGCTCATGAAGAAAAGTACCGGGTTTACATGGACCCCGCAGGCCGACGTGGCGTTCAATGAGCTGAAAAAGATGTTGTCCACCGCTCCGGTGTTGGCGTCACCATTGCACAATGAGCCGATGTTACTTTACATTGCGGCCACAAACCGAGTTGTAAGTGTGGCAGTGGTGGTGGAGCGCGAAGAAGGTGGCAGGTCGGTGCAGAGACCGGTGTATTACTTGAGCGAGGTGATCTCTACCTCGAAGCAGAATTACCCTCACTACCAGAAGATGACGTATGGTGTCTACCTGGCGGTCAAGAAGTTGAAGCATTATTTCCAGGAGCATCCCATGACGGTGGTGTGCGAAGCTCCAATCTCGGAGATCATCGGGTGCAAAGATGCAACTGGCCGAGTTGCCAAATGGGCGATTGAGGTGTCTCCATATGCACCACATTATGAGAGAAGAGATGCAATTAAATCCCAGGCGCTGCCGGACTTCTTTTGTGATTGGGCCGAGATGCAGTATGAGCCACCCAGGCCGGACTATAATTATTGGAAGATGCATTTTGATGGGTCCAAGACAAAGATCGGGCTGGGGGCCGGAATAGTCCTCACCTCACCGAAGCGAGATCAGCTGAAATATGTGCTGCAGATTCATTTCTCGGCATCAAACAATGTGGCGGAGTATGAGGCCTTAATCCATGGACTCAATGTGGCGAAGGAGATCGGTATCCGGCGTATGGAATGCTTCGGCGATTCCGACCTGGTGGTGCAGCAATCTTCTGGAACTTGGGATGCTCTGGATGCCAACATGGCGTTATATCGGTTCCATGTGCAAAAGATATCCGGGTTCTTTGAAGGGTGTGAATACAAGCATATACCTCGGACAGAAAATAATGCTGCCGACGTGTTGTCAAAGCTCGGTTCATCTAAAGAGGCAGTACCACCTGGAGTAGCCCTGAATCACTTGAGAACTCCTTCAATCAAACCTTCTCCTGAATCCGAATCTATTTTCATCCCGGCGGAGCAAGAGTCCGGACCTGTTCCAATGGAGGTAGACGTCGGATGCGTCTGGTCGGACCCGGGGACTGCGTGGCAGAACTCGGGGACTGCGCACCGAACCTCGGGGACTGCTCGTCAGACTCGGGGACTGGTCGCAGGATGGTGGAGGAAATAATGGAGGAGATTATGGTGGCCGAACCAATGGAGGTGGACGAGAAACTTTTTCCTTTGCACCCAGTGCCGGAGTGGGCGGAGCAGATCATGAAGTTCATAACAGAGGGAAGCTTGCCAAGTGACACAACCGAGGCTAGGAGAATCCAAAGGAGGGCAAAGGCGTACACCATCATCAACAAGGAGCTCTATAAAAGAAGCGTAACCGAGGTGTTGCAACGGTGTGTCGAGCCAGCTGAAGGCAAGGAGATGCTTTTGGAGATCCACCAAGGAGAGTGTGGTCATCATTGCAGCACAAGAGCTCTGGTGGCCAAGGTGTTCGCATGGGTTCTATTGGCCCACTGCTCTTGCTGATGCAGAGGACATAGTCCGGAGATGTGAAGGATGCCAAAGGTTTGCCAAGCAAACGCATATGCCAGCCTCGGCGCTCAAAACAATTCCTATCACTTGGCCGTTTGCGGTATGGTGTTTGGATATGGTGGGAGAGTTCAAACCAGCCCGAGGTAACATGACGCACATACTGGTGATGGTGGACAAGTTCACCAAGTGGATCGAGGTGAAACCAATCCGGAAGTTGGATGGTCATTCAGCAGTGACTTTCTTGAAGGAATCATTCTGCGATATGGGTACCCCCATAGCATTATCTCGGACAACGGCACGAACTTTGCTGTTGGAGAATTTGCTCGGTTTTGCATGGACAAGGGAATCCGGCTGGACATAGCCTCGGTGGCACATCCGGAGTCTAATGGACAAGTGGAAAGATCAAATGCTCTAGTGTTGGCCGGCATCAAGGCTCGGCTCATTGAACCACTGCTGAAAACGCCGGGGTGTTGGATAGATGAGATACCAGCAGTACTGTGGGGTCTAAGGACCACACCAAATCGATCAACTGGCTATACGCCATTTTTTATGGTCTATGGGGCAGAAGCTATGCTACCCACTGACATCGAATATGATGCGCCCAGAGTGGCAATGTACACTGAAGCCGAGGCAAAAGAGGCTCGGAGGATGCAGTAGATCTGCTTGAGGAAGCTAGAGAATTGGCCTCATCTCGGTCAGCAATATACCAACAAGGTCTCCGACGTTATCATAGCCGGAATGTCAACCCTCGTGTGTTTCACGAGGGAGATTTGGTGCTGAGGCTGGTGCAGCGCAAGAAAGGTCGGCACAAGTTGTCACCTCCATGGGAGGGACCGTTCATTGTGAGCCGAGCTCTGCTCAATGATTCGTACTATCTTATAGATGCGCAGGAACCAAGGAAAGATGGGCTGGACAACCCCGGATCAGAGGTCAAGCGACCATGGAATGTAGCTCTACTCCGACCTTTCTACTCATGAAGGGCGCAATGTATGTACCTCGGTTAATCCTTAATGAAATGTCGGCACTCCGAGGTTGAAGCTCGGGGACTGCCTCGCTCATGTGCTTGTGTTTTATTTCTGTTTGTCAATTTCGTTCATATGCCGAACTGTTTTGAACCTCGTCTCAAACTTCAAGTAATGTATGCTGTGTAACTAATCTTGTGACTCGACTGACGAACGCCGAAATGGTAGTCAAGAGCAAAGATGAAAAAACGTGGGAAACATGAAAATGGACTCGGGGACTCGGTCCAAAAATATAGTTCGGCATGTGTCGTTTACTAACCCCTGTCTTTACCTTTCATTTATGTCGGATGATTTTGAAACACACCTCGGCATTTGCTAAGTACTGTATGCTATAAACAACAATCTTGTGACTCGACTGTCGAACGCCAAAATGGTAGACAAGAGCAAAGAATGCCAAGTATAGTAAACACGAAAGTGAACTCGGGGACTCGTTCCAAAAGGGTTCGGCATAAATTTTAGAAAAGCATGGTTCGGATAGCAAGATAATAGTACTGGTAGCACGGCAAACTACTTAAGGTCTATTACATCTGAACCCGGCATACCGGGAATTTAATGTTTTTCTTGAGACAAGTTCAGGCCTCGGAACCAGAGACCTCGGTCGCCGAAGTTGTGGTAGTGGGAATCTCGCTGGAAGAAGCCTCGGGAGCCGAAGTCGGGAGGAGGAACCTCGGGCGCAGGAACAACCTTGGTCGCGGAAGCAACCTCGGTTGTTGGAGTGGATGCCGGGGTGTCCGTCACGTCGGGGGAGATCACCTCGGTGGCTACGGCTTTGCCGGACTTGCCCTTGGGGTTCGGAGGTTCGTCGAAGTTGAAGTCATCATCAGAATCTTCAGCCACCTCGGTTGTTTGGCCGGCCTTGCCCTTGGAGCTCTGAGGCTCGTCGAAGTCAAATTCCTCGCCGTCAGAGCCTTCTTCACCAGTTCCTTCAGCAGCTTCTTCACCGGACTCTTCTTCCTCGTCCGAGCTCTCTTCATCCTCAGAATAGAGGCGCCCGTCATCGAAGGTCCGGGTGTTTGCATAACTAGCAAAGAGGTCGGCTGCTGCTTGGCGTTTCTCAATGCCATCAGGAGTGGTGTTCCAAGGAGAGCCCTTGCGCAGGGAGGTAACCGTGTGGATCTCGACAGATTCATACCAAGACAGCACGAACACCAGGGCCTTGTCCGCGCCAGCCCGAGCTGATGAGCATCTCCACTCCCGAAGTCTAGCCTCGGCTCCTTTTAGCTTCGTGGCGAGCTCGTCGATGCAAGTGGGAGTCTTAACCTTGGGCCAGAGGGCACGATGGACCTGGATGGCAGCATCTACCAGTTTAGTTCCAATGGCCCTGAGCGGCCTGATCCGAGCATTAAGGGCGACGAGGTGGTCCTGGATATCCCAGCTTTCGCCGAGGGTTTCTGTCTCAGCCCTCTTTGCCCGAGCTGCTAGAACTTCTCGGACAGCTTTGTCCTTGGAGTGCTCAAAATGCTCTGAAGAAGACAAAAAGGCTGTCGCTGAATTAAGACATACGGTGGCACGGGGTGTAGGTCGGCGGAAAATAAGGAAAAGGAGAAAGGAAACTTACTATCCATTTGGTGATTAATCCGAGTGAGCTCGGACAACCAACTTTTCGATGTAGCCGGAGAGCGATCAGTTCGGTTTCGGCCGAGGTGGCGCGGTTCTCCAGGGTCTTGGCAATTTCTTTCTGCTGTTCGGCGGCCTGGTCTTTGACCTTCATAGCGTCCTCCACAGCAGCTTTGGCTTCATTAGCCCGGTTCAGCTCTTGTTGCAGCCGAGCTATTTCGTCCTGGGCTGTCTTCAGCTTGGAGGCATAATCTTTCTCGCTCTGCTCCTTTGCTGATAGAAGAGTCCGGTGAGACTTCTTCAGTTGTTGTGATCCAGCAGGAGGTTCTTGAAGATTTTGGTCCGAGCATTGTTGCACTCCTGAAAAAATAGAGAGATCAGTTCGGCGGAAAGAGATTTGACACGAATATTGAAGATTTACATTTCGAAGAAATCCGAGGTCTTTTTAGCACCCGAGGCCCAATTGAGTCCCGGGGACTCGGCATTGGCCTCGGGGACTCAGCATTGGAGAAATGACAAGTTTTTGAGATTCAAGCCGAGCAATTTTAACTCGGTGGAGTGTCAATTGCTCAACCCGAATCTCGGGGACTGGGAATAGTGAGTGTTTGTCATTTGGTTTCAAAAGGAAGAAAGAGAGTTGCGTAAAGAAACTTACCGATGCCTTCTTGCTGCAATCAAGGACCGCAGTCTGCATGTTGTAAATGGACTGGAGCACGGCGCTAGGTCCAGCTGGATGCTCAGAGGTCGGATTAGAGGAGACCTCGGCAGTGTCAGCCGAGTTCCAGTCCATGTCGTAATGCTTCTCCGAGCCTAAGCTGTTCCCGCTCTTGGTCCGGAGTTGCCCGACCTCCCAGCTGCTGATGTTCGGCTGGATGGTAGCAGCAAAAAGAGCTCGGGAGGTGGCGACCTGAGAGCTCGAAGGCGCGGTCTTGGTCAAGGTGGACTTCGGCGCAGGGACATGCGGCACCAGTTGGGTGCTCGCAGCCTTGGGTCCCGGTGGCGGTGGCGGCATCGGAGTTTGCTGTGGCTGTTTGGGGGGCTCAACTCGAGCTGAATCTTTCTGCTGCTGCTGAAGCTTTTGCTTCTGCAGTTGTTGTTGTTGTTGCTTCTTCTGCTGCTGTTGCTGCTGGTTGCGCGCAGCTTGAGACTTGGGGGAGAGCCGAGGCTCCAGCACGGTCTTAGCCGGAGTCTTGGCGTGATCTGTCTCCGCATCCTTCTGAGGACGCGGAGGAGTCTGATCTTGGCTGGGAGCAGAGTGTCCCAGGCCTGAGTCAGAGCTCGGCGGTGGAAGTTCGGGGAGGCGACACGCACCGGGGAGGAGATGGTCCTCTCCGGGCTGTGGATATCAACGGACTGTTCTGGAGGAGAGGCTCTGGCGGGGCTGCCGAGGTTAACCTCGGCCTCGGTTGTCTTAGATTCAACCACTGGAGGCAGTGGTGAATGTATCGAGCTGTGGCTCTGTTTGATCTGCCGAGCCGGGCTAGACGAAAAAGAAAGATTAAGTTAGAGTATAAAAACTTAACCTCGGAACAGCGTGAGAAGTAAAAAGGAGCAAGGTGACTTACGCATCTTCCTCCACGGGGCCTCGTTTCTTGTGCCTCGCCGAGATCTTCTTGGCACGCTTGGCTTTGGGCGCTGCAGTCTCCGAGGTCTTAGAAGCCTCGGCATCCGAGGTACCGGGTCCTGAGCGCTTCCGGGAGGCTGCAGACGCTGGATGAAAGTTCTTATATGTCGGAGGAGCATAGGAAATTGGAATAACATTGACAGGTTCCAGAATTTGGCAATCGTCATCGTCATCATCGGGCCAATCCTGGATGGACGATCGAACTGGTGGGCGGTGCGATGGGCAATCGCGAGTCTTACCCGAGGTGGCCTTGGGAATAGGGAGGTGATCCTCATGGTCCGGATCTTCAGCCTCGGCGGCGACCGGAATAGGCAGGTCGGGAGTCCACTCCTTAGAAGAAATGGGGCCATCCTCGACTTCCTGTCGAGTGAACTTCTGCAGAGGTGGCGAAGTAAAACCGAGTTAGCACAAGAATCAATACAATGTCGGGGTGAAAATGAAACCGAGGAATATTATACGCCGGGTAAGGTACACTTACTTGGCTGGAAGGTGATCTCGGTCATAGGGCTTGACACCCCATTTCCACTTATCGGGCATGGTGGTCTTGGCGATGGCCCGGATGCGCCTCTTCACTTCGGAGTCACTGAGTTCATGAGTGCTATTCCGGGTGGGGTCATAGCGACCACTCATGTGGCAGATCTTGTGGGCCCGCGCTTGTAGAGGATTAACTCGGCGGGTGATCATGGTGCGCAAAATGTCATCTGCTCCCCAACTTTTCTCCTGGAGTGACATCATGGTTGATGGATCAATAAAACCTCGGGAGCGTCGGGTGCAGGCTCGTAATCCCAGTTGAGTTGGGCAGTAGGGGCTCCGATGGTGAACTCCGGCAAGTTAATGAGGTCTTCGGTGCCCGGGTTCTTCACATAGAAGAAGGAGCGTTGCCATTTTCGGCAGGAGTCCAGGCCCTGAATCCGAGGAAACTCAGAGAATCGCCGAGGCGAAATCGAGGCCGCCCCGCAAGCGGTCATCTCCTTGTCCACGACCTTCTTGTTCGGGACACTTTGTTTCTTGAGCTGGAAGTACTTGGCCCATGACTCGATGCTAGGCCATAATCCGAGGTAACCCTCGGAAAAAGTTGCGTAGGCCGAGAGTTGGAGGATGGCATTGGCGGGCAAGTGGTGTGGTTGTAGCCCAAAGGTGTCCAAGAAGTCCCGGAAGAATTTCCCGGCCGGGAGTCCGAAACCACGTTCGAAGTGATCCAGGAAGACGACCCGCTCCCCGGATTCCACGTCGGGTTCGATATCTTCTTTCTTCGGAACCCGGCAGATGAGATTGGCCGGGATCCGCCGTGAATCTCGGAGCCACTTAATGTCGACCTCCGTGACATCGGATCCCTCCCAGCTACCTCGTTCTCCAGGTGCTCCTTCCTCGGCGTGATCCGGGGCAGAAGACATGTGGACGCTTTCCTGCAGAAGAGGGAGGTTCAACCGGGGTAAGTACCTCGGACAATTCAGGATAGCCGGGGTAAATACCTCGGATCATTCGGGATAGCCGGGCTAAAGGATTTAGGCGGGAAACACGTTTCTACCACTGCGAGATACTAGCAAAGATCTACCAATGAGCAAAAATAGGAGATAAAGTGCAAAACCTAGACAGGGAAATGGATGAAGATCCACGAGTCAGTTAAACGGACAGAACCTATTATGGGAATGAAAGGGGAAGATCTACACCTCTTTGCACAGCAACCTATAGGAAATCTATGGGCAAGTTTATCCATGAAGATGAATGAGTTCATCACGGAGGATGAACACAACTGCTAGCGTGGACAGAGGGGAAACACTTACCGGAATCGCGTGGAGAAGATGTTGAATCGGCGGCGAGTCGACGGCGCAAGGCGCAGCGCGCGTACTCCGGTGCGGCGAGGCGCTGGACGGCGGTGCGGAACACTGCTGCAGGACGGCGGTGTGGCGGCGCAAGGTGCGGTGCACGTCACCGGCGAGGGCTCGACGGCGGCGCTGGAAGCGGAGAGCACGGAGCAGCGAGTGAATGGGAAGAAGATGAAGTCCTGCCCTGGGCCCCTATTTATAACCGCGTGCGGTAACTGCGCACTACCGCGCGGTTACCGGGAAGACGTGGGATCGTGTGCGGGCGAGAGTGCGGTTGCGGCGGTTGTGGCCGCACGATCGACCACATCGTGGGCCACAGGACGGCAACCGCCAGCGCCAGATCTTCTGTGCTGGTCAGCGCGAAAACCGAGGGGTCGTGGGCGGTCAAATTGGTCAAGCACTTGAGTGCGCATGTTCACTGTTTGGTGGGTCCGGCTGACGAAGGCGGCGTGTGATCAGGACCTGTCTTTCAAAGGTCCGGATTTCAGGGTCCGGGCAGAGATTCTTCGCCACGTGCCCCGGAAAATCTCGAGGCAAGATTGTGCTGAGTCAAACAGTTCGGAAAGGTCATATTGCAGATCAACCTCGGATTAGATTGTGGTCTATGGGAAGTACCTCGGCAGAGCTATATTTGAGGTCGGTTTTAGAGGTGGTGCCTTGTTTATTTTTGAACCTGCTACGGCCCTCCATCCGAGGTCGTAGGACCGCACCAGCTTCGGGGACTAATGTCGGGGGGCTACCCCCGGGTAGGGTCAAGGCTTGGCATAAGTGGAGTGTAAAGATGTGCCGAGGTACGGAAAGGGCCGACCTGTTTGGGCCTGGGAGTGTCCGAGCTTTATCTTGACCTGGAGAATATAAAGGCCGACCTGTCTTGGCCCAGAGGGGTCCGAGGTATCCGTTGGCATGGGCCGACGTTCATAATCCGAGCTATGATCAGCCGACCTAACTACCTCGGTGCTATGGTTTGTGTTGTGAGTGCAGGAGAAGCTATTTGAAGGAAGTAAGGTCTGACCTGGTCAGATCTTAAGTGCAAGACCCGAGGTAAGGAGCCCGACACATCCGTGCCGGGCTAACCAAGGCAAGAGGCCGTAGGTCGGGCAGGAGTCAATGCTCCTGTCACTTCCCGCCTGACACGGGAGCGTCTGTCACGGAGCCTGGCAGAGGCGTGCCCTGGGTTCGGCGGGGCTGCACGTCTCTGACCGCTGACCACGCGAGATCCGGGGAAAAGGCTACAAGGTAGCACGGCGTGGCTACGTCCTGTCTCTGTCAGAGGGGACATCCTAGCTCTACTGTGGTGATGCAGGGGATGGGCAGGCCATGTCCTGTCCCTGACAGGAGTACGATGATGACCAAAGCAGAGGCATGGCTACAGTGTTCAGCAAGGGGCACAATGGTAACTCGGCTGGCCTATATAATGGGCTTCAACCCCTCCTGAGAGGGGAATCGATTGACCGAGGGAGAGAAGGATCGATACAGAGAGGAACCCGGAATCAAGCAGAGGAAGCTCGGAGTTCCTTTTTGCCCCTTGTAGCTTCATCTTCTACCTCAAGTTCTCACCATTGTATCATCACACAGCTCGAGGAGCAGCTTGTACTTGTCACCTTGAGCTATACACCAAGTAGGATAGTGCTGCAGTAGGGGTGTTACCTCCACAAGAGGGCCCCGAAGCAGGGTACATCGTGGTGTGCTTTGTGTTCTTGGTTTCTTTGTTTTTAGTTCATGTTCTTGCGGTTTCTTGCGTGTTCTTGCTTGTGCACTTCTTGAGTGCATAAACCCTCCCCGGATTCCCCCAACGACCATTCGGCCCCATCTTAGCCATACCTATGGCATCTGCCGTGATCCCACCACGACAATAAGTGCACTGCAGCCATAAGAATGCTTGCATATGGAGCACCTGCTGATGCTGTAGATGAGTACCTACGGATGTCAGAGTCGACAATTATGAAGTCGATGTATAGGTTCTGTAGGGCGGTGGTTGGTGCGTATGGCCCGACCTATTTGATAGGACCAACTGAAGAAGAAACAACTCGGATCCTGGAACAGAATGCTGTAAGAGGATTTCCTGGGATGCTTGGAAGCATAGGCTGCATGCACTGGAGCTGGAAGAACTGTCCTTTTGGTTGGCAAGGACAGTACAAAGGAGGCCACAAAGGATATTGCAGTGTGGTTCTTGAAGCTGTGGCGATCATGATCTATGGATTTGGCACGCATTGTTCGGCATGGCAGGATCAAACAACGACATCAATTTGTTGCAGCGCTCTCGTGTGTTCGCGAAGCTAGTTGAAGGCCATTCCCCACCTGTGAACTATGAGATCAATGGCCACCAGTACAACAAAGGGTACTACCTTGTCGATGTCATCTATCCAAGGTGGGCAACATTTGTGAAGAGCATCACCAATCCTCGCGGGAACAAAGCTTGTCATTTCGCAAGTGAGCAAGAGAGTGCCAGGAAGGATGTCGAGCGGGCATTTGGAGTGCTGCAGTAAAGGTTTGCTATCGTTCGGTACCCTGCTCTGACATGGTCGAATGAGCAGATGTGGGAGGTGATGAACTGTTGTGTGATTTTGCACAACATGATCATCGAGAGTGAGAGCCATAATCCAGTGCAGAATCATATGCCATATGACTTTGAGAGTCCTAATGCGCAGGTTGATCACAACGTGCCGGCAGATTTTGCTGATTATCTGTCAATGCATTTGGAAATTCGTGATGAAATTACTCATCGTGAACTCCAAGCTAATCTAGTGGACCATTTGTGGGCGCGAAGGGGCATGGCGGCGGCAGCCCAAGAAGGGGAAGATGTTTGAGTTGTAATTTTGTTTTTCGATAACGTTTAGAACTTAATTTTATGTGTTTGAACTATTAAATATTTATGTATGTTTGATTTTTCCTTACCAAAAAATTTAAATTCATATAATAAAACACCTTTGGGCAGCCCCTTTGGGCGTCGCGTGTGGGGATCGACGGCGCCCAAATGTTGCAGGCCTTCCCGACGGCGCCCAAAGGCCCTGTCCTGAAGGCCTTGCCATCTGGGCGCCCGACTGAAGATGCTCTGATTGTACTACATCGGGTCGAACCGTATCCACGACCCACACATCGGTTAATCACATGGTTGAATTCATAAAAAATGAAACCACCCAAGACTAGCCCTTGGTAGCATATTTTTATAGGAAAGAATTCGTCCTTTGTGAGAAAACCGAGAATTCGCCCCGATGGAAATCAAACTCAGATTGTTGAGCGTGCTCACCCATGTCTCCAACCACTGGGCCTCAGCCCGATTCTCACATGGTTGAATTCATCAAAGTGGTGGGAAGGGGAAGGATCAGTTTGGTTGCTTGGGTGTCCAATTTGCAACCAGGGATGTCAGAAGTGTTTAACTAGGAACCATTGATTGGCCATGCACCGCAGTCTAAGAGTATGGATGCCATATAGTGTTTAACTAGGAGTAATGTACTCTCTCCCTCTCCCATTTTTAGAATCAGTGTGTCCGGCGCAGATCATGACTTCTTTGTACGCCCCTTTTTTGGTGTCCATGTTTTGAAATAGGGAACATCGACATGGCAGAGTGCTCATAGAGTTATGGGGTCACGTTCTAAAATTAGAGATGATGCAACAAATTTGTCGATACTCCATAAGCAAGTGAGGAAAGGAAAGTGAGTTATTCGAACTCTCATAATTAAATATAAACACAACGTGTGGCTTTAAAAAACTGACATGATGTTAGATGATCTCACACATGTACATGAAGCGCCACTTTTCTATCACTAGGCCGATATAACAACATCGCATCCCATTATCCATAATGAGATGTAAGCACAGGTCTCAGCCTGCGTGGCCGAGCTGGCACTGAACTGCCATCTACTACTACTAGTATAATTTCATCACAGGAAGAACAGTGCACATCAGAGACGACATTCTGGTGATACAATTACGAACTTTCAGCGCAAAAGATAACATTCATTCGTATCGTTCGGTAGAATCAAGCTTACTACTACATTATATAGAACTGAACTGCTGCCAGCGTGATCGACGGACTGTGTTCTGCGTATGCATGATTCAACATGAGAGATTGATGTACACGGAAAAACAAAAAGAAAGTAAAACATCGACACAAACAAGCTTATCACCCCTTTCCGCGACAAAGGTTTCATCATCGACAACATATCATTGATCGATTAGTAACATGCTAACAGCAGCCGCTTGCGGCAGCGTCGGCTTCCGGCGCCTTCTGCTTGAAGATGTTCTTCTTTGCTCCAGAAGAAGCATCTGCCAGGAGGCTCGGTGTGTCTAATATCTGCATCGTGAACACATACGTCAGTTTCAATGCAGTAGCTCTATCAAGTGACTGTCATACATATCATCTCTCAGTAGCAAGAGAGCTCTACAAGAAAAGGTCCATTTGATGCAAATACTTGTTACTCAAGACATGTTGAATCTGCACTTATAATGATTTCTAGAAGAGTGTTCGGCTTATAAGAAAGACCAAGAAGTAATACTCGTCCTTGATCAAATAAAATAAAACAAATGTTTCAACAATAACTATGAACCTCCTCGAGGTGCAGTTTCACAACCCAATATGTTGCTGAGAACAAATCATGCCAGATACTTTTTTTTTTGCATGGTAATACGATTCTCATTGATAAATAAAAGACGAGATACAAAGTACGTATACACCGATCTTACAGATCTGAAAAATAGGATAAACCTATGTGACAAACCAACGCCTATCCATCTTCTTCGGCACCACCGTAGCAGCCACCAAGGAAAAAATAGACAGATCACCTCTTCACCCGAGCTCGACGCGGCTCCATCGCTGATCATCAGCTTTTCGGACCTCCAATGTAGTTTGCCATATGACAAATCATTGCCGTTGAAAGAATCAGACCGGGGCAGCATGTCCCCGGACACGCCATCGAACTTCAGCACTGGCACCCACGCACGACGATGTCGGAGTAGGGACCAGAACCATCATCCTTCAACCACGAACCCACCACAAGGTGCACCATCTTCCAGCTGTCACCAGTGCAGACCACCGTCTGCACGTACTCCTGGACGAATCCTCTCTGCTCCACCTTGGCGCCGGAGACAACGCTGCAGCAACGGGGACAGAGCAGGAGGAAAAAACCATCTGATGGAGTCGTCGCCGCCGCCTCGCCGACACCATCCATGAACCCTAAAGCCACCGATCTGAAAGATCGGCAAGCACACAAGCACACAGTGCCACCAACTCCGAGACGCCGCCATGAAGGACAACGCCGGTGTGGGAGAAGAGTTGAGGCAAATTTATTTGCCCGGGCGCCGCTCCCACCACCACAACGACGCGCCATACTAGAGAACTCCTAGCTAAGTACCATGCAAAAAACGGGGTCCCCCTCCCTCCTGCCGCCGGAGCGGCAAGCGGAAGGAGAGGGGGCCAGCACAATCGCCAGAGATTGGAGCAGGAAAAAGCTTTTCCGCCGCCGCCTAGGAGACGCGAAAGACCTAACAATCTTTTTTCTTCGACTTTGTTGGTTATCGATATCTCTTTGGCTGGTCCTGTTTAAATCATGCCAGATACTGAACAAAGTAAAAGCTGAAAGTCAGAACATACCTTCAATACGAGTTCCTCAAAGCACTGTTCTACATTCACTTTGGTTTTCGCACTGCATTCCAGAAATAAGCATCCATATTCCCTTGCAAACTCAATGCCTTCCTTTTTCGTGACAGCTCTCTCACTTTCCTGCCACACCAATCATCCATATTCAGAAAAACATACATACAAGGAACCATATCTGCACAACAAGATAGAAACTAGTACTTGTGCAAATTGCAAATAATCAGCAGAATGTAAAGCTAAATCTAAAAGGCTGTAACTTTGGACCCAAGTACCTTGTCCACTTTGTTCCCGACAAGCATCTTTATACAATCCTGGTTCGTTGAGTATAGGTCAATTTCCTTCGCCCATATATCAGAAAGATTAGTGAAAGTTTCTCGTCGAGTGACATCATATACTGAAAATATAGACAGGATAATGATTAAGACGTTATGCAACTCATTAGAACCCAACAAGAAACATATAAAAAGAAAACAAGTAGCTTTGCCACACCGTCAAATGACTCGCAAGATAAAGATTATTATATTTTTCTACAAGATAAAGTAGACACAAAAGCTGCAAAAGGCTTGAAGGAATGGTTTTATAACACAGATTAATTTTCTCTAAGTTAATATAAAAAGTCAATGCAATGAACTGAAATTTTTACTGACTTTCATCTCAGGAAACCCAAGACTTCCCCAGCTAAAGAGTCATAATATACCTACTATGCATGGTATTTGAGTCGCTGTATAGTCGCCGACTATACAGCGAGTCGTTTCTCAAAAATCACGGCGACTCGCGACTATACAGCGACTTGCCGCGACTATACAGCGACTTTGCTCGACTATACAGCGAGTCGGAGGGTTGGCGACTCGCTGGCGACTCGCGACTCAATTATCATGCTACTATGCATGACTAGGAGAGGAGAAAAGAATTACCCATGATGATCCCTTGCGCCCCTCTGTAGTATGAGCTGGTCAAGGTCCTAAATCTTTCCTGTCCAGCTGCGAAAAAGGTCAAGATGTTAAATCGGTGATCAAATATTATGCAAGTACACAAACTCTCAATTGCCCTGCACATAGAATCTACACGAAAATAATGGTTTAAATCAGTAAACATATGAGTGGTAGTATTAACCACTGAATTCTATGTTCGATAATATGATGAGAATTGATTGTGACTGGTTGGTGCAGAGAACATTTTGTTAAACAATGTGGGCCCACCTTAGAACTAGCCTCCAAGCTTATGGGTACAACCTTAGAGGCAACTTAGAGCACTAAGCCAGGTTGCCTCTAAGTTGGTACCCATAACTAGCCTCCAAGCTTGAATCTAAGATGGATCTCACATGTTCAAAAGAAGAATTGTTTCCATGTCAACTACTCGAAATCAGTTCTTGTCACAACATCAAATAAGGAGCTAGTATTATCTAATAAGTTCAGTAAAAAGTAAGGCATAAACTGACACCTAAAACTATACAAAAGATAATTCTAATTTCCCAATTTCAATAGGTAGCCCACAAGGAAATAAAGGCCGTAGTTTTGCGCTAGCCTTAGCTAAGCGGTGGCAGAACCTTCTCCAGCGTGGACTCACTCTTTCACGAGAAATCAATCTCCCTATGGAGGAACTGACCTACCCGGTGAGGATGGGACCACTCCTACGACAAAAATCAACTTATTCCAGCGAGGAATCAATCTTGCTGGTGGTCACCATCACTGCAGGGAGGGACAGGAAGACGGAGAGAGGCGGTGTAGTATAGCCTATAGTGTATAGGAACTCTAAACTTTCGTGTTGTGTTTCCCAAGATCAAAAAAAGCGGTAAGCACAGCGGTAGGCTACTGCTTAGTGCAATCATAGCTTAAGTGGCGCCTAGGTGCGCTTAATCATTCTGTACGGAAATAGCACGAGGGGTGGACAGTTGCATTTTTCAGCCCATATAAGCTCCAATCTTCCTTCAATATTGGCCCAGTAAGGCCAATATGAAACCCTAGCCTGCCCAGCCAATATGAATCATCTATATTCTCTAATATTCACCGGCCATCTACTCTCTTCGATCTCTCACCTGCTCCTCTTCCATGGATTCCCTGCATCCACTCATCCCTTCCCGCCTTCCCTGCATCCGCCCTCATTCCTGCTCTGTTTCCTCGACCAGTCGCGCTTCCTCGCTCCCATCTCTATCTGCCTCGTGAAAAAGAATGCTCAGGACAGAAGCGAAGAACGGGGCAGTGGCCCAGTGGTTAGGTGCGCGGTGGCGAGCCTAGCGACCCGAGTTCGAGTCCCGTCGGGGCTGAATTTCGGGAATTCTTGCGAGGGAGGTCTCTTCTATGAAAAAAATACCACCAGGGCTAGTCCTGGTAGGTCTTGTTTTTTTTTAGGACAGAAGCGAAGCGGAAGGCCGTCGCTCAGCGCGTAAGAGGGCCTGAGCGGACGCTTTTTGAAAGTTGGTGTTTCCATATATGTGCTTTACATGGGTCAGTGCTTTAATGGGCTAGGTAAGCACATCTAGCTTATTTCTCTTTCTCTTTCTTATTTTGTTTCACACTAAAGACCATCTACGTGTTTCCTTCAACCTGCAGTGCATTCCCTACAAAACGCGTAGGAAAACTAGGCGCTGGACAGCAGAAAAACGCCCACTTATCGCCCTTGAATTTCCCAACTGCTAAATATTCTCACAAAGTGCTGGTCAAGGTCCTAAAATTTTCTTGCCTAGCACAACAGGTACCCAAACTGAAATCATCATAGCTCCAAAGTCAGAGATTATGCATATTTTTTTAGCTGAGACTGCATTTTAACAAACTCGCAGTTCAATGTGCTTATGACGATATACACGAAAACAATATTCAAGAAGCGTGGTTAAATGATGGACGAAACAACGAGGCAATCTAAACCCATTGCTTGTGTCACACATTGGGTATACAGATTAAGAGATTCTAACTAGACACTATTCCGCTTGATTTTTAAGATACTAGTAACAATAATTGGACCACACTTGGAATGGAGTCTGTACCAAAACAGCCGGTGGTACAACATGGCATCGCACAAA